>CAADRB010000009.1:2990887-3048628 GCA_900708905.1 Hymenolepis diminuta
TTCAACATTTAAGGAAATTGTTGAAAATTATTCAAATATAAATAGTTTAATACTGATTGCGATATAATTGACCTATCTTATTATCTAAATTCTGAGTATATACAAAGTGAAATCCCTACGAACAAAGTTTAAGGCTCAAATTAAAACCTTCTTCGTTTAAATTAGTTCATTGTTCATGAAATATTTTCAAATGCAACTTTCAACTGCTTTAGGTATTTCTATATCAAGCAGTTTAGCACGGGGTAATAAAATGCATAATTCAATTTATGCTCAATTTTATTCGATTTTCTAGTCATAACTTTTAGATCTTTGTCATTCAAATTCATTTTATGATAATATTTTATGTAAAATCTTGTAAAATAAGATGACATAAGAGATATTCTTTGCGTCAATTTAAAATGCTCCGTCCAATCGGCAGGCGTTTGAAATGGTCGTTGATTTTTACAGTTTGCTAAATTTTTCCACTTTTGCAACGGGGGAATTCCGCTGATTAATTAAGTAACCTTTTTAAAGAAACCTTGTTATTGATGCATTTTACGACTATATTGTATGACGAGATTATTAGTATGTTCTTATAGCCATTATAAAACATGGATTGTTTTTAAAATTCATTTGCTGAGATCTTAAAAATTAGCCAATCACATAAACAAACGAAAAACATAAAATGTAATTGATTCAAATTAACAGGGCAACATGTAAAAGAATAAAAGTTCTGAGCGCACACGAGTTGTTACCGGTACCTAGACATACAATTAGAGTTTTCTGCGTTTATTTCAGAATGTCCACGATATAAATCATGCAAATCTTAATTCAAAGATGGTGGACCCCCATCGTGAGCTACTATTTTTTAAGCTGAAAGTTAATATGATTATGAATATGCCTGTTTCATGTGCGTTCCTTCAAAATTTTTCAGAATTCGTAATAGAAGAAGGGTTTAAAAAGCAGAGAAAAAGTCATATATCATACTTTAGGCATTCAAAATTTGGAAGATTCAGATGCTATTCTATAAGGTGTCATATCGCATTAATTCTGTTATTTTCTGTTACGTTAAATTTTGAGGTGTTTGTATCATTCAGCTTGAATCTAGTCTGTTAAAAATGTATGGACATCTGCCTTCATTGAACAACAAGTATTTATCTACTTTAATTACCTCATTTGTACCTCTGTAAACCAACTGTGGTTTTCACTTATTAGTTTAAATAGCTGTGAAGAAAGAAAAATTATTTTACGAATAACTCAGTTAATTTCCTCTTTTTAAGTGTTCGATTTTGTTTATCGCTTACATTTAAAAAAGGCACCTCAATCACTGCTGTCAAAAATTCTTAGAATTACAATAGCTAGGAAAATTACTTTTTGATACATCTTGATTAATTTAATTTAATTTGCAAAATGTCTCATTTCTACTCTTTTCTACAAAATGGATCTATGAGAAATATATTGTTTAAGAGATGCTCCATCAGAATGCCTATTTTACCTTCTGATAAATCTATAAAAAATAGATCCGTAATTGCGCAGATTCAAGGTAGTTGTATAAAAATTAATTTTTATGAAATATACATATGTATAAAACTATTTAGAAACATTGTATTATGTATATTTTACCTTTTGGAATGAAAATAGGCTGTCCCGAAGCAGTCCAATATCGTGATTATACAATAGAAAATCATGTCCATCTCATCTCTTTATGTCATTAAAACGAACAAAAACAAAAATGTGGCAAATCATCTTTGTACAAGAGTTGCTAATTAATTTGTTGCATAGTGACTAAACAACTCAGTTCTAATAATTACTACTCTTATATATATGTATATATACATATTAATGTTCTGGATAGCGGAAAGATCAGACACGCAAAAACTAATAATTTACTAATAATACTAATAATCTATTACTTGTGAGCAATTATTCAAACGAATTTTTTCAAATTGTTCTACGTAAATATATTCGAATGAACCTTAAGCCTGCAAGGGAAAATTTATTCTCCACAAGTCTGAGAGTTTCTCCTCTGCTGAGAAAGAGAAAAATCGGATAAATTGGAGCATTAAGAGTAAAGAACAAAAAATACGGATAACTTTCAGCCATACGAGAAGAAATTTAATTTATTTTCTTTAAATTTTCGAAATTTGGGAAAGAAAGTTAGGCAAATTCTCGACAAAATTGTCGCAGTTAAAGTATTGAAAATTAAATTGACACATTTTGTACAAAATGTTATAAGGATTTCATGATGTCTGTGCTCTAGCTATCTGAATAACTTAAGAATTAGATGAACTGGGGTGACTAATTAGAATAATTTTCCGATCAACTATTCTAACTAATATAAAAGAAGGATCTCGAGCGAGGATTCAAAAAATTTAACTTTGATCTCAAGCGTTCTTGATGGAATTTGAAGGACCGATTTCTAAAATTTGGACTCCAAAATATCACCTTTTGTCACATCGAACTGAAACTTATTTACTACTCCTCAACTGTCTTTCAAAAGACCCATCTAATCGCTTTTACAGAAATTTGACAAACTGGAGTAATCTTTAGGTTTACTAATTATGAATCTTGATACAAAATCAGAGTGCCGTTTCATTTCTCTATCAATGATTCCCGACTCTGAGTGCAAGAATTCAAATCTAATTCTAGCAGGTTAGCTAAAATTATGGCTGATATTGGTAATATATCCCTGGGTAATATTTGCTGTTAAGTGCCTCCCGATTGCACTCCCAAATTTTTAGAGAAAGAAACATTTTATAGACAAATGGATGCTGTATTGAAAGACACGAAGTGTAAATGCAAAAATATCATCATTATGGAAGATTTTAGCTGCTGACTTAATCAGAATGCTCATGTAAATCACTTGAATGTAGTAGGCCGCTTAACACACTCAGTGAAAACTACAGAAAATGGAATGCGTGTGTTAGGCTTTTGTGAAACAGCCAATCTTTTTATAAAAACCCAATAAAAGACAATACAAATGGGATCATCCAAGAATAAGCCATAATATTGCCCTTAATTTCTATTTTGCTTCTCGGAAAAGCAGCCACATTTTTTGAAGTAGAAGTCATGGTGAGAAATGGCTAAAATAAATTTGTATGCGAAATTACGTGAGAGGAAAGGGCTATAAAAATGGTGGTTAATAGATCTACCCCTTGAATCATATGCGGCTGGTAAAAAGTGTTGAAATAAAGCAAACTTCCTTATATTGAATGTAAAAGGGACACGCTTTGAAAAATTGTCAAAATTTTGAGAATTAATGGCTGTTAAAGGTCTCCAAAAAGCTTACTACAAACATTTAGAAGCCTTGCTAACAAAATCTTGAACATGGTTTAATGCAAATTGAAGCAAATCAATCACTGGCTAAACATTATTAAGAACTCTTTAGTATAATTTATGTAACCTTAGATATTACCGAAATGCCTAAAGATAGGAATCTGACACTAGAGGAACCGAAAGGAGTAAAATAAAATTTTGAAAACCTAGAAAACTTCTGCTTTACGATCTGAAATTAATGTGTGCATCATCGCTAGATACCTAGCTAATAAACTTCTTTAACGAATGTTGGCAGGACTAGATGCTGAAAAAATTATTATTTGCAAAGGTAAGGGGGAAAACTGATGGAAGAACAATTGACAGCTGGTGGTTTGAAGGGGTCGTTTGAGAAAGTACTGAAATTTCCACTCCGGAATCGATAGAGTAAATTGTACAGGAGTTTCGATAATGAGAAAAATTGGTTACCTAAATGCCACCAACAGCTTCCAAAACTATTGCCGGGCTTATTCATTTCCCAACTAGGCCTGAAATTAACAGAGTAATAGGCTGTGGTGCGTCCAAGTAACGTTCTGCGGTGATACCAGCAAATGTTATTTTACCTGCCTTCGCGTCTTCTGGACTTTGAAAGATGTCTAGGGTGTGAACATTTGCGGTCATTAATCGGGCGAATGGATGGCTGATTTTTCTATAGAACTAAATAATCACTTTTTTCTTACTGTCTTAGCATTTGCTCCTCCCACTCTGCCGTCGATTCATTTTTGGTAGGGGTAGTGTTTAGGGCACGAGATATCTACTCTATTCTTTGGGATGGGGGAAGCGATATTTTCAACCAGAGTGTCTGTCATTTCTGCCACAGAAACTACCGGTTTTGTTTCGAGTACATTTGATAAGATAGGGTGCATGTACGATGGGAGTTTTTAAAGTATGATAACTTCCAAAATTATGTGTCAGGCGGTTCTTCAGACGTAAGTTGTTTCATTCTTCTTAGCAATGCAGTCAGCCGCAGATCTTCAACGCATCCCTATTGGAGTAACCTATAAACTTGGGCAACAACGGATTCTTAGACATGTTGTAAGATAGCAGTCTTAAGATTATCATAGCGATTTGAAGAAGGCCTTTTGATGGTTTTTGCGAACTGAACAATGGCAGGCAGCGGGACTAATTCGATAAGGCCATGGAATTAGTTAATCTAGTTCCTTATGGTGTTATTTTTGAAGTGAGATTCCATTAACAAAAATGGACCTAAGGTATATTCTGATAAAAGTGCAAACCGGCTTGCTAGATTCATCTGACTGACCCGAAGGAAAAGAGTATAGATTTCCTCAGACATCGTTTTTTCCTAATATTATAATGGTCGTGTTTTTTTCAGAGTTGTTTTCAGGGTCACCAATATGTTGGAACTGAGACTGACGGTTTTCAGCTATGGCCAATGCAAAGGCTTTCACAAAGAGCAGGCAGCCACAGTTTTTAAACGAAAAGGCCAAGAGTTGGGAACAAATCAACTTGTATTATGCAACTTCTGTTGCAACCTGATATATCACATCGTAGGTGGGGGAATAAACGGATTGTTTCAAGTCATTCAATAAAGTAATGTTCTTTTAAAAAATTATGTTTAAATATATTAATTCAAAAAATAGTACCATTAAATATATGAGGATTAGTCAAAGTAACCCTTGATGTTATGACAATCTGAATTAATCAGGTGAATATTATTCGAAAAATAATACATCATTTGGTATTAGGTTTATCAAGTTTAAAAAATCAAATAAAGTCACATTTTTTAAAATAGACAATACAATTTGTGGTTATACTATCCTTTTATTGATCGATTCCACCAGTTAGGAACTTGTCTAGCAAAAATGGTGAATATGATATTTGTTGAATATTGAGATGTAAAAAACGTGGCATAGCGTTGCGTATGGAATAAAATTCAAATGCATAAATTGTTTATGGTATACAATGCAATAGGAAGTGAAAGAAAACGCAGAGATGTTTGAACAATTAATTACCGACTTTATAACATAAAGCTTCCCCTAAAACAACCAAAAAAACAAAATTTAATTTCATGGCTTTAACTCTAGAATATAAATTCGTGCCCCGACTTATAAAATCGGAATGATTGCTTATGTATTTTTAAATTAGCTTACCTAGAATATATTATTTTATAGTGGCGTTCTGCTACTACAACCCTTTGTTCTTTCATATCAGATCGCTATCTCAATTTAAACTTCAGTCATCTGTCATCGTATTTTTGGCTTTTGTTAATATTAAAAAAAGAAAGAAAGAACCATTTGAAAGAATCTGATACTGGATTAACAGAAACTCCAAATGATAAAGGGGACGGGGATCAAACAGACATTGATAGCAATGTCAAGACAGCAGTTGTACTTCAATAGATGTTCGGGCTTGGATGTTTTAATGAATGTACAACATTTATTAAATAGCCAGTTTACGTTCCAAAAAGCCAACTTCACCGGATTGTGGCGAATGCCTTCCAAGATATTTTGGGCTTATTAATCGGTATATTTTAATCAAGAAAATTTAGTATTTTCTCTTTATTTTCGATTTTTTATCTAATATTAGATCAAGAAATATTTTCTTAGATAATATACAACAACTAATATTTTTACCACAGCAGAGATGAAAAGCTAAAAATTTTGCTTTCAGATCACTTTTAGCCGTGTTTACTCAAGGCTTTTGTGGAACATTTTGTTTGATAACATTTTGAAATAATAGTCGTAAAAGTATGCCAAAACATTTGAAAATTAAATTACGTTTAGCTTTATATTTTGCATTGGTATGTTTCATTTTAGTGCCAATTGTATAAAGCTCTCATTTCACCTTTCAACTGTTTTTCGTCAAACTGAACTAATTATGGAAGAAATTGTAATAATATACATTATAATTTTGTTTTGACTTAAATGCAGGCATTATGTAATCTCGCGTAAAAAGTGGCTGGAATCAACTAATTTTACATAAAAATTACATCGTAATAAAAAATTAAGACAATGACTTTATCTTACCGAAGGGTAATTGATTACTTTTGCTGTGTTTTGAGTATTATGTATATTAAAATTCCTTTTTATCTCTAAAATTTTCTGATAAAATGAAATAGAATGCTCACTTTTGAATATTCAGTTTTCTGACCCAGTTTGACAAATACGCAATTCTCTACAAAAATATGTGCTTTAATGAAATTGCTATTTATTTAATCACGAAATATTAGACGCTGCTTTCCATAAGGGCTTTTAAGCCTCGTTTATACAGAGAAAGTTTTGTATAATTCATTTTTTACTGCTTATTGGATCGGAGTCACTTTCTATTTCAACATCATCAATTAAAAACATCACTAATGTAAGGCTCTGCATATATATGCTGCTCTTCATTTATAATGGTAACCATGCAAAATTTGCAGAAATATTACATTTCTATAAGTCATACTGCAATGGGCGCCACGTTAATATAATAAATCAAATTGCAAATATATTTAACCTTTTAAATAGCAACAATTTTCAATAGTATAATTTGAGTTTGTTATTTAGTTTACTTATTATAATACTGACCATAAACCCAATTTCGCGGACATAGAACACATTTAACAAAACAATAGATAATCTCCTTCTTCCGTCACTGAAATTAAATTAAATGTGCATATTTAAGATATTCATTTAAAAAGCAAATAATTTTAATTAAATATGCCAATAGATATTTTGCGGGGGAATTATTTAAACAGATTTTGTAGATTCTCATATAAAAAATGAAAGTAGCTTAAATATTCCTATTATTACTATTATTAATGAACATTTTTAAGAAATACGCGCATTTTGTGCTCACTATGCGGATGGCTGCTTTCAGTGGCTGAAAGTGGCAACCTATATTTCACGCACGAGAGCAGCTTTCCATTAACCTGACAGTTTATGTGTTTATCGGTTCAATGCATTTCTATGAGTTATATTTTTATAGGTTGCGGGTCGACACGTAAATGATCTAATTAGCTTTTATTTATCATATAATTAAAATAGGGTAGCTTTAATTTCACAAATTATTTAACTAACTAAAATATAGGATATTTATTTCATCTTATTAGCTGATAAAAATTTCGGCTCATTATCAATTATTTAAAGGAATTGCAAGTACTACACAGTAGTGACGAAATTAATACCCTAGACATGTCTTCAGTGTTACTGTTATTACACCCACTTCAGAACAGCTATGTTTTCGCGAGATTGATCGAGGTAATCATATGAATAAAGAAATCTGGATAATTAAGAATAAGTGAAAAATAATGTACAATCTTCATTAAAAGAACCAATTTACATTAACACTCGAGGCGGTAAATTTTTCTTTATCACACAAAAATGGTCTAATTCTTGATGTTTAAGTCATAATAGATGACTCCCAAAATTCATAAGCTATTCAAATCTTGATGACCAATTAATAGCATTCCGCATTCTAATATGTATCTATGATTAATTAAGCTCTTATCACACCCGAAAGAGTTTATAGTGATCAATAACGCTTTGACTAAACGTTGTAATTCTTTTCTACAAATCTAGATTTAATTTTTAAAAAATTATTCTGAGTTGCACTATGGGCTCAGATAAAATGTTCAATTTTACACAACAGCATTTGCCCGGCTTTAACTGAAAGGTCTGATTTTCTCTGTTGATTACTTTACGTCATTTACATAAATTTGAAAAGCCTTTTCTTCTCTACGTTTACATTTAGCACCTTCATATTGCCCTTAAAATCTTTTTAATTAAACATTTTAATTTATTGCACATTCTGATAATTGGTTTCAGTTGCTTCTAAAAAATATACCCCGAAATATTTAGTAATTCCGTTATGTATATTTATTATGCCTTCTATCTGTTAGATAATCTAAAATGTGCCTATTTTCAAAACTAATATTATTATTACTGCTTATTTAATACTCAAAAGTACTGAGCTTATTTGAAAGCTGTCAAGTGACTTGGTCAATTATTACATCAAGCAAAGTCCTAGCATTGTTGATAAATGCGATGAATTTTTATCTGGCTCTGATGGTTTCCAACGTTTTAGAAGAAATTTTATACTGTTAAAAAATACTCAACTCCTGGATTGAGTCCAGCCAACTATTAAAAATTCGATCAAAATCGTAAAATATTTATCGAATGCTGTTAATTGAAATATTGATTTTATTATATTTTTAATAGTACATTAGGAATAAAAATCCGCTCGCTGTTATATTCCTTAAAGGAGTAAGTAAGGCTACGTTTAGTATTAATTTAGGCCGATACTTTAACACAAGCTTATAAAACCTATATTTTGATATATTTTCTCTTTGATATTTTTAAATATAAGTTCACATTAATAGTTCATTCAAGAAATATGTTTTTACATTTTCTCTTTTTTATGGTTTAAGTTCTAGTCATTTTAGCAAAGCACAAATTAGCATGAGTGCAATTTTCTATCCACCTAATATTTATTCAACTTTACGTATTATTTGTAAAATTGTTTTGTCAATAAAAGTGAATGATAAGACACTCAGAGATTTTTCTCTTATTCTCCGGAGGGTACTGTTGGTCATTACTATATATAATAAACGATTTGATCGTAATCTTTTAATATTTGAATTCTTAAAATATCGATGTGCTATTTTACAAGTAAAAATTTAGTAAGTCTTTCGTTGAATATTTGTTTAAATGGTTGCACTTAATTATTCGCATTGCTTCCTGTTTGAGAACATATAAAACGTCAGTGTTTTAGAAAAACACTGAAAATTAAATTTGGTGTTCATTTTAACATACAAAACATCACTTACAAAGTAATATTAAGGATTTCATATTTTACCGATCATTCGCGTCTATATGTTTTTATTTTTAATACTCTGCACTTGTTCTTTTACCTTGCATATTTACAAACTATTCTTGTGCCTCGAGATAGCAGATTTATTTACTACAATTTTATTTAAATGGATAATTATTCTGATACATATGTATATATGTATACATCAATCATTTGCCAAACAATAACTCTCATATTTGTTTCTCTTTTCAAATGATACAATTCCGAATAAATATTTCGTAAGCAAATAAAATGACAATTGTTCCTTTCCATTGCGTCTACTCTTTTATAGGTGGAGTAAAGTTTTCTGTGCATTTGGAAATATCATACAAATTTAAAAATTGTGTTTGCATTGCTACGATGATAGAAATTTATTCATACATTATTTTGTTAAATCTTTCTTTCAAAGATATGTTTTTATTAATTCCTTATATACTCATTAATTCACAGTCAATCAGCATTGTGATATCAATTTCGGTCATATACATTTTGTATATTTAAGATTTCAATTGAATGAGTGAAAAATAACTTCCTAAGGGAGAAAAGCTAAAGTTTTTTAAAAAATTTATGTGATTTCTCTGGGATATTACTTTAAATGCAGTGTCGTATCTGAATAAAAATAATGATGCCATTTGATTGAGATTTTATTTTAAATACTTAATTATAATTTCATAATTCTAATTAGTCTCCCGCATATTTAATGTAAATACTTCTGCTAATCGCTGTTAATTATTTGATTTTAGTTAAATTTAATTTCACTGATTATTTTTTATTATTTTGCTCTAACATTGCAATTACTTTGAGTGTTAAAGAAATACGAAAGTATTTTAAAATTGTATTAAATCTGCTAAACTTAGTTTTCCCTGACTTTAAGTTATTTAACTTATCTAGGTGTAAAATAATTTATTTGAGGAAGTCACGCGGAAAGAGTTGAGTTTTCCGCTTTGAACAAGTATTAAGTATTAATTTAGGTCTTTCACTAAAAGCCTAAAATAAATTAAAATACTTTTCACAAGCAACACAACTGACATTCCATATTACTGGTTTGAGATCAGTAGTCGTCAGTAGGTTTAAAATAAGCCTTTGGCGTCTAAGATTCAGGCATGTATTATAAAGAAAGAGAAATTTCATAAACAAAGCAGAACTTCGTATGTTTTAATTCTCCTATATTTGCTCAATGTCTTATAAATTCAAACTTTTAAATAATAAATGGTTATTTATTTTTCTGAGTTCATCAACGTCGGCCTTTGAAGGTTAAGGCATCAAGGAATCATAGAGAAAGATCCAATATTTTCAACTCTGCTCGTTCGAATGTTTTTGATATTTAGAGTAAAATTTTGAAGCACAAAAATTTAATAACGCTTTTCCTTTCTAAATTATTCATCTGCTCTTTTTTTTCTGTGCTAGAAAGCTTTCATCTCATCTTAATTCAATTAGGCTTTATTAGCCCTACTCTGAAATATGAAAGAATTATTCCATCGCATATTATAATTTAGTACAAATTATGGAGACAATTTGGTTACGATTTAAAAGCAAATTGAATTTAAAGAAATATGATGATTAAAATATTTGAAAATGAAGTTAAACTAAGTACATAATAGAATTTTCTCATATTTTAATGTATGCCAAAAACCAAATTTTTCAATATAATTACAAAAACCGGCTAGGAGATAAAGAAATTTTTGCTAGCAATTTGCGCATATTTTGATATACTTAACAGTCTGACAGGGAATAATCTTTCCTGAACAACACTGACTTTGATTGTAATTCTTAATCACATTACCATTTTTTTCTAATTCTCTCAATTTAAATCATCGTTGTATATACAGAATTCCCTACTTCCTCACTGCATGTTATACTTTGTCTAATGCATTTGTTGAGAGGATGGATACCATAATTCAAAATCTCCACATAAGTATATCATACAATATATTTAGAGCCTCTATTTCTATCAAGTCAAATAATGAGCGCTTATTAAAATCTAGTTTTTCTAACATAAAATTATGATTGTGATATTTTAAATGCATGTAAGTGCATAAATACGTGGACAATTTTTAAAAGGAATATTATTCCCATCACATATTTCTTAATAATATACCCCTATACAAAGGTGTTTTTCCCATATTTTTGTGTATTATTTGCAAAGTAAAAGAATTATTAAAATTGATTCCTAGCTGAACTATTACATTTATTGTTTCTATTGGTTATTAACTGTCAGTGGGTAAAAGTACGTACAAATTATATCAGTTTCATATTATTTAAAATCACTTGTTTACCATTTCCTCGTCATATACTACAAAAGATCGCATGTGCAATTTAATAAAGAACAGGGAAAGGTTTTTCTGCCCTCCTTTAAATTCCATAAATTATTCAAGAGATGGTTGAGCAGAATGGGTCCCGAAAATTATATAACCTTTAATTAGACCAAATTTGCAAAAAGCGAAACTGATAAAAATTTTAATCTGCGGAACTTAAAACAAGCAAATTTTAATATAAAATAGGATAAGAGATTCTAATGCCATATACTCTAACTCTTATCAACAATGAATAAATTCCAGCTCTGTGTTTGCTTACAGCATTAATAAATACACATGAAGGAATTAAAGTGCAGAAAGCTTCAGTGACAACATTCAAAAATGAATTAAATACATGTTTATTCAATGCTTTTATTCGTTTATGTACATATCAACCCTCGGATTTTTAATGATATATGGAAATATTTAATTTTTATTACTTACATGTCACCTGCCGTATAATAACTAGTAAGTGATGCGCTATTATTTTTTTTAATGAACCTTATTTTACAATTAGGAGTGACGAAAGGTGAACAAATTCTAACTCTTTAATTAAATTTTCATATACTGTTGACGTCATGAGTTCTTCTAGGGAGAAAATTAAATTCCTTTTTTTAAAATCAATTAGGTCGAACGCAAAGTACGTTAAATATTTTATAATATATGTATCTCTTCATATTGTTCATTATAATCAAGTTAGAAGTAACTCTAGCAACTCTATATTCATTAAATTTGATGCAACATTTAGAAGAATATTTTTGCATTTATCAGGCTTTAGAGTTCAAAATAATTCAAAGATGAAGATTTGATTTTAGATTTTTCATTTTTTAGATGTTGCTATCTTTATATTTTTCGTCACTTTGCATTGAAGTCCATTTGAAAATATGACACGTCTGTTACAAGGCTAACTTAGTTATAAGCAAATGAGATAGCAGTTTAATAGAATTAATAAACTATATTATAGCTGGAAATAAATTTTATTCACAGATATTTCCAGAGATACAGGTAATCCCCATTCATCTGTATTATCTCAATCAGAAATCAAAACACTGTATTAGAATAAATGGCTTAAATCAGGTTTTTCGATTAATCGCTGAAGACTTTAATGTATCTTTATTAAAGATAGTTGCCCTAGTAAATAAAATTCAAGTAATGTTTACACTTTTTAAAACTAAATAATTCTAAATAAAAAGGATATTTGTGATGAGAAAAAAGTTTTATTTTTAATTATGTTAACATATGCCAAATGCTGAGGTAAATTATTTGAAATTAATTTAATGGTTTAACATGATGTTAGTTCTAAATGTATTTTTTTTTAATTTGAGAGTTGTTTTGCCTAGGTAAAAACTGCCCTCTTATACAAATAGTATATTTTGATAAGTTTCATTTACCTTCACTATAATGTATAATGCACAATTAATGAGAGTATTTAAACAACTGTCTAATTTTCTTGTGTAAAATAGTCATTTTATCCAACGCCTTAGACCAAATTTTTTAAATCCTTTAAGTTCCGCTTGGATTTTTTTCGGTATTTTCTGTAAGTTTTGAATAGGTGGCTATGTCAATGAATTCATCGAGTCTTGGTATTTTAAGGAGGCATTTCATATTAATATAATTTCCATTTCTTTGGACCTGATTTTAGTTTTGAACATTCAGCTACATATTTAGATTGGAAATGCTTGCGAGTGAACACAGGTTTGGATACTGATATTTACATTTCACATCAGCTGTCACGACCATCTATGACGATATCTTCATCCGGTATACAAGAGAGATCTGATTCATAAAGACGTCCGAATGACTGCAATCAGATGAGTCTAGAATTTGTATCGTCTAATAAAAAACAAAAAAATGTTAGAAGAAATAATGTTATATTGGTATGTCACAAGTGACTAATAATTGACGAAGTTCTCAACAATTTTATCTGTTATGCGTATTTCTGAAGATCTAATCAAAATAAGGTAGAAGATAATTTGTTCAGACCTAGCGAACCAAAAATCTTTGTGAGACCAAGGTGCTTTATTTACGGAACATATTATGGAATTTTAGTGATTATAGACCATCAATTTACTTTGGTTTACGCAAATTTTGCGTATTTGAGTTTGACGCTGCTCTCATAGAGTGGGAACCACACAAAACCATGACTGATTTCCTCGGTTTCTTTGAATTCATCATCCACACATGCCAATTGATTGGGACGACAGACAATTTAAATGGTAGAATGAGGACTTTAGATTTGCCCGAAAGTGGTTGTACTGATCGATGTGAATTTGCGATGCGACAAAAAAATGCTATCACCGTCTCATGGGTATCAAATTTTAAAATTCCACCTATATATTTGGAAATAAATAAACGGTCTTTTCCATCGAATTATGTCTTTAAACAAAATGATATTGCAAAATGTGCCATTAAATTGGAAAAAATTAACCAATTAAAAATAGCGCAATATTTATTCACCTCATTGTTTACAGTGACCGTCGATGAAGGCAGTGATCCTGAGTATGATGGTCAAGTTTTCATTAGTTGCCTTTAATCAATAGAATGAGTTGCAACTTTTCTGATCCTCATATGAGTAGCTCATTTATTTCACCGCCTCACCAACAAAGCTTAAAAACATTGTTTTGAATGAGTTCTGAAATTGTTAACTAATATTGCCTTTCATTGTTAATTCACATTGATACACATAGGATAAACTGATCTCAGGCTTATTGCCATCCAAGAAGGTGTTGTCTTGAAGGAAATATTTTTACAGGTACATTTATATCATTATATTACATCATTACACAAAATAATTATTATAAATTATCCATTAATAATTTCTTATTAACACAATTTCAACATAAAACAATACGAAGCAATATCAGTAGCAGCTATTCTCTCTGGGCCCGTTATGTCAAAATCTTTTGGGTTTTAATGCCAGAATTAGCTGCTATTTCAAAACTGTTTAAATTACTAAACACCGTACCTTCATAATTCAAATGAAACACATTCTTAACTTTTTACTGCCATATAAAACCTACCTTTCATCATCTGCAGTATAATGTCGATAATTTTTGCATATAGATGATATGCTTTGAAAACAATGCCCAATTTTTATCAGAATTAGTAATTATTTTTTATTCTCTAAACTTTAGTGATATTTCAAATAATGTGGCTATTAAATAATATGATATGGGATGCATTATATGACAACATTTCTAACAGTGCAGCAGCGTGTCTGTTCTATATTGAATCACTTACCCACAAAACATGTTTAAACTACCCAATGCAAATGCTCATACAAATCTTTTCAATGTTTTTTAAATGTTTAATCTAGTGTTTTATTATTATTATAAATAATCCAATTTTAAAATCACATTGATCCTGACGGATTCAACTGTATATGTGGGTGGCAAATGTGATGTTTCGTGACAAACATACATACATACATAGGTTATTATCTCAAGGAAATATTTTCTTGTAAAGGCTATAAGATGTTTTAATTAATTGTGAAAATTCAAGGGCCTATTCTTAGCAGAAGACACATAGACAGGATAAAATTTTCGAGTTATTCAGAAATTTTTGAAAATAGCTCTTCGATATAATTCACTAGATGGTCATACTTTACTTCATTTACTATGATAGCGATTTCAAATTTTTGAAAGCGTATTGCTTATCGAAGCAGGCTTTCATTTTACTTGCTTTATCTATTCGACGAAATGTTGATGGAGTTTGCCATAGTAGTTTGAGTGCCTTAAACACAGACAGTTAAAATAAATAATACGACAGAGGATATAATAATATAATAGGTTGATTCATCATTGACAAAAATAACGAAGATGCATTTTAACATAAATACATTTAAAATATATTCTCTTTTCAAATTATGAAATTGATAAAATTAAAAAATAAATTCCGACATTGCAGAACTTAAAAATAATCCTGAGTTACTTCTATGATAGTTATATTTATATATATATAGGCAGTAATATGTAGTGCTCCCATTCACAGTAATAAAAAAACAATATCTAATTTTTTACCTCCTAGAAGAAAATGAAATCGGCTAGCAGAAGGCCAAACAATGATTGAGTAAAAGTTCAAAAAATACTGGCTATAAGGAAAAGAGTTCGAGAGTCTAACTTCATTTGGTTTTTTCCAACTCTTGTTTCATATTGTTTGCTAAAAAAAGGTCCATAATCCGAAATTCAAGTTACCTGATTCTTCTCCCTGTTTGTCTACAAAGACCAGTGCAAATAACCAGGTATTTAAGTTTTGTCACGTCGCCGCAGTGGACGGGAAGGCAAGCTAACTGTACAAGATACTCAAAAGCTCATGGTCTTAACATTGAAAAGATGAGTTAGCTCATAAGCTATAGTTTTGTATGCTATAATTTGTTATCGAAAAATTTGGTAGCAAAATGCCAAAAAAGATTATGAAACATTTACTATGGCCATTTATAGCGCAAATCCAGAGCACATGTCAGACATTTCTTTTAAAATATCTTAAAATTTACTGAAGTGCATGAACTTATATCTACAAATATAAAAACCAATACGTTTTTAAGTTATGATAACATTTCTAAAAGAGACATATAGGAATAAAACTCCATAAATTAACACTTTTATGGAAAATAACGGGGTTGCGGTTCCAAATTTTATTTTATTTTAATCATTGCCATCAGAATCTCACGGTTTAAACTTAACAGTTCCGGTAGATATCAGAGATTAATCAAAACACCACTAAAATTATATGCATTAATTTTAAATTAATACTATACTATTTTTAATGAAGATTATACAATATTAAAGATAAAATTTCAATTCTTTTACCTTTAAATATAAACCACGGATTATTCGGCTCCATAAATAATACTCTGACCGAAATTTTGGTTAAAATTTAGCAAATAAAGGAAATTTCCATTTTATAATGTTCCCCACATTTAGGTAAAGAGATATTAAATAAAAAGGACCTACCTATAGCTTTGAAAATAAAAAGCGGGAAACGAATGAGGACCTTCACTCCACGGAATTAGAAATTTTATCTCCACATTTCTAAGCTCAAGAGAATTTACGCAGTTTCGTCTATGTATGATATCAAACCCGCAATTAAAATTACATTTTCATTCATGATAGCATTCTGATCGTCTTTAATAATGTATAAACTAACTAAATAATTACAATATATATGCTATTTATCGTTGCAGCTGATCAATTATGATTCCTTTAATAAAGCACCAAATTGCATTCACATTTCAAATGTCTGCTAGAGCGTCACTCCATGATTAGTACTACTGTAGAAAATATTGTAAAATTTGACTTTCTTCTGAAAGGATTCCAATCGTATTTTTGTAATAATAGCCAACTCTAAATTTTCAATCTGCCCAAATTCACTTTCAGTTTAATTGCTGACAGTTTAAGGCGGTAAAATGGCAGCTCTGTCATGATTTATTTCGCCAGAAGCGCACTTCCTGATAAGAACTAAGACAGACATCATTGAGCTTAAGTCCTTCCTCCTGACCCATCAAAATTCAATAAATCAAATGCTAAAACTGCGTAAAATAGGATGTTTGCGCAAATCTTTGTCCGTTTAAAAACTTGAAACTGATGTTTGCCTCAAACTCTATTATTATTAACATATCAGGTAGTATTTTTATTTTTATCGATTTAACCATAAAATGATCTTGAAAATTTTGTTATGTTATGCTGTTTGATAAATACAGTAATACAATGATTTGTACGTTATTTTTTAGCATCTAATAAACATAATGAAATACAGCACATTTCAGAAACAATATATTTATATTACAGTAATTCTTGACAAGATATTTTTATAGTGCATTTGTACATGTTCTGTCGGAACATGAATGGCATTTTTCTTTTCCTGCTATCAAAGACATGTTCTGCTTGTGTTTGTAAAGCACTTCATTACAAAGCGATTTTGATGTCAAAGAATTGGTTAGCATGCACTTCCCAAAACACTGTTTTACGAGGAAAACTGGAAAAATAAAATATGCTTATCATCAAATAATTTTAGTCTTAGAACTTTCAAGAAAATAAAGTTTAAATAATTTTGGAATTGAACAGCTCTTTATATGTACCTAACTTTTCCCCAGCAAAAATGTTTTTTCATTGATATAAAGGCCTTTTTGCAATTAATTAATGATCGTTGAAGGAGGAAAGTGAAAATTCTTTACGCATTCAAAAACACAAACCATTACTGTTTCATTTATTGTTATGCTTTAGATAAAATTTTAGATGTTTGAGCAAATTTAATAAGTTAATCTAATATATGAGGATCGCATAAATTACATATTAAAAATGTACCGAAAGCGAAACAGTTATGACAACAATACTTTACAGAGGTTTTTAATTTATGTTCTTATATCAAATCATAACAATTTAATACAAAACCAAATTTTCATGAATTTCTGAATTATTGTTAGAAATCTCCTAAAATCTTTACTACTAGTCAGCCGTTATTGGTTACACTGGGACAGTGAGACATTAATTGTTACAAAAATTATGTTTTTGATATTTACTACGTACCTATATAATTATGCCATGAAAAACAAATTCATATTCATGTTTTCAAGACCGTGATGACAGTCAATGGCACATAAATGCAGAATGTATTTGAATTCATTATATTTATTAATGCACACTTAAATTCACTTTTACTTCAATATATTAAACATTTTTTTGTCTCTCATTCGATTATGGATTTGTCAGAAGAGAGCTTTGAAATTTGAAAACAAATCACCAAATAGTAAACTTCTAAATATTACTAATTTGTTTCTACGCTCTGCGCACTTAACGGATCAATAAAGAAACTAAGGTTTATTGAATGATGTTGGAGAAACACTCAGTTAAACAATGGAACTTCCATTAAGTGGCAAATATTAGATTTACTTATTGGATTAGATTTTACAATAATTTCATCAGAAGCGTCTAGGTGGAAAATTTATAAAATATAACCGTTTTTGCATCTATGAGATTTCTTTCATCTTTAAAGCACAGTTAAGCCGAATGTGTCGAAATAATTTCAGGTTAAATAAATATATGAGCATTAGAAATGACTAAATTAATGTGCTGACGTAGTGCATTAGACTGTAATCCTGCTGTTTTGAGACCGGGTGTTGGAAATTGTCTTTGATAACAGGAGACACATGATGGCTTTCACTTATTCTATGACCAACTACCTAACTTAAAAAAACCGATCGAAAAGCTCTGAACACAAGGATATGAATTTGAATAGCATAGAGTCTCGGATTAGTAAATGCTACAAACCAGCGCTCTTCATATCAGGAATCTAGAGGCTAGATCATGAAGTTTGGCCTCTGAATTATCAGATCTTGTTGCAATGACGTAAAGCTCATGAATATTTTACATCAACTAGCAATTATAACTGACACACTAATAACTAAAATATTAAAGATTACAATTATTCCTGGCAAAATGCAAACTTCCCATAAATAGACCAGCTCATTTACCATTAATGAAGTCGGAATTGTAATTAATGCTCCAGATTCAAGAGTTTAAACCCTTCTAGAAGGGGAACGGTTACGATCATAATTAAAGTAGGCAATAATCCACTCTAATTCCAGGAAAATCTTTTTACAGACAGCTGAAAATATTATTTAGAACCTTAAAGCCAGAAATTGATAGGTTTATAATTATGTTATGTAGGTACAGTAGAACGCTTCATAGCTTCAGTGGAGTCTACGGAATTAACTTAAACGTCTAATTGTTTCTACTGAAAGAAGTCAACCTTGTTTTCAACTTCTACTTTCATAAGCCTAACTATGAAGGTAAATTTCAAAACCTTATTAACAAAATAATATCACAGTACATTATACAGAATTATGGCCATATTGTGAATGTCGTTCCGGGGACAGCCACTTAAATGGCACAGCTCAAGGGTTGGAACAGCAATGCCGTGGTGAAAAATGCTTTATATCACTTTTGTGCGTAATTTAGGGAACAAAGGTGACTATGCAAACGATGGCTATGTGATCGGTCTCCCGAATTCTATTTTATCTATGGGAAGTATATGGATAAAGACAAAAGAATATGGAGTTTGAAATACAAACACTTCAAAAATGGTAGTAGTAAATGAACTTAGAAAATTACATGCTCATAATTAAATTTGGTTTTACAAAGGTAAGGGAATTAGAACAAACCCTAATAACTATAGAAGTACCTGCCTTCTTGATACAGTGTGAAAATACTTTACGTTAGTGATCTGTGAAAAACCGAATCTTCAATTAAGAGGGCACTTATTAAACATCTAACATGAATTTCGCGCTGGAAGATCTACTGAACAGATGGTTCAAGAAGCCATCAATCGTAGGGGCAAAATAGGTCTTGTCTTTATTTATTTAAAAAAAGCTTTCGATCTGCTTTCAACCTATGCAATCCCAACAAGGCTGTGTAGACTTAATCTACTCTGAAATAAAGTCAATTTCATTAAAAATTTCCTCGATATTCCGAAATGTCACTTCAGAGACTCAAATGAAATAGGTACTATTGGGAGAAGCGTTAAACATGGATCTAATTATATAATAGCTGATAACCCCTATGCAATCTTTGAGAGGTTGAAAGTCAAATTATTTATTTACGCAATGCTCGAACGTTTGCCGGGACATCGTGAATTTCCATCTTTCCATCTTTTGATGCAATCTTTCCATCGATCGAACATACTAAACAGCCCCTTCAAAGGCTCAACACCATGTTTAAAAAATATGTAAATCGAATATGACAAGACAGTCTAAATGTACCTCGGCGTGGATCTTGATCAATCATCTCTTCAAATAAATATCACAAGATCAACCGACAAAGCTATTTTACCTCCATTGATACCGAAGTTAATGATAATGGTTTAGCCAATGAAAGTGTGAAAGGCGTAAATAAGGTGTAGACAATGACGAGTAAATGAGCATAAAGCTGGAGCAGTAATTATTACGGATATCTTGGCGGTGCAGCTTTACAATAATGGTATGAAACATAACAAGTTTTAAATAAGAAAATGAAAAAACTGAGAAGAAAATTTTCTTTTAAGTAACCTGAGAGCATACTGTAATTGATTAAGTACTCTACTTGAAGAAAGGAAAGGAATATATGGCCAGTATAGTTCATATAGCTTGCAAATGATATCTGCCTATTTGGGACGATGTTTCACTCTAAGGACTAAGAAACAGATTTCACCAAATGCCGTCGCAATTAATAAGTAGTTTCTTTAAAGAAATTTTTGTGTGATCAAAGTAGAATCTTTACTTTTCGCAAAAGGTCAACAATATCAAAATATTTTGCCTTAAATTTGTAATTAATTTATGATCTCGCTTAGTTAATCCATTTATCAAACCCATAAAACAGTGTATTAATGATTTTATTCCCAATCACTATGGAGCTTTAAATTTTCTTTCCAATCGCATTGCTGAATTTTGCTAACATCAAAATCTAAATTCCACATTTAATCAATAAATTAAAAATTGTTCTATTATTTGCAATTATTACATTCGGCTCAACAGACTTCAAACTAATTGTATTAAAAGTTATACGTTGATAAACAAGCAAAAATCATACCATCTATTCAATATAATATACATTGCAGACCTAAATATCCGGAGGAGATGCTCTTCTGAATTTGAAAATAAATATAAAATAGTCATTAACATTAGTGGGTATGAATTTCTCCACTGACCAATATTAATTTTCCTTAATCAACTCAACAAATCATAAAATAGATTCTATGGTATCAAGGATAACGGACGCCGATTTGTTTCCGCGTCGAATATGGAACATAACTTCCAATTAGTATTAAGAAGAATGGAGCAGGAGGTAAGTTTTTGAGTGCTGATCTTATGGAATATTTCATTATAGTGCTATCCACCTGAGCAGTATCAACAGGAACTGAAGATTATTTACCTCTGATAGAAGATAGCTTGAATATGCTTTATTCAGTCATATTAGCAACTCGAATATCCCTAAGGTAAGATGAAATAATTTTTAAATAATTTTAACTTTGTTAGCCAAACGCGACGCTGCAAATGCAAAGTAAAATGGTTCAGCACTTGCATTTTATGACACTCTGAGTTTTAAAACAGGAGTTCTAATTTTATTATCAATCAAGATAAAATGCAAATAAAGGAGAATTACACGAGATAATGAAGCTTGCGATATGCCCTTCAAACAATTAAGAGTTTTACAAGCAAATACGGATTAAGTTGACATAAAAGATATGAGGAGATCGAAGAAATTTGGAACATGAAGTACAAACACATGGGTTTATGTAGCAATTAATTTGATTAGAAATTAACACAATTTGAATGCAGTAAAATAAGAAACAAACACATATACTGTAGAATAAAAACTGCTTATGAAGGATATCCCGTTATACCGTTTTTACCGTTAGAAATAAAGGTTACCATGCAAAACGAAGCAAGCGGATAGAATTCATACGATCTTTTGTTATTAAATCCACGATTTGGAATTCATTGGTGAAATAGAAATGACAATTAATTCATTCAAACTTCTTTGCATATTTTATCTCCTTTTTTATTTATTAGGTTAATCATTTGAAAGACGTAATGAAACACTCAGTCAGGTGAATCACAATTACAAGGGAGGTTAATTAAATGTTATTTAACTGGATTTAAGGAAATAAGCAAAAACAAAATAAAGTGATTATTTGAAGCGTAATACAAAATATGTTAAATTATTACACTTTAATTTTAATAAATTCGTGACGAAATTTTACTACCCATTTTACATTAACACTTTAACCTTTGTTATTCATTCAGTATAACGGATAAGTCCTCTTTATCACCTGATGCTGAAATTGCTATCAGTTGCTGATTCTAATGGCGGTTTGTTGAGTCCAAGTCATAACCTCTTTTGATATGAATTTTGACTGAAAAAAGTGGTCAATTTAAATGACTTACCAAGATATATGAGCAAGTCCTCTGCGACCAAATAACATAATTCGTTAGCTGCACGACAGAGCAAGGCATTGAGTTACCGAATGCGTATCGCAGATCTGCACAACAACGCCAAACGCAGTCACCAGTAATCATTCTCCCCATCGCATCTACTCCTCAAGGTGCCCATATACAACGGTACACTCTTCATTACCACTCTGCCGCAAAAATACAGCGACACATTGAGGCATAGGAGGTGTAAATGACATTAACAGTAAAATTCTTAAATTATGAGTACTTAGAGTGTTACAAAGTTGAAAACGTAGATAAGAGACAAAATATATCTGATTAAAATATACAAATATATCAGAAAATGCCTTTTAAAAATATTTTATGCTACAGGTTCCAATTATACTGGAAATTACAAATTGCGTCTAGAATTTACTGTCATTAATTCTTAGCAAAACAGATAATGCGAATAAAATAAATTTATCTTTTTATTTTGACCCATGTATTATTGCTCTTATGCTAAAAACAACATTTACAAATATGCATTTAAATTTTTGCGTAATTTCATGGAGATGTGTTTGTTGTATCATTGGGCTTGCAGCACAACGATTTATCTTTTCATCAGGAATGCCGAATTCATCGTCAATAAAATTAATTCATTAGAAAAAAGCTCTAAACTCAAATTCCAGGCATAAATTGAGCGGTTTAGGGAAACTCTCTTTAAATTAATTAAACCTCTGACTGAAATGTAATGATAAGGTATTGATCGAATAGACGTTTGATTGAAGTAAATTAACTACATATTTAAATACCTTTAATTAAATAAACAGGCAAACTGAGCAACAAAAGATAATAAATCTTAACGCGTTTGCCATATAATATTTTTTAAAAACTGGTTCAGAGTACTACACTAAGAAAAAGTAGTACTAGTAGTAGCAGTAGTAGTATCATTAAGAAAGTCTTGATTGCTTTCTCCCTTAACTCAAGCATAAACTTAAAAAAGGGGTACGAATATTACGGATATTATGGATCGCGAGAACAAATAAAAGGATGTTAAGTAAATCAAAAATATTTAGAAACAGTCCCCAAAATGCTATATTTGCTAATACATTTTGGCAGACTCTAATATCAAAATAAAAATTTTTCTGATGACGATGAATTTCTATTACAAAACAAGCAATCTTGTTTCATCTAAAGCAATACAAAAATAATCACTCCTCTTCCAAAACTTTTGACATTATAAAGCTAGCAAAATATCTGAAAAACGGGTTCGGTAGAAGATAAGGTCGCAAATATTCACCTATCAGATAAGCAGTAAAATGATAATCAAATATCAAAATCCGGATTTACCGTTATATTGCATAAAAAACATTCAACGAAAATTGTTATTTGACCATTATTAAATAACGGTAGCCTTTATTCTACCAATAATCACTTTTTAAGGAAAGAAACTTCAAACAAAAATGTTAAATAGAAGGACATCTCGTTAAGGAATGGGAAATTAGAATCTAATTTGATATGAAATGAATAAAGTTTTGCTTAAAAATGAAAATTTGGGGTTATTTTTAGACGCAATATAACGATAAAAATTACTTTGACTCATTGCATTACACTATGGACATTTAGTTTAGAGCTAATACATAATTCACGAAATGAACTGGAGGTTTATAGGCTATAAATGATAAAATTGAATGATGAAGTATCTGTTCAACTAGGTATTGATATGTCCTTCTCCATCAATTTTGAAATAAAAGAGTTCTATGTACAATATCTGCAACGTTAGGCAAATGTTAATGAAATAAGTGGAAAACTAAGGCGTTTAAAAATATAATTTTGATAAAAAGTTGCAATTTGATTATTTTTCATTTTGGCTAGTGTATGGATCATATCATCGGCTTATCATAGTAAAATTTTTTGAATCAATAAAGCCTGACCGTTCTGTATTAACTGTTTTTATTTTTGTTCTTATTGTCGTCGTCTTTGTATGGTAATCAGGTAATGAAAAATGACTGAATAAACTATTACTTGTCCTAGGCGCTTAGAAACACAGGCTTAGCGTAGGCATTTATTAAAGAACAATTTATTTATTTTGCTTCAATACCTAATTCGGGAAACCTATCCCAAGGTTCTAAAAGCCTATGCTGTATGATCCTTCAGATATCTGTATGCATTCAAACTTCCAATAAAATATTTTTATCTTCAGCAAATTAAGAATATATCGCTACCCCAGATTATTCACTCTTTGATGTTTAAAACAGCTATACATCTTAATTTTACTTATAGAAATGAGGTTTTTTTAATTAAAACGTGTTTTTATATTAATATGCATTCAGTATAATACCAGCGATTCATTAATTTTATATTTAGATCGACCAAACGTCTTGAAATATTAGTGTAAAGAATTAAAAATTTAAATAGAAAAACAAACAATTTTAAAATCGAATGCTTGGTTTTAAAAGTTGGAATGTAACTAATTAATGAATTACATCTAAGCAGTCAGTGTTAATCTGGTAGCTTCAGAAGTGTAATTGTCAAGAAAATTAAGGAATAGTCGGCCAAAAATTAACATTTTGACAGGCCACTGTTTCTACGGTAAAACCTCAAACAAGTAACCTCCAAGTGGATGTAAAATTCTGTTTAACGGTTTAAGTCAATAAATACTGGCAAAATGTCTGTAATTTCTCTAATTCAGGGTAAAAATATCAAAAAAAGCATTTTTATAAAACTCACTTTCAAGACATAATGTATTAAAATTTACCCTATTACCTCTTACTCAGGTAGTATGAAATTCAGGAAAAGCAATACAAATTTAATTGAATACTCTAAAAGGATGATTGGTATCAAAAATGAGGTGAATAATGTAAGAGCATAAGAACATAAGGCGGTGTGTCTTCATGAATGAAAATAGGTGGGGCTACATTAATTCAAGTGTCAAGGCATTTTTATGAGAGGTTAAAAATAATGAGATAAATTCGTTATTATTTTCTTCTCTATAAAATATGCACATAATAAACGAGCTTGTGATGCATCAGTCTATGATAATAAACACTATGGCATACAAGTACATAACTGAATGATCGGGTCAAATGTAGAAATACTGAGAAGTATTTTATAATTAGTCATTCACAAGTCAATGACTAAAATAGCCACAGAAATTTAAACAATCCAGTAATCGCGTCCTAGTGGCAGAAGGGTTTTCTGTAAGAAAATTTATAGATGGATTCTTTTAAGTGCTAAATTTGTAAAGGTGTACGGATTTCATTTAAAAGGGGAAAAAATGACACTCAAATACGCAAGAAAATAAAATAATTTGAATGAAAGTCAATATTCTTGTTATCAGTTACAAGCACTTAACTTAGAAAACACTTGCGAACGAAACCTACATTAACTAGTTGCAGTAATAAAGGTCTGACATATGTATTTGACGTCTTTAGCTGTCGATGTAAAAGTCTCAGCAATTCAGAGCTTGTATCTGATCAAATTTAATGGATTTTACTTAAAAGCTTTACGGCGAAAAACCATATTAGATATAACTGTAAATACCTCCAGAGATAGAATGCTTTCTAAAAGTTTTTAGTTATTAGCTTTAAGTTGTTATCATAATTACAAGCAAGATGTTCTTTTGGATTATAAAAATGAAATTTAATTAATCAAACAAAAATAATAACATCCCAAAAGTCCTCTTAGACAAGTCCATCAAATTGAAGCAAAATTAATTTTTCTAACCAATTTTATTATTAATCTTAAATTGACAGAAAAGATTAACTATTGCAGAAAAATCGATTAATAAATGCAGACAAAACAAACCTCACAGATGTAACGTTTCTGTTTTGTCTCAGGATAATCAGTTATCGCATGTTGTCGCAAAGTCGCTCATCCTTTTTATCAACACAAGGGTACGCATCAAATCTGGCAGTTTGACAGTTATTTGGAAATAAAACCTTTATCTGTCTGGACGAGTTTATATTCCCAGATCTGAATGGCATGAAGACAATTTTTATTCGCATATAATGGTTTTGTTTGATTAATTAAATGTCTTTGGCTAACTCCATCCTGTTTTATTAATCGCTCGGACCCTGTGTCATCTGTATCCTATCAATATCTATTGGTTAGATATTTCATAACAACAGAACTAGATCTCATAGCCATACTGCCTACTATAGGGAGACATTTTTTTCAAGAATGTGGACTGAATTTGGCTCCACAAAAATTGATTAATGTTTACTCTTTGCCAACATATAAAAATGCATCATTGAATAGAAGGCAAGAAGTAAACTATGACCGGTTTTTCTCTGACTGAAATGTAATGATAGCTAAGAATATCTGAGTGATGACTTTCCCCACTAGATGTATGTGCAGTAGCAGGCAAGTTTAATGCTTAAGTTGGATATACAATCTGATTAAAGCCAAAAACAGTTCAGTTAGCTGCTTCAGTATGATAATGTCATAATAATTACAGTTTTTTCTCAGCACACATAATTAAATTTAGATAAAATTGCGTCTTCATCGGTTTTTATCATTTTTGAAAACGGTAGCATGTTAAAAAAATAGATTAAATGCAGTCAGTGAATTTTTTTTGTATTTAATAGATTATTTTATACTTCAGACTAAACTTGAAGATGGGAGGTAGGTAAAAAATACGATGAATATGTTCACAAGATGTGGCCGATGTGATTTATTGTGGAAACGTCGGCGAAAGAGAACAAATTCCGGTTATCTAAATTATATAAAAGATGATTAAGTATTTTTATAGCTACCAAGGGTTCGCCTTCTATAGCTAAATATAGTGTTCACATTACTAATTTATCGAAAGGTAGGCGAGGATGATATAGGATCCAGCGCGAAACCATCTAATTTAGAATTCAGTAGAGGAATTGTATGACCTTATTCTATAGAACCAAAAGCAAGAACGATTTTACGTGAAATTAGATTGATGGAAAATATGCCAAGTGGCTGGTGATCAAATTCAGTAAGCCAGTCCAGTATTTCTAGAAGAAGTCCAGAACTTCAGCGGATTGCCCATTATATTATTCAGTTTCGTATTGGTTCTCATTGTTTTCCGATAGATTAAATTAAATCACGTAATCACAGTTTGAGAAGTAAAATCAAAACTTTCTTCATCTTTAAAAGTTTTGTCTGTGTAAGACAAAGACAAGACCGCGTGGAATTTTCCTTTACATATACTATAAGAGCATAAAAACCTGTTTGCATAATGTTTCAATAAAGCCATCAAAAGTCATTCGTTATTATTTGAAAATATGCCTACCTGAAAAGAGCTAAATATATTTCAAAAACGAGTATATTCAGTTTAAAATCATGTGAAAATAAGCCAACCTTTATTAAATGGCCAACAAAGGAGTCAATCTTTAAAAAAGCAGGAAATAGTTAGTACTGACTATTATTTTTGGTAAAATTATAAAATTTTACTTTTATTAATGTTATTTTTACTGAAAAACTATTTAAAGTAATTTATACGGTGACAATAGAGCTTTTAAGATAGTCAGCAGCATCATCATTATAGTTATGCATTTGATAATTCAGTTATTTTCTTAAAATTGGAACGGGCAGTTACTGCAAAAGACGGCTTTCCTATTGTACACTGATCATGCACAAATTAATTATTTCTGGGCTTTGGATTGTCAGCTTCTATGAAATTTGCAGTTCTTGTTTTGAATCTTAAAATAGTGTGCCCCACCCTTCATTCTTTTAACTTTTGTCAGTTAAACTTACTTGTGAAAAGTCAAGTCAAACACAAATCTCTACTTTTGAAAGGAGATATTTAATGCTAATTACACAATTTTCCTCAAATCAGCGCCCAAAATGCATAGAACGCTATCGAGCCTGACAATTTACAAAGTTCCATAAATTATTTGCAATATCAAATTGAAATGTTTAGATTCTGGTTGCAAATTCAATTCACCTTGGTAAACTGAATTTCGATTGAAGCATATCTTTTAAATAGACTTATATAGACTAAATCAGAATAATTTCCAGTGGATGCAAAGGGGGACAGCAGAGTGATTATGATTCCCTGAAGGGGATAAAAAACCGTGGTATGATAACAGGAAAATTTTATCGCATTGTAAATATGATTACTTCATATTCAAAGGTTCTCTTCATTTCTATTCAAGTTATTTGAAATAGATATTCCTTCAAAAATAGCCTTGATTTCAGAAGTGAACTGATGTTTTTATAATTTTATCTTAATTAAATTTACTAAAAATCTAATAAAAATTAGTTGTTTATCAATAATATTCTAATTCTGCTTCGAGGAAAGCCAGTCATAGGCAAAATTTTACCAAATATAAAAAAATGGAGAGAGCAGAAAAGTAGATTAATTGACCGCACATGAAGGAATTCCGAACTATTTATTTAAGGGTTTTAGAAATTTTCCATTCGCAAAAATTTTATTATATATAAAGATAAACGATTGCTAAAAGCAGGACTTTTTAGTCTTTTTTAATTTGCTAAAGTCATCAATGTAGTTAAACAAATCTAATACGCTCGTTACGTAGATGTTGTTAAAAATTTTGTCTCGTCAATTCGTGTTATATTTTACCTTATATAGGTCGAAATTCATATGTTAAAATACCTATTCCCGTTTTAGATAAAAGACTCTGAAATAAGACTGATGTCACCCAGAGTTTGACAAAGAAGATGTTTATTAATAACGTACAGTGTAAACTTTATGACGAGATTAAGGTTCTTAAATTATTTTAGGACCGCATAGAGAGACATGATGTGTGAAAGTGAAAGACTAGGGAAAAGCGCGCGCTTATATATAAGACAAGACGAAGTTGGAGGAATACAAATGAGTTGTTGCTGACGCGTCGGATTTAAATGCAATCTTGTTAGGATCCACTTTCAGCGTAATATACTGTTAATTATATTTTAAACTACCGTTAGTTTTCGTAAAGTAAGTCTACTTTATCGGAATACAGTACTCTATCATAATCCTGAAGCATCAGGTTTATTGGCCAATTCCAAAAGTTTTAAAAATGCACAGACGAAATAACATGACTAGTAATTGTATTGGCAAAAGAAGTCAAATTGTTTCCTTATACATAAATTCTTACGCTTCATTCCTGGCTAAGCAAAGTGGCGTTAAAATAAACTAAACAGTACTCCAGAAAGCTAATATACTTACCGAAAAACACTAAATATGAATTAATTCAAAGTGAGATAATTGGAATATTGAGTTTTTGATTCAAAGCTATAACGCGTCAACATTTCTGTGATTGGTTTCTTATTCCACAAAAAGAAAAAACACATTGCTAAATTTAAAATTCGTTTCTTCAAAAAATTTAGCAAACTTGTATTTTGATTTCCGAGTTTTCATTTTAATAAAGTTATTTTGAACTAAAGTTTCTTCTTATGTGACATGTCAGAAATTAATCTTCATGCATGGAGGTAGGGAAAAAATATTATAATTGACATACTTGAATAAATTTGCTAAAACAACAAAGATCGATATATGTTATCATTGTGACGCATTAAAACAATCTTTTCTGTCCACCCTCTTAACGATATCTCTCTTCTGCTGCTATGAAACTGCAAAACGCATAAAGATACGATCATAAATAGGTAAAACAGATGTTAACATTTGCTTTGTCACATTGTTACCTCTTAGCATAAGAGGTAACAACGATATCGATGAGTCCACATCAGGATGCAATAACTGACTAATTTCTAGGTAATTAAATATCTAATAGACTTCTCAGCTTTGGAATTAAGGGCAAAAAATTAAGGTAATTGGTGAATTAGAACAGAATTTGAATACACTATCCCGAGGAAATGTTAAGATATTTAATATCGTAAGCGATATAAGTCAAGCGGTATAAACTTTAAAATCGAATGTGATTAGTAATAACAAATATTTGAAAAGTCCTCACTGGGCTCTGCAGTACGAACTTCATAAGATTTTAAATAGTACTTTGAGTTATTTCATTTATGATAAAGATCTGAACCATTTCAGTCCATGAACTTTACTTGACTGAGCTGTTGTATTAACTATCCTGTTTCATGATCGCATTCATATGCTACCTTTATTAATATGGTCAAAATCATGGTACACCTATTAACTTAATTAAACGGATAGATTAAATGTCTTCAACGGAACTTATGATATAGGTGATTATCTAACATTAGACCATTCTACATTTATTGTTTGAAAGGGACCAAAGTTCTTACTGCTGGAAGAAATTTTGTTATCCCTCCTTAAATATTTTATGGATGAACTTGTCAGTTGGTTTTAAGTTTAAAATTCTAAATTAGAATAGCAAATTAAATCATAAAAATTAGTAAATCATAATATGGAGCTTAGATTTTATTTCAAAATGACGAAATAGGATATAAATTTTAACACGAAAGCCAAAATTGGAAAACTGGCTTTTATTCAGTAGTATTACTTAAGAAGGGATAAAAACCTTGATCAGTTGTTGAAACTTTGACTTTACATGATAAAAGAAGCAATTTTCTGTTAATATAAGAGCTGAAGTAGAGTAACTAACATTTGACCTAATTCAATTTACATACTATTCGTGGACAAAAAACGTAAAACGATTGGCTTCGGTGTTTGATTAGTTATTCTAAAACCGTTTTCAACTTTTAACACAAATGTATGGCATAGATAAAATTCATGACTATCATTTTTACGCAGAATCACTTTAAAATAGTTCAAAATGGTTATGTAACTTAATTTGTCCATTACTGGATCTAATTTTTATCCTTACCAAAGGTCTTGACACCGAGAATGGCATTCAAACTAATCAGTCAAGCAATAGCATATATATTCGGATGGAGTAAATACACTCCGACAGCAAAAGTGTTGGGAGTTGGAGAAAGAGAAGAAGCGTTAGAACAATATTCATTAGGTTCAATTCGTAAAGCCCTTTGTAGATAACAGTGGGCTGCCCAGTATTAAATGTAAAACTGACGCGTAAACGACAACCTCAATTTGTTCCATATATAGGTCAGGACAAATGCATATTCATATCCTGCTTATATAAACAAGCTTTTTTGCGGTCTGAAAACATTAGTCAAATCACAAGGTAATCATTGTATGTTGTGAATGACCGTTCTCTTCGTTTTTCCTTTTTACTTCAGAATGAGAATAAGGACATCGACAAATTTAACACATACAACTCGCTTCTGTCCACCTTCAAATTGTTCCCTTTTGGCTAAACCGCCCCGTCAGTTGTTTTGCGGTAATAAATAATCGGTATAAATTGATTAGGATTATCAGCCCACTATGAATTATTTCAGAGATCACATTAGACGATTTATCGGACGTATTCGCAAATCCCTGTCCAGGAGTACCCTATGATGAACTTAAAACTACTTTCTTGAAAGAAACGAGAGTGGCGTCAATAAAAGGAATGCGATAAAATTTTAAGGCTTGAAACGGGAGGTCAATTAACCGAAAAGCACGAAAAGCAAGTCTGCAAGCATACGATTAGACACAATTAGGCGAAAAATATATATTGACTTGATTTGCAAGATGAAGAAATAACAATTTTAAAATTAAAGAGAAAGAATTTTCCATGTTAGCAACCAGTGAAAAAAGTGCAGTTGTCAAAGTTCGCTAAGTTAAATTTTGCAGATGAGAAATCATCAAACAATTTAAGAGAATGCACAATAATACTAATACATAAACACGCTCCGCTGAATTATTTTGCAATCACAAACCCGAATTCAAGCAAAATATTTATAACAAAATAAATCGATTCTTCACAAATCATATAAAATTTACAAATTGCATTCTTCCTATAATAGTAAATTTATCTTAGTTAGCTCAGAAAAAACAGTGATAGATAAATTCTATCAATACCATTTGGTAATTCATTTTCTGGCAAAGTAGCATAAAATACTCTAAAAAAGGCTAAATAATATCCAAAATTTTACATTAATAACCGTAGCTGGCAAAATTCAACTCGTGTTTAATTGTCTCGTAAAAGTGAAGACTTATTGAGATGGCGTATTGATTAATCAACCGATTCAACTAATCGAAATGCCTTAAATTAACACTGGTGATTTCACTCAGAATCTGTAGGGTTGAATTCTGGAATTAGGAATATTGACACTAGGACATTTCATCATAAAATCTAATTAAGAGATTAATTTAGAATTCTAATAATGCTAAACGTTAGACTTTTTTGTTGTTTTTTTTAATATTTTACTACCTACGCTGATGAGATATTAACATTCTGCTGAAAATTGCATTTTTACATCATCCTGTAATGTCATTGCAAAACTGAAATATTTTACTAATAGATATATACTCTCAAGCATTTTATTCACTTTATTTATCTTAAATAAATTCAGATTAAAACGGGATTTCAGTAAATTTTTTCTCAAACTTAAGTAGCACATAAATCCGGAAATACTATAATGTTATATACTTATTAAGGAAACATGTCACTGCAAAAAGTTATGTTTTCCTTAAAATACGCACTTCCTGCAATATTAGATGTTATTTTAATATTTAATATTAAATTTAGGTAAATTATTAACAGCGGTTGTTTTTTACAATTTTTAGAAGAATTTTTGCCATCGCTTCCTTTTCAGCTCATGAGGAAACCTGATTTAAAGTTTGAATCCAATGTTTAAAATGTGATCAATTGTCAAGAGGGTAAGAACAATTGGCAAAAGAAATAAAACAAGTGGTCCTGATTAAGAGCAAAAATAAAAAAGGGAAACAATCGTAATCCCCCAAGATTTTATTAAAAAATCGTCCCGCACAGATTATAATACCCAGTACCCTTCTCTCAAGTTGCAAAAGGTACATGCATGAAAGAAAAATGACTAAAAGGATTCCTAGCCTGACGGATATGTTTTCAGAAAACAGAACAGATATTTGCTCAGCTAACTTCTGCTAAATCTAATTCATTTTATTAATTTTTGCACTGCATTATCAAATTGATCAGTATACAAATGCCAGTAAAATTAATTAGGTTTTCAAATCTATGATTACTAACTTAAAAGATTTAATAAAACCTCGCTAATATTGCTGTATATTAATTATATAGAATAACGCATCCAGAATTTATCAAGCAGATATTTCAAAGATGTATATACAAATAACTTGAAGAGGAGCACAATAGCCAACCCAGCACATACTTGTTCAATTAGGTGCCAAAGCAAAAGTGAATATTCCATATGCCAAAGTGACATTTTATTAATTGTTATATATAATAAACTGCAATTATTTAAAAGTTGAATTTGAATATTTAAGAAATACTTATTTTGAATCAAAGTGAATTTAAGATATATCCACCTAATTAAATTTACTGAAATTGACTATCTAATATCTGACAAAATTTGATCTCTTTTGTGCAAGTTGGTTGCATTAATCAGTTAAACCATCATATATTTTATTTAATTTTTAGGTGTTTTCGTGTTAGAATTTGTAAGATGATAATAAAATATATACACGCAATTGTGTCGCTTAATTTTCACGATACAAATATTAGAAAGCAAAAGAACTTTAAACAGATAATAAGGCATATAATTCCAATTATTTCTGAAGTAGCCAGAGGAGATTAGAATAATACATAACATCTCCCGAACCAAATTCACCTGCCCTTGGCTGTAAGATGATACAGATAAATTCAGATGACATATCCAATCGCTTGTTTAAACCAACCCGTCAACGAGAGTGAAGGCCTCGTAAACATCAGCTCACCATGAAATTGTGCGAAGAATTCAACAAGTAATTTTTGAACCTCAAGACGTCACACCATGAATTATATCAATTATGAGAAATTAGGCGACCACATTATTCCACCATTCGAATAAATTTAACTTTCTAATGGCTCAACGTTTACCCTCATTTCTGCACTCCACCTTTAAACTTTGCACAGCTTGCATAATCAATGCAATTTTATTATTTATTTCCTTTTCTCGTATTTCTAAGTTTTTTGGCAATGACAGGTTTTAGATCATTTTCATAACTTTGTGTTATGCTGGAAAAATCAAAGTTTGTAGAATTAAAATACGCTAACTTCTTCTGTGTGAGTGATAACTGTTCATCCTGTAATCCAAAAAGGGCTAATACTTTTACATGACCATATTTTCTTCTTGTCTTATCAATTTGACAGTAATAAGGCATCAAACTCCAGACTGATGAATAAATTAGTCTTAAGTTGATGATGACAAGCTAATCCTACACTATGCATTGAATATACCCCGTAATTTACATATATTATCTTAATTAAAGAAAAAATACCGCAGTTCTAACGACCGAAGTGAATGTTAAAAATCAATAATTTAAATATAATCATGATGAAAACTTAGAGCGCATAAAATTCTAACATTTCATAAGTTTATTATTTAATAATGGAAGAGCCAAAATCGGATTCTAAATAAAGAAAATAATGTTATTTATATTTCAAGTAGCAATCATAGGTTCATATTAAAAATAGTTTTAAACTTCAATATTGATTTTTTACCCAAATTGCATCATTTGACACTTAAATGGAATAGAACAGTAGAATTTAGATTCGAGAGAAAAAATTCAATTAAACTTCATTGAACCTTAAAGTACTACATCAATTTAAGAGCAAGTTTTTCAATGAAGTGGCAAAAAGATTAAAATAAATAATTTAGCAATGAGTTGGGAAAATTTAATTTTTACGCTAAAAGTGCTCTAAGTTAAGGAGGATCAATTCTGATGTATTAACACTTTCGTAAAAAATTCAAAAAGAAGCAGATTCTAAAACCACGAATGCTCTAAGAAATTTTAATTTTGTTAGTAGTTAATGGAAGCGATTTCCTAACAAATGATAATAACTAAACAATATTTTCTTATTGATTTTCAAAACATAACCATGTTAGTTTGCAATGAGATTCGATACAAGTATTATATCATCTAGAATTTTCCAAAAATTGAATATTCTTTTAAAAGCTATCAAAGATTAACGTTTTTCTTTCTCCCGATTTTCTCAACTGGAGTGATTCAAAATCTTTTGCTAAGCTTAGCAAATTAGAAAAGTACCGGATAAATCAACCTGACCTTCACTAAATTTGAGGCTTATTTATAATTGTGACTTAGTGAATTCACTCTTAAGTGGTGTTTAATTATAAAATTCAAAAGAAAACACGATGAAATGACACTGTGACTAGTTTGTTATGTCCTGCATAGGGGTATCACAATGGGCGATCGCGACGAGCGCTACAACAGGGAGTCTTTAGCCGCATGTGGAAGAGAGGACTGAGGGAAAATTTTAATCTGATAAAATTTAACGGTGCTTGATTACTGCAATATTTCAAATAACTTAAACAACTAAGCAAATTTTTATGAAAAATTTTCCGAAATACAGAAATTACATGTTTAATGTTAATATTAACAGGTAAAATATTCATCCTTGAATGTAATTTGGCCTCTTGATTTAAAACGGTTAACTTAATAAATTGTAGAATCCACCATGCGACAAATCGATGAAGAATTTTTCTTGCTCTCTTTTATAATATAATGGCTCGTTCAGTTACAAGATAAATTCGCTTTACTTATGGGGCATGGAATCTTGGGGCATAATCCATGGAATAAACTAAAATGCAAATTCTCTTAAAACTTCTCTGATTATTTTAAGGTGAGTTTCATCTATTATTTAAAACTGTTATCTCTCCTTTATTAGGTTTAATTGATGTCACATTCACCAGCATGTAGCTTCTAAGGAAAACAGTAAGCTAAAGGAATTTTGGTCTTAACAAATACACTAAACTTAGAAAGCCCAATATTATAATTGTAGTGCTGTAAATGCTATTTTACTGACAATTTTAAATAAGTGGCGTGGTCACTTTCATACACTGCCCATAAATTTAACCAAATGGAAAACTAACTCGGCAAACGGGCTTATAATGCCAGTAATCGACTATTATTTCCCTATCCTAAATGCTATGGCGGTCGCTAATTCTGTGGTATAATTTAAAGGGCATAATCATAATATGCGTTTTAAAAAAATACTTGCGGTGAAGTGTGAATTCTCAGCAAAACTTAAAAATACTGAATTTTATACTTCTAGTTTCGTGTAGTTCACATTAGGTTTAAAAAAACCGCTCAGTTTATTTGTAAATTAAAATTTGGCACTAGAAGATATCACAGATATTAATTATAGAAACAACAGGATTTTACTTTGATCCCCTTTTCAGAAGTAAGTTTGCCTTCTTTTTCTCATCTTCTATTTGTAATGTAATACTTCTTACTACTCAAAATGAGCTTAAACTTGAATTTGATGCAAAAGCACCTTAACAACTTACACAATTAAGAACACAGTAAAGTATAAATTAGTAAATCTCAGTTGGATTAACTTAAGAATAATTATAATTGATTCGAAGCGCATGATTAATCTACATGGCTAGGTCTGACTTCCATCATTACGCAAAATATTGACGTCAAGAGAGGCACTGAAACAGTTTTTTTACTCTTATGGTCCGAAGGAATAGAAAAAGCAATAAATAACAAAGATTTAAGAATGCAGTAAGGAATGAAGGAATCAAATCAGTGTTAAACAGATAGAGTTTAGCATAAGAGAAAAAAGCATGCTAAGAAAAGGAGAAATTTTTTTCAAATACTATTGCAGAGAGTAGAAGACCACGATAGTAACAAAAACAGTGTTATTATGGAAAAGATTCTCGGAAACATAATTTGCTTTGATGTTTTCAGGGTGCTTGTGCAAAGAGAAAGCATATTTATCTATAAAATGATTAGCTAATTCTAAGTAAGCTGAAATAAAACACTTTTAGTATTCAGGACATATGGAATTTTAAACAATGGATGCTAAGCTTCGTTAAGGTGTAAAGGGAATTGTTCTAAAACTCATTCCTCAAAGCCTGAAATTTCATGTTGAATACATTTAAGAATAGTCCATGAGTAAGCAAAAATATTTGTAATAACCCTGACGACCTTTCAAGAGACACTTCATGCTCTTCACGAGGGGCAGTTTTAACAGTTCACTTCCTTTTTTTAAGAAGGTCTCTTAAGATCACATAAAAAGGATGCCTCTTGCTAACATTCTAGATTGCGTTATAGATACATCTTGCCCTCCAGTGTGGATAGACAATACGACTTTCAAATTATGAGCCGAAACAGACATATATTCAGTAACGAATTTTTAAAAACTGAATAAAAATAATTTTTAATTGTGCAAAGAAATTGAAGTCGGCTAACAAAAAAGTTCAATACATTATTTAGGAGAGGGAGCCAAAAGATTCTGAAGCAATTTCATCGTATCAAGGAAACTAACCGAGTGTGTTTATTGGACTTGGGCTGCACAGTATTTGCTAAATAGATAGCTCACTTTCCACATTTTAAAATTAATCGTTCGTTCGATTGCATTGTAATGTCTGTCTACAATTTTCAGTGCCTAATGACCGTTTTTAATCAGTAAGGGTCAGTCTCGCCGCCTCTCCCAACGGATAGGAAGACAAATAATCTTTCATGATATTCAGCCCCTTACAGTCTTAGCATAGCAGAGATTAGATAGGAATAAATTTTTAGTCAGCAGAGCTACATAAGTTGTCCAGAGGATAATAAAACGGACTGTGATGATTAAAATTAGCCAACAGACTGTTAGCATTGTTTCAGTCTCTTTGGAAAACCGACTTTATAAGACCCTGCTCAAGATTAAAATTGACAAATATATGGCAATAAATTATTTTGCTTTGATTGCAACGACAACATTTAGAATATTGCGTAAATATTTAGGAAACAAGCAGTATGGTGGTAATTGACAAAAGCGGATCGAAGGAAAGTAGACGTACACCACTGAGTGCAAAAGCCAAAAAATGTCATTTTAATGAAAGCAGAAATAAGATTCTGTCTCAGGTTAAATTTGGCTTGGGTTGGAGTATACGGTTATTCTGCAACTGCTATTATAAAATACGCATATTACTAGTTTACTGGCTGACGAATCCGATTAAGTCCAGTTGGTGATTCTCGTCACTGACTACGCATGGATCTTGTGACCACTACTATGGCAAAAATTTACAAAGAGTGCTTTTAACACTTATCAGAAAACTTGCACTTCTGAAATCACATACAAGTTCTCCCAGGAAAAAATAAGCACTTAGTCATCCTTGATGTCAGCCATACAGCTACCATACAATATTTAAGTTTTGAAAACTTGAATAACTCAAAATTAGTGTTTTATTTTGCAACACAAGTCATCTAAGTTCAATACTTTGCTTTTAAAATGACCATTAATATTTTTATCTAGAATGTTAAAAATAAATTTGAATGCCTTTAAGATAACGAAGAATTCTAGATACCCCGGGGAAATACCAACTACCATGCACTGTTTTTGTAAATAAGCACTTATTGTAATTGACTAATCAATAATTTTACCTGCATACAAATTAACTCCATATCACGTGAAGTATGAAAATCTGAATTTTGTGATTTACGCCATTATAACCACCGAAAAATGATAATAGTTTAGGACGAATGAGTGAAATGAAAGTTAATGAAATGAAATAATATCAAAGCTAACAACGTCGAAAGTAAAACAACCTAAATTTTTAGCATCAAAGGAAATCAACCTCAAAACATATGTCCAACCGTTATTAAGGCCGAAATAACTACATAAATCCTGATAAGAATGGTCCTCAAAAATGGGAATAAATATTTGCACAACTACTTGTTCTCTGCCTGAAAATGGGGTTCCAATTCCATCTTGCAAGAAAAGAGAGCCTTAAACGTTAGCCACATTTCTGTTTCTAGTCCACTCATTATCCTTAGAGAGACGCGGTGGAAATCACTCATTGCAGCTTACAGTTACTTGAGCTAAAAGCTGTAATCAGTCCAAAAAAATTTTACTCATTCAACATTAGCAACATGAAGAAAGCTTGTATTCCTATGTAATGCCTTTGTTTAATTAACAAAATGTCAAAAGTTAAACGAAGTACTTTAACCTCCTCTTTTTAACGTGGGTGGATAAGTACGTCATAGCGACAGAAACTGAACTTCCTAGTATTGCAGCAGCATGAAAGAGTCGTACTTCACAGAATAAAAAAATAGATATGATATCATCCGGTATTGTTTCTGATTTATGTCGCAATTCAAAATACGAGTATATTCTGCACAGAAAGCTGTGGTGCGAGACGCAGCTACAATAAAATTTAGACAAGCCGAAAATTCGACCTCGATTTATTCGTGTGAAACATTAATGTAGGCAAAGGTAATATCCTGTCTGAAGAAAGTACAATCTCCTATCATCAAATCGGAACTTCATCAGCTAAAAACTTGGCTGCAATAAAAATATTCCTTATCAGAGTTTTATGGCAGACTGTTCTTATCCAGAGGAAATCTAAAGCGATACAAGGGAAAATAGGATAAAGTCAGTAGGCGAGTGTAACAAACGTATATCTGCATAGAATAAATCAAATAAGAATTTAACTATCGCAGATTTAGAGAATCTTTTCTTAAGTTCAACATAGTCACTGGGAGGCACCCTTTTGGTAATAAGAGCAAAATATATAAAAAAGAGAGTACGCTTTAAATTTACACTCGTATATATATATATATATAATTATTAAAATAATCAGGATTGTAAATAATCTCAAAAGCCTGTTTATGAAATTGAAACTTCATTAGTTAAAAGTGTTGATATAACTCAGTAACAGAAATTTTCCTTGATCAATGCTCTATGATTGAATAAGCTATATTCAGAGACTTTTTGTTAAAACACTGTAGTAAGCCAAAATCCTGATAAATTCATAATGACCGCAATGTTTAACATGCAAAAATATATAAACAATTTTATATATTTTATATAAATGCTTGTTAAAAACAAGCAAATGAAATTTACGGTAACATAAAATAGTATTCAGTGCCCATCCCGGTTAAAATTGGTATTTGAAAATTTAGTTAGCCACTCAAGAAGGATCTTCGGATCCTTTACCAGCCCAAGATCTCATTAATATCTTTCATTGAAGTAGATAAGTAGAACAACAACAGCGACGGATTTGCTCATCAATGAATGCAGTTGTGCACAATCAGCGATTTGAATGACAAATCGCACGTCTTGATCATAAAGAAGGGTTATAAAATTCGAGTTTCTCACAACGGGATCTCCTTGATGCAACTCTCTACCCAAGATAAGTGTTAACAAAATGCTTAAGTGTATTTTATGGACGTCTTCGTAAAGAATGTTATTGAATTTATTTGTTAAATAATAGATCTAAGTTATATAAATACTTTCAAGGCTGTTTTTAAATAATCAGGTTCTAAAACATAGAAAAAGCATTTTGAAACTAGTGCCAAAAATTTTCAAAATCAATCAAATTTATGTGCAAAACGCAAAGCCTTTTGAGGTAAGATGTAATAAAAGGGTGAAAGAGAAGGTCAGTTTATTAAGATTTCAGGTGAGATTAAAACACACTTTCCAAAGAAATTATAAGATGTTTGTAGAAGATATTTCTACTATTTCCAAGATTAGAATTCATTTTTCACAATTAAGACAAAGAAATTTTAATCAATAAAAAGAATGCAAAAATGAGGAGAAGGAAGGAACAGAGAGAGATTTCGACGGAAATAAATCTTTAATTATCCCATAAAATCTGGAATCCTAAGGTGAGAAAGATTATTTTATCTGTTTAAATCCCAAGCTCATTTAATTTCCCATTTTCGTATAAGAGAGTGAGAAACAGAGGCATCAAAATGAACGACCAAGCAAAGGCTTCAAAAATTTATTCAAATGAAATAATGGGTAAAAAAGAAACGAACATGGTTAAAAATTTATAAAATCAGCAAATAAAGGGTAAGTATATAAAGGATGTGCTAATTAAAAGCAGCTAATTATAAACCAAGTATACTGAAACAGGTGGCACCAAAAGCATATAAATACAGACAGAACGATCAAGAGTTAACAGCTGTTAAAATGTTAAGTAAACACCCATTACTTATAAAATGGGAAAAGCGGTAAACAGCCAGACATTACTATGTAAGCAATAAAGATAATTTAGTTATTTTATGGGGGTGGGGAAACAAATGTCCGAACTATTAAAATTAGAGTGTAAATCCTCTATCACTTCCAAGATAAGGCGTAGATGTTGGTAAATTTTCTTCCTCTACAAAATATGAGACATCTTCTGCTAATTGTTAAAGTTGGAAACCATAGATCTAATGTAACAATATGTAAATAAAAAAGGATATTGAAGGGTCTAGAGAATGCATTCGCTTCAAGGTATTCAAAAAGTGATGCAGATTATTTGTGACGATCGGAATGCGTCATGAAGCTAGCAAAAAAAGAGTACTGAGATTTCCTCTAGCGTATCTGTAGCATGTTAAGAATTTGCGCGTGTAATATACATATAAAGCTAGGCTTATTTACTGCTCAACATGTTTTTTCTCTTTTAGGATCCTTTTTTTCACTTCTAGCACTTTTTTAAATATTCTCATAAATAGTTTTCAAAAGTTTTAAAAACGGTGTTTTCTTTTATTTCAGTTTTATGGGGAACTTTGGGGAGAGCTTTGTCAAATTAAAAAGGTAAAAATCTCATCTTTGCTATGTTAGGATCATAAATTTTTGAATATAATATATAATCATTTTACCTTTTCAACTACTGAAATGAAGTGGCAAGACTGACTTATAAGAATAAAGAACTAGTCAATGAACACCGAGCGTCATAAACAAGTACTTCCTTCGATTCAGAGACGAAACATAAATTTTGAAATTTGGAACATGAATTGCCCGTTAAATAAATGATGTACTACTTGATTGTAAAATTTAGTTGAATGTAAAATTCTCTAATATCTTGGTATTGCTCCCAGTATCTTTACAAACCCTTCCTCTTTATCATTAATTGGACTTATTGTTAACCGTCTTAGTCGCTTCCAGCAATAAAAATTGTTATGTTTTTAATTACTGTGGGTGATAATAAAAACGCAATTTTTCTTAATCTGGGTAATGTAATTCCACCTAATAATTTCAAAATGTCTGCAAAAATAACGACAGAAAGAGGAGAAGTTAATGATGTTAGAGCTTTACTGAACAAATTCAGTCACCTTGTAAGAAAATGTCCAATATACAATGTTATTCCTTAGTTCGGAAAAACGATTTCAACTTAAACAATATTTTAAAAACAAAGCGAAGAAAACACAACATAAATGTCAGTACTACCAGGGAAAAATATTTAATAATCAGAGATTGACTTCTTGAACTCCGTTACGTGAATATGAAAATAACTAGACAAATTTATTATTTCAGAGAACAAGTAAATAATATGAATTATTTGTCTAATTTAACTAACGATCTTTTAATGCCATTTTCACTTTCTATAAAACCTACGGGTTAGAAGAGGTAACTCAACGATTTTTAGGTTAAAAAGGTGAAAATAGAGAGTTCTAAGGTTCAGTTGTAATCTATTTAACCAAGGTAGCAGCATTTATTAGAAAAACAGAAAATGGCTTATTGGGAAAATTAGAAAAAGGTGATCTGGCACCTTGCTTTTATTAGGCAACCGCTTTTAACAAACATGTTTAAGCATATATGTTTCGGACTGATGCAAAAGTTCTTTTACATGGTTGATAGAAAAATCAATAGCTGAAATAATTTTTCATTATTCCGATTATATAAAAGAAACGTATTTTGTCAGGAACTGAGCTGCGAAAATATTCTACCTGTAGCGGTAAAGGAAAGCGTGGAAAGAGGGAAACTTAACCACCGAAAGAATTAAGCATTGAGGGATAAATAGTATTTTTAATTATATAATAAATAAGCCCAGTAATAGAGGCCTCCAAAGGCCTGACATTGGTTTTACCCTTCCTAATTTGTCAACTTCATACTCACTTTGAAGGTTTAAATATCTAAATATCGTAAAACTGTATCTGTTAAAAAATATCTTATGGATAGGTTTGTTCTGTGAGACCTTAAGGAAATAGCTAACTTATTATTGCCACTTTCAGGAGTCCTTGAGCTTTTTAAAATACCTCAAATTCGTCTCACTGAAGAGATTAAGACGTTTCGTGATAATAAACCTTTAAATAATAATATTTGGGTAATCAGTTATTTTAAAACAAAAACCGATATTCTATTAACCACCTCGAATTCTGTTGAAGGATAAATTTTGCGATCATGTCATGACTCATTTCTCAGAACATTTCGGAAACCTTCAAAATCTATTCAAAAGTAATGTAAAAAAGTATCTTTAATAAAAAATGCCAATTTTCTGTAACTTTAATAAAAGCAGACTGAATGTAAAAATATTTTAATTAAAATTTTATCTTTAGGTTAACGTGTGCCCAAATTTAGGGGAAGCATATACACGATGACGAATAATTAAATGCAGAAACTTAAAGTCACATGCCATCAATATGTCATTTTTTGTAAAATTTCTTACAGTCCGTGAATGCTTTTTTCGCCTTTGGTCCCATCTGCTTGATCTTAACTGTAAAATTGTAGAAATAAATCAAAGGTATGATCAACCACGGAAATAACTGAACTAGTCAAAAGTTCTTGGAGCTAATTTCATCTGTGAGCCTAGTAATCAAATAAAGGAAATTAAAATCATGATATCACAACGTGAATTCAACCCTTTTTGAAAACATTGATAATACAATGCTATCGATTGCAAGAACTGCAAGACTTTTGGTAGCTTTACTCCATCACTCGCTAATTTTCATCCCTCTCTACTTGTCATTCGCCTTATTTTTAATGGGCTTTATTGTTTATGGACAATAAAATTATCACAATTCCGTTGTTTAATCTGTCAAATGAAACGTTATATTGTTTCTGATAACCGTCAAATTAAATTAATGACACGGGAGCCTTGAGTCTGGTTAGTGTATTTATTGGTAAATTTCATTGTTCAACCATATCATGGTTAAAAAACTAATAAATAAGTAGAACCTTGTTGAATTAAAAAAATGAGAAAAAAGATTGAGATAATCATAGAAAGATTGCCGTTATCTGCTTTTATAATAGAAGATCATCGAAAGCCCCTTAATGTAGATCGTGAGTACAAAAGAATAAACTTAGAATTTCTCTCCATTCTGCTAGAGTACTCTCCTAAGCTCCAATCAGAACAGGTCTGAGCGAAACGTAAATAAAACGTGGGCTGAATAAAAACTGATCATAAAGAGTATGACCCGAAAATTGGCAAAATCGCTCTTTCCGATATTTAAGCTAGAGATTTTATGAATTTCATCAATAAATTTAATTAAAATAGAAGAAGCATAATCAAAATCCCCTTTTTCTGTTTTAATTGGAATGTTGCAGTAAGATGAATTTATACTTGTATTTATCAAAAAATCTCATCCAAAAGAATGAAAATATCAAAATAAAATATTTTAGATATTGTCATTCACTAAAAAACTTTAAACAGCTTGACGTTATATCAAAATTCTTAATAAATTTTCATAAAATAATATTCTCTTCAATAATTTTCAGCATTTCTCAAGACTTTCTTTGCCGAGAAATGCTTAATGCACTTTACATTAAAGTTTTAAATTCATTTGCAGATTCATTCTTTTGAGCAAAGCAAAATAAAAATAACTCTTTTATGAGCCCACGGTGTCATTTGTCTAATGCAGACATTGTCGCGGCTGGGCTTTAACATAGAGAGCACACGACAAATTTCATCTGTTTTAAGAACTGCTCAATTATCACTAAACACATAACTACCATTAGGAAATGGATCGCAAACTGATAACACTTCCCCAACGATGAAACGTTGCTCCTCTGGTCAAGAATCTAAGGGCCAGATCTTAAAGTTTGAATTCTGGTTCGTTAAGTTCTGCTGCAATGGGGTAATGCAAGATACCGTCTTGTCGAAAAAGTCATCTGGCAAGATTACTGAAATCAGCCATTGCAATTTATTTGAAAAACCGGAGAGTCCCATAGTGGTGTTACAGCTTGGATGGAATATTATATGGTGGATGAAGGCAGAAGTGCAATCTCAACATAAAATAAGATGCTTTTAGGATAACTCCATTGTATTTAACCAACACTAAAACCTCGCTAGCATTAAATTTTATAAATTGTTACGTTCATGAAAGCTTAAATTATAAAAGTGTACTTTTAGTGATATGAATCTTTTAGATGCAATAGAAAAGGTTTTCAAAAGCAATTATTCTACCCTTTGAAATTAATTTGATAAATACATTGTTTTCATTGGAAAATGTAATTTTTTGAATCCAAAATGTACAAAAATTTAATAAATATTTTCTATTTTTAGATTGAGATTAAATAATAAACCAATATTTGTACGTTAAAGCTTTTGTCCCAAATGTTATACTCTACTAATGAATTAAATTTAAGATCTGTACGTGTGTAATTTTGTACACCCATGCTTCCACTTGAAAAAAAGTATTTAAAATTATTTTAAAATCCCCTTTAAATTAAAGGTAACCATAGACTCTGCTCAAGTTTTGCAAAATTTAACCATATGAAATGTTTGTCCAAACGCGAGTCTCGGCTTATGCCAAGTTACAATCATGTAAATCCATCACCTAATCTTTTGAAACTGATAAATTCGGATGTCGGATTTCTTTTACTCTCAGAGAAGTTGGAACAGATCCGTAAAATTTTTGCCCGATCATCTTTGAAAAGCACAGCTCTGGCTGAATAAAATTCTCTCCGGATATTTCAAGACATGGAATTTTCAATTACGAAAATTCAACGACTGCAACTATGCTATAACTGCTGTATGTTTCGAAGTAAAAATCCTCAAATTTCACTTTCGGATTTCTTTGGTAAATGTATTACTAAAATCTACACAACCATTTGTCTAAATCGCATTATTGATATGGCCGTTTTAATAAATGGAATATATATATATATATGACGATATTTAAGTGTGTTGGTGACGTAGAACGTACTCGTCTGAAAAATCAATATTCACAAGTTTAATGACCGTAAATGAGCAAAACGAGAGCAGAATTGTTTTTTCATCATAAATAAACATTGAAAAAGAAATAATTTAAGGTAATTGTAAAAAATAACTGCCACAGATTAGAAGATAAGAAGGAGGAAGATAAATGCTTCAAAGTAAATTAATGTAAAGTGGAAATTAATTACACGTTCAAATAACTACTGATTGGGATTAACAAATAGTGGTCCTTTAAAAGTGTTTATAATTGAAATATAAAGGTATAAAGGCATAGCACTGAGTGCCACTTATGTTTACTGCACAAATATGAAGTAGGAAGCAGGCAATCTCATTGAATTTAAATCCTATTCAATTCGCGCAGGTTAATTAATTTACCCTGCGATTTGGTCTAAACTCCCTCTCATACTCAAGGAATTGACATTAGGAATGGCATTGCAGCAGTCCCACTAGTGATAAATACACCTGAAGATGAAAAAGGGAGATAGTATTAAAAGAAGGACAGTGAGAGTAAAGTCGGTGTTAGGTAAATTGAGCTTATATATTGTATTATTCATAACAGACACCGAGAAATGGAATGTAAAAAATGAAGCAAATTCTATATAATTTTGACTATGAGACAATTAACAGAAAAATGTAAACTAACAGAGCTTATATTATACGGAAACGCGGACGCATCACCCGTCATCATTATTGGCAGAAAGTGCCTATGACAAAACGAAACTGATAATGGTCCGCCGTATAATATTACCATTTTAAATTTATCACATTTATTTCGATTTTTGAGAAACTATGCCACTATAATATAAGTATGCTAAATTTATACTATTTTTATGTTACTTAAAGACCAAAGTAACTAAAATATCTCATTTTCTATAGAAAATTTGTTATTTAATTTATACGAGCACCTTAAGGAACGGAAAATTATCTTTTTAATACAAATAAGTCTTATCCAAATATAAAATACTCAGTATATTCGCTAGTTTGGCAAACGCCTTTCAAAATCTCTTATTTAGAGTATGAGATACAAATGTATGGATCCAATTCGCACTAAAAGATCTCTGCTTCTCCTTAGAGGGATACGAATGACTAATGGAGTTCTTGTATTTGGATTCGTATTTTAAATTGCTAACCAACCGATTAATTATAACAGCTAACGTTCTCTAACAGTTTTAGATATCGAGTATTAAAAGCGCACGATTTATAACGTCAGAAGAATTTGGTCTCAATATATGTGCTCAGTCTGAATTTTAAATTGAATTAAGCACAAAAACCCTGGTCTGAATAGAGCATTAATGTGGAATAAGCATTTTTAGTGAAAATAAAGTGATAGTTCACTATTTAGCGCGCAAAAATGTTCAGCAGATCTGTCCATTTAGCTTAACTTTAATTTACTCATTTTAAGTACTACAAATGATCACATTTGCACACATCAAGGGAATCTGAGGTCCCGACATATTTCCTTTAAATAGAACCGAGAAAAACAGGGGGCATAAAATCTGATAAGAATGGTATTCAAATTTGAAAATAATACGTGCAAGTCAGTAACTTTAAAAAGGGAAACAGTTATGCTTCTCGCTATTTGTAATTTTCATAAGTATCTTCAAACGGTCCGCAAGTTGAGGGATGAAAAAAATGCTCATCGACTTTGATTTATTTCCGATACAACCGAAACGATTGTATCCTGTACATATGAAAAAAGATGGGATTGTACTAGTGGATCGTTTTACTATCAGGCAATAAAGGTTACACTTATTTTAAAGTTAAAATTGAATGATTTTTTGAAAGCCTACTAAGTTAAATTTAGATTATTTCTTTTCATCTTTCTATTACCTTGGACATATTAGGAGGAATACATTTGCTTAAAGAAAAAATTTTTATTTTCCTCCCCCTCCAATATTTCTTCCTCACATAAACTCCCACTGATAAAGGACACTTTTTAATTATGCGTATTTGTTTAAGCCGATACCGATTGAATTTACTTTCGTTAGCAAATGTGTGTTTACCACCTCGGGCTTTGCGTTCTGTTGTGGGTTATTGGCTTCTGTGTCAAGTTCCTCCGTTAGAGAGTTTTCTGGATTGGTTTGTTCTACGAAATTACTACTGAGACTTCCAGTCTGTTGCATTATAACAATATCCGAGGTAGTTGATGTGGCATCCAAATTAACCAACCTGTCAATAAGTTCTGAATAAGAATTCGATCAGAAAACAAAGGACAATTCTTGAAATTGAGACACTAGAATATTACTGCACGAAACAAGTGACTCTAGTTTCTAGTTCAACGTTGTCTTTTCCCTAAATTAAATAGTACTGCTCCATTATTTCCTAAGTTTAGACTATTTTATATTCATACAATATGTTGTCCTGTTGTAGGTGATAATAATTAAATAATATCATCTATATTTTAGCACGTGAATCACGCACATTGGCACAAAATAAAGTCAGATAATAACTACATTATCTAAAAGTTGCACTTCCTACAAAGAAATATAAACTATTCCTCCATAAATGTTTTATGAATGACTAGGTCTTATCCAGGCTTTTGTTGGTTCACTCAGTGCTGATGGCGAAAAGATGATAACACACTCGTTCATCTAATAAAATGGAGGTAAATCAGTTGCGGAACTGATTGCAGAATGTGTTTAAAGTCCTAAAAGCGTATTTCGACAATGGAAACTAAGTGAATTTAGCTAGCACTAGTTCAGATCTGGGTAAATATATAAGGGTTGAGTGTAAAGAGAGGATCCAATGCGCTCTAGGTCAACTTTATTTTTACTCGAGCTAGGTGATATCAAGTAAATTGGTTTATTTAATATTTAAATATCTGTAAAATATTTGGATTTAAATGTGAGAACTTGTACAGAATACGACAATAAAAATGCGTTCTAGAGGCAAAGTAAATGTCCATTCCTGAATACAAACTAAAGAAATGGGTAAATCTGAAACATAGACCGACGATAAATGAAATACAAAGCACAAGTTTACAAAATGTTTCAATGTGGAGTCGAAGATGATTGCAGATAAAAGAAATCTCCTAGTGCATAGAAAAAAGGAAATACTTTCAACAGAAATAATATTGCAGTTTTATTAAGCTAAACACCAGAATTTAAATTTCAAACAAAACAGAGTGGACATTTTAAACGATCCAAATTAAGTCAAATATGAAGAGGAACACTGAGAAGTAGAAAGAGTATAGTATATATAAACGAAACAATTTCTTTTATTTACCCAAACCTCCTCTAACAAAAGAAATGGACTAGAAAGAAAAGAACAAACGAAAAATTTAAGCAAAAGGCTTTCCAATTTAAATTAAAATAAATGAGTACCCATGAAACAACTGATTAAGTGAATGTAAGCAGATTGTAAATTGGGTGTATTTGGGCTGAAAAATACTCTTACGGATACAGGGCCACCTATAGATAACGACAGTCAAACGTTAAAATATTACTTTTGGGTGTAACAATCATGGAATAGCCAGATATTATGGTGTAGGCAAGGTATATGATTTAAATTGCTTTCAGGGGCGTTCGAAAAACCTAGTGCGGAGCTAGGGAGTCTGAAGTGACACTGATTCCAAAATGAAGAGGAATCGCTAGTGATAGATCATCATCAGCTAGCAATCCCTTTACAAGATTCGTGGTTTCTTGTTCAATTTCCTACAGTAATGCAAACAAAGGGCTCGAGTTTTGAACAGGGGTACAATATTAAATGAGCATAATAGTAAATCTGTATGAAGAAGATTATTATCGGAGTTGTAAGTATGGAGTTCGAAAAGATAGAAGATTATTAATGGGACGGTTTTCCCTTCCAATGTCTTATAGAAATTTCACCTCCGATTTAGTTCTATGATGGTGAATTGTCTGCATAAACATCTGCCACCGATGTCTCCGATTTAAAGAAGCATATTTCATTACCTTTGATATACGCAGATATAATCCCGAAGTCTTCTAAGCAATTTATGCTTTTGTGGCCGACATGTAAAACGGGATTAAAAGGCATACGTATGGGATACAATGCATTGTATAAAATATGATGATGGAGTGGCCGAATACGTATTTGATTTCTCAGAAACTCCAAAGCTCATACCTCAAACTAATGATCTTGGATTATTTAAGCACAAGCTAACGGTGAAGAAGGTATATGTATTATTAACTATAATCGACTAAAATTGCAAACAAGATTGAATAAACTACCTAAATTATCATTATTAGTAATGGTCTTAATGCCACTATACATACGTTTAATGCAGATATCGCTTTAAAAAATATTGCACCAATAATATATACAGTAAATTAACTAATGAAAGAAAGTCAAGAATTCCTTTAATTTCAAGGAAGACTACATACCCGCAGGATGTTTTTCGGTATCTTGAAAACTTTGACCATCTGCTGGATTAATTCTCACCGCGGCATAAGAAGAGGGATTCTTTTCAATTTTAATAATTTCAATCGCTTTAACGATGATTTAAATTCAATGAATCCTCGTTTTTATCTGTTCGACTGCCGCTTTCTGTGTTTATAAACTTTAAAACAGATTAATACTTTTTATAACAGACGCATGGATAAACATCGCGTTAATTTTCTCAGAATTTAAGGAGATAAAGGAGCAATAATACTACTTATTGTAATTATCAGCTAACGTTTTATTTAATTAATATTCGCTTTTATGACCATATCAAGTAAAGATGATTCGATCTCGAGTTTGCATGTTCACTGACATGCGAAACAATGGACAGTTTATCCATTTAAGGCGGCGAATGCTTGATTCACGATATATCTCATCATATAAAGCCACTAGCTTTAGTAGAAACAAATTCTCCTGAAATCTAGAGATTCGCCATTTAGTTAAAAGCGACAAAATACTACTGCAATCCGTATAATAAACTTCCTATGAAGTACTGCGGTCAAGGTATGGCTAACTTCTTCCTTCGGTCAAGTGTGCCTCACTCCTCTATTCACTAAGTCAGAGTGAACGATAAATGGTGATCTTGTCAATACATGTTCTTCATGAGATCTATTTTACCCAATACATCACGATAATTAGACGCTGCTGAAGCTATAATGAAGGGAAAGAATTTTACTAACGACCTCTCAAATGAGCAGATCATCAAAACTGAAAATAACATGGTGACTGCAACGACATAATTTTCTTACTGCAAATAGAGAGTTGTTTGAAATTCAGTTTATAACTCAATATTGTTTATATCCAAAAATGTTTTCAGTCATTTAAACTAACTAAAACAACCACTGAGACTATTTAGAGTTCAGATGATAATATTGCTTCCAGACATTCAAAGCACAACAATGCATCAAATTAATGTTTTGACTCTACCATTATGATGATGATCAATTTAAAAATGACTTAATTCATTTTATATGTTGTTTGATGAAAGTTTACTAAATTGCAAAAACGAGAGGACCAATGTCCGAACAGATAAGACGCATTAGCTGACTATAGCAGAATTAAAACTGCTAATTATTTCCATTGAATTTATTTGAACATGACAGAAAATGTGAGTAAATGTGGAAGAGTCGAAAGAGGCGGAAGTGAAAATATCTGCACATAAAAATCAGCTACCCACATTTTTATCATTCCATACAACGGCAACACATGCCTCCATAATGAGCTTAGGAGAAAAAGATGATATTTTCCTTTTCAACTGAAGTGTATAATATTATGAACATGGAATTTGCGATGATATATTATTAATTAACACTCAGAAGTATGCGCAGCCATACGTTCCAAGATTTAGTTAATTGCACCTATTTAGCCTTCCAAGGCCTTTCTTGAACACAATGTCTTGTAGTATTCGTCTAAAAATGATAAGAAAATTATAAAACACGAATAATATACAATAACGTTTGTAATGCACCAATTACTGCTAGAAAATCTCACAAAATAGCATCCCTCAAAGCTGAAGTTTGTACAAGGAGAAATAATATATTCTCAAAGTAGAAATGTTCCTTTTCTAAAAAATAGCCTGCATCATCAATAATGCAGATTCATATTTTAAAAAGTTAGCCATCTAATAATTTTGTCTTCAAATCCTCTGTACATCTTCTTCAATTATGAAACTCGCATTTTATGATAGGCAAGCTGATTACATTAAAAGCGGTCAAACAGACCGTAGAAAGCGAATAAACAATTCAAACTCTCTAATTTAGATAGAAAACGAGCTACAAGATTTTCTTAAGCAGAACTTTTGCTTCGTTTTGCATTTAAAAAATCGTTTGATCTGTTTTGTTTAGAAAGTCAAATTTCCTTCATTTACAAGCTCAGATTCACGTATATCAAATTTGCAAACATCAAAGGAAGCCAAATTCTCCGTCGATTCTCAGCAAACGGAATAAAGAAAAAATAAGTGATACAATTCCTGATAAAAATAGTACTCAAAATTGAAGTAATCATTTGTATTTGCGCAAATTTGAAAAAAAACTTCATGCGGTCGGCACGTTGTGAAGTGCGTAAATATACGCATTCATTTCCAACACTGAACTGAGCAAATCCTGTATGAAGAGGTGAAAAGTTGGACTACAGAACGTATGCTTATATTAAAGTTCAACGTTAGTAAACTTTAGTGAGCTCTGTTATGCTAAAATCAACTAAGCTCATATCATTCTGTTGGAATCTTGGCTGTTAAACAAAAATATGTATTTAAACTGATTGATTAACAACACGATAGTCTCTGGACGTGGTGCACAGGAATTCAATCAGGAAACAAAAGATAGCTTCTGGAATTCGAACACTAGCACGTTGGAAGATAAATCAGTAAACTGTAAGTGAAAAGCGAAATTCGGACAACCTTGATCAAAGGGCAGATTCGTAAGGTCCTATTGACTCTATGACTTTAATCTCAACTTAAACTTGGTCCATCATCCAAACTCATCATGGTTTCTTTTTGGGTCTTGTATTCAGATGATTTCCACAATGAAAATTTGTACATTCTTGCTCTAGTACAGATAATAATAACAAGTATTAGCCATTGTTTAGCCAAGAAAACTACACATAAATAATTTCGTAAGTAGAAAATCAAATTTTCTCCAAATGGGTTCAACTTCATTAAATAGAAGCATCACTTCCAGTTCATTCATACAAAATAATCCCTGCGATCACTGCTTTATGAATGACTGGGTTTCACCGAGGGATTTGTTGCTTCATTTAACAGCGATGTAGAAGAGATAATAACACGTTTTTGTTTAATAAAACGGGATCAACTCAATCGAAGAACTGTAGAATATATTTTAAAAAATACATTTATCCAGTAGAACGGAATTGGGACTAAGATTAAATAAATATTTTTAGATAATTGAATATATGCCAATTTGCCTAACACTCACCCAAACCAGGCTTGCCAAATGAATGATAAGCAACATGAAGGAATCAAAATGTCCTTTATGGGCGCCTAAGGGCGTCAAATGAAATAATTTGAAATAAACAAACCTTAAATGGAAAAAGTGAGTATCTATTCCCATGCTCTAACTTAAGCAACGAATCGGTCAAATAATGCACTGAGACTGCACTAAGAAATGCAAATGCATATATTACTCTAAAGACGAAGTTAATTGCAGATGAATAATATTTGGATTGGAGTATAAAAAAGCGGTAATACTTTCAACGGATATAACAAATTAACCAATTGTCCCACGTTATATACCAGGACTTAAATTCCAAACATAAAGCAAACTAAATGGGATAGAAATCATAAACGACCTAAAGTAGGATAAAGTTTAACTAAGCAACATGAAGGGAAAAGTGAACAAAGGGAAGGATTTGATTTATGCAAAAGGAACGAATTCCTTTACTTATCTAACTCTCTCCCCTTAAAAGTCGGAGTATAGATAGGAAAGATAAAGTTAGACACTGAAACATAGGGCTTTCCCATTTAACTCTAGGAATGGGTAGATGAAACGTTTTTAACTATAGATTTGGTGCAGTAAAACAGAAAAAAAACATGCATTAATGCCCAGAGACATCAAATGAAAGCAACAGTTAAATTGTTAAAATAATACTTTATTGAAGACTAACATGGGAAAGCGCATGGTACAGGCACAAATACTACACTGTAGGCAACTTAGCCTATTCACATATGTAAAGAGAAACTGAGCTTTTAAGTCCGTGTCGCTTCCAGGATAAGGAGGAAAAGCTGGTTGCGCCTTTATTAGCCAGTAATTTCTTTACAAGACTGGTATTTTCTTCCATAATTTACTACAACAAAGCCATAAACAAGAACACATCACTATTTATAATGGCCATAATACCGTTTAACATAACCCTTTCAGATACAGAGAATGCTTCATATCCGCATGATTTTGTCTTTATCTGTACATATTTGACCACTTGTTTGATTTACTCTCATTACGGCTCAAGAATAAGGATTCTTTTCCAGTATTATAATTATTAAGCACAATTGAAATTCAATGAATAGATGTTTTTATATAAACAATTATTGTAGATTTATAGCTATTTTAATAAATGGCTCACAAAAATTTTGGTCATTCTCCTGCAGAGATAGAGGAGTAACAATAGTAATTATTAAAAATATGGAATGAGGTCTTACGACGGTAACTGATAAAGGTGAAACGACGGCGGGTTTGAAAGTTTTCCTGCAGTACGATCCTCTGGATATGTTTAGGAAACATAAAATCCCGGGAAATCAAATAAACTGCGTTTGCTTTCACTGCTTAACCATCCTTAAAGGTAATATGTATGACGCATGGTATATATTACCGTAAAAAATGCTATCATATAGGTCTCCAGAAATACCTGTTTTAAGGTTGTTCAGTTTGTAACGAGTGATACACTTACTTCCATTTACAATCAATAACCACCCGCGAAATGTGGTACAAAAAGTTTACGAACCAAAAACACTGAGGACATGAAGTCTTGAGATCCACTTGTAAACAATATTAAAACAAAAGCCAATATTTGCTATACGTATTTTTTTGGCAAATTAGAGACTAACTGTCAAGAAAATTTGTGAAAATTTGATGTTCTGACAGATCAAGTCATTTATACTGAATATGTGAGCTAAAAGATAAGATGCGAAAGTTTAGTTAAATAATACATAAATTTATTTAAATTGTATTAAAATTCTGCAAAAACTCTCCGAGAAATGCAATCTCTATCGATAATTAAAATAATAAATGGATCTTTTGCGATACAATGGGAAAGGACATAAGTAAAATCACCTGGTAATTGAAAGATTTGAAAAGTTAACAAAGTTATGTCATAAGATAGGCAGTATGCACATTTGTATCGACTACTCGAATTGTAAAGATTTAGTTTAACGGGCTCAGATGTCAAGGCACCATAAACGTTTATCATGGCAACAATATTATGGATGCAAGAGAACCGGAAAGAAAATGACGTTTGTCCTTAACCACCTCTAAGATCATACAGCGTTTAAAAAGCGATATCAAAATTTGTCTCAAATATTACCTTTGACTTCCCATATAGGGAAGAACTGTTCAAATTAACTCACCACTAATTTTGACATCGCCTAACAGGTAATGTTAAGTTAGACGTTTTTGCAAATTATTACCGTTATTGTAAGCTTCTCCTCTCTATTGTCTTACCATATGATATGATAATCTGAATATCATTAACTTCCACTGCCTAAGACTGTTCCTCATGTCCCCAAGAGTTGTAAATTACTCAGCTTTCTAAGATGTGATCAATTCAAAGTGTCTTTTCCCTATGGCTTTCTGATTTTTAATATGTTGTACATGTGGTACGCAAAACTTTACTAACCTAATAACTGGTCTGAGAATTAATGTGTTAGTGTGATCTCATCTTCAGAGTATGGCTCCTTTCTGATTCCCCTTATTTTTGTTCCCCTCCCAACTCTCAGTGTCACATGTTCCCTCGTGATATGATATATGATATATATATATATATATATACAAGTTGTTGTTGCCTTTTGACTTCAATAGGTGCGGTGTTGTGAACCCTACGGAACAAATTTTCTCTTACCTACTTCTATTAGTATTATACTTGGATGCTCTACGGCGTCCAGGGAACATAATGATATTCCATCCGTTAAAATAACAACCCGATAACGAAACTATAAAGGTAGAAAAGTTGCATGAAGATTAATGTATGCCTTACTGTTTTAAAAGAACTCAAAACTTTATCGAAATTTAGAGTTACTTCAGAAAATTTCAGTTTATGCAGCACTGTGTTAAAACTATTTTCTATTTCAAATTATTATAATTCAACTTTAAGTGAAATCATTGAATTATTTTTTCTTTTGTCTGATAATAATTAATTTAATAAACGAGACGAGACAACCAGTATTTAAACATCGCACTCATTGGTTAATTCCTTGATTTAACAACAGTAAAATTAAGATAACGAACTTTTGTTATTAACTTTGCTTTTACATAACAAGTAGCTGCATAAAGGTCAAATATTTCAGATAAATAAAATATCTGTGTAAAAATTTGCAAGTGTCCGCAATTTTTGTTAGTGCATACAACAAAAACGTATTGTTGAATACTGAACGTAAGAGAAAAACAGTGATAGTGTCCTTGTAGTAAATAGTATAAAAGACGTCAACCAAGAGTCATTAACCTCGGTCTTTAAAGCATCCTAACTAAGATCAAAACTCGATTTGAAAATTGATCAGATTCGATTCGATTAGAAACTTCAATGACTGTACGTGAGCGTTGCTGGCTCGTTAGTGTTTTTATACATACTGAGTCAATGTATTGAGGCAGCTTCCCGAACACCTATGATGCCATGACATAAGATGATCTATCAGGCAGAAAGGCAAAAGCCCATTACATCAGAAACTTAAATGAAGTAAGTCTCTTTTAATGCTTAAACTTAATCCAAAATTTTACTTTACACCTTTCTTTCTTTCGGGTACTTGAAGTTTTTCCACAATTTAAAAACATATCTTCACATTGTCAAGGAGAATAAATGTGAGGCAAATATGTTATATAAGCGGAAATAGCGACAGGAACACTTTTAACATTAAATTTAATAGAATATTCGCAAAATTGTGACCAAATATTTCACTTCTTTTTAAATAACAAAATAAATTCGAAAATACTACGGTGCCAGATAAAAGAATATAATTCAATCATACTTCTTCTGAAATTCAAAACTTATTGTATTCGACTTCCTTTTAAAATGGCAAACACGGAAAAATTGTAAGCTCCTCCTTTTCAAAAAGTTTGAGAAAGTGATTATTATGTATCACTATTTTCTTTTTACTATTTACTAGGTTTACTAGAGGAGAAACAATTCTCCCCAACAATGATCTCAAATTAATCGGATATCACCCAATGAAGGCGCTTTAAGTAAATGAATAGAAATACCATTAAATAAAAACGACCAAATCGTAGGGAAAGAGCGGTAAAAAGGGACAAAATCCATAAAAGCTTGAATGATAATAAGGAACGATTGCGGTAAAATAGGAAACGATAGTATCCAAACATCTCACGAGACAAGAATAACCGATTGGTTCAAAATAGTAAGCCATTTCTTAATGTATAATACCATCAGATAGCATGTAGTACTCATTACATACATTCACTCAAAAGCGACGATATTTCCTGAGCATGCACAAATACGTACCCTCATCCGAGACATAGATTTTTCATTTTTCTGGTTAAATTTCAAGTATCATGGTAT
>CAADRB010000009.1:3048814-3154600 GCA_900708905.1 Hymenolepis diminuta
ATAGCTTCGTCACGATTAACAAATTAACGCTGTGGGAATCCCGGTCAGTAGTAGAAAACGCTAATCGTATACCACACTACTGATGACGCTGTGAATTCTTAACAGCCTTGCTTGTCGCCTTCTGCTCAAAATTTTATTTCCTCCTCTCATGTCATCCATGACACAGTTCTACCACTACTCCTCATTCGAAGTAAACTTTACTTTATCTTCTTTAACAGTATGCTTTATTTGAATGTCAACGACATTAAATTATAAAACAAAAGCAACAACTTTCTTCAAGATACAAAGGACGTTATCACTTAATTGTATTTGCAAGGCTTAATTATAACCTGAGTTGAGCTGTAAGATGGGAAAGATGGGTGCGATAAAAGTGCACTACTCCGAAGTAGAACTTGGCATTCTTGGTGGTCCGTTTGGGCGTCTAACACGACCCAGATTGAGAAACCAGGGCCGTTTGTCTGCCTTCTCTATAACAGCCTCAATGGAATCAATGTCATCTGGAAATACATCGACCTAGAATAGCAAAAGCAAAATAAGTTAATATCTGGAAAATCAGTCAGGAAATCAAAAGATGGGAAAGGGCGTCCTTGATACACTTTCATAAGAAATTAAAATGAAATTTGTACTTTGAATATTGTTTCCAGAGCAGATATCAGTGAACTATTAATTGAACCACTATATTTCCACGTAAAGTAAGCTGCCTCATTCTGACCATACATAAATCGTAATGGAGGCAGAGATTGTAAGATGGTAAATGTAAACATCTAACTTAAAAACAAGATCCGAATAATGAAAATTCTGAGGTTTGTTATTGTTAACCTGAATACTCTATGACCCTAGTAGGTGTGGTTGCGTAAACAAACGGTCAATCTTCTCTAAATGATTATATGTGTTGCGTAATTTTATGCTTCATAGTTAAAACTAGAGAGTTCCCGGACAGACATCCTCTTCCTGACTTCCTGATTCCCTTCCTACTAACTGTACTACACACTGCTATGGTGCAAAAGAGCATACAATACTTACATACACATATGTTATTAGTAATAGATAATACTTTCAAAAGCAATTTTTAACCATTAATAGGGGTTTAAAAGCGGCAGCTTGCAAACATTGCGTGCAAACTTAATCATTTTGCTCTTAATCGCATTAAGATTTTTAATCAACTTAATTAATTTACACATGATTAGGTTTTATCACCCCTCACATTCGAAAATCTTGACGTTAGAAGTGGCAATACAACCGATTCTTTTAGCCAGGTCGGAGATAGAAAAAATTAACCCAACTGAAAATGTGGAAAGGAGGGTTAAACTATTAATTAGCAGATTAAAGGTCATTGGTAAACACTAGGGTATATAACACAATAATGAAGGGACTGAAAATTGTTAAAATATGAGTTTCGAGCATGAGCAAGCACGATAGCAACTAACGAAGCCGTTTTATCAAAAAACTCTTCGACACATTATCCACTCTCATTGTTGGCAGATCATGGAACAAAATAAATCTTCAAACATAATAAATTAACCCTAGGACAACTGGCAGAAACACTGACTTTTGATTTAATATGAAAATATGTCTCTTTTAATCTATTGATAAAGAGATTTGTCAATAATACAATCTCTAGATTTACCGATTTAAAGATGATTTTTACGCATTGTAAGTAACGAGTATAAGATTTGACTGTCGAAAGAAATTCTTATAATTTTCAAAAATAGACTGCTCCTGCGATTTAATTCGGTAATTAAAATAACACTGTTGCCTAAAGAAAGTCTATTACCAAGGATCGTTGGATAATGATACAATAACTCACGATGCGACCTTTAAATTATGAGCTTAACAAGCAAATAACGATCACTTCAATTTCTCTGACAAGGATATTGGATAGAAAAATAGATGTCTGTTCAAATGCCTAAATTGTGATAATATATATGAGCATCATTAATTTATTGGCTTGAGTTATCAATACAAACGCTCTTTTTTGCCCCCATCTATTTTTTCTTGGCTCTGGGTTATTTTTGACTAATAGAGGGCTCAAAGGAAATAGCAAATTTGCAATTAAAACGCACGCCAGTCTTCTCATAGATATCTACGCGATAGGCGTTGTGATAGTAGTCGACAATGCTCGGCCAGTTGGACATTGTCAGAGCAATCAGAGGAACAGAAAGGTACATACCCAAACGAAAGGACTCCAGCTTCCAACCCATCGCCTTAACTGAAAATAAAAAAATTACCATTTCAGACATTTGTTACAAAAAAATAGTTCCAAGCCAGATAAATGGAAGGAATTGCTAAGCTCACCGAAAGGGAGGTTATCTATACAAACTTGAGCAGTTTGTGAAATGCGATAATGAAAATACTTAAAAAAGACACAAAAACAGCGCTAATATCCCCACCTCAGCCTTGAAAGTAAATCACTAATTTTAGTGTCGTAATGGACAACGGAGCATCGACTGCAAATCAATCTCATGTTAAATCGTCACTTTACATGAATGAAGTCATCATATTTTACCTGTCTCTTCTTTGGTAAATACGATACTTCACCCTGTCCAAATCATGTTCTAATACAAAAATACTTGATCATTTTTAAATCATTTGGCAGGTAGAACATCTACTTAAGTCAATATGAAGAGAATATTGAATTTCCGATGTAACAATTCCGATTCGTCATTCTTATTACTGAGTGTTCATTGATCTCTTGACATCGTTCTAGACTAACTTTTAATCTTGGAGGAACTCTGAAAAAATTCAGGTATGGATTCCATGCTATTAATGACTAATCAACCATTTGATCTACTTCCAAATTAATTGACATCCGTGTTAAAAAGAAAAGCAGTGTGATATTTCTCCTAAAAACGTAATGCTCACAATGTTTATAGCGTATGGCACACAAGTGAAATGATCAATCAGAATTAGGATTGGCGTCATCACATGTTAAACTGATCGAATTTTATATCATCAGAAGAATTCAAATATACGACATATTCTCAATCGGAACTTAAAAATAGCAGGCTATCCAAGCCCTGAAAAGAACAGGGTTCAAATGCAGAGACAAATACTTTCAAAGTAACAACCTAGAAATAAGCAAAAAGACGAAGTGAAATATCCAACCATTTTATCTGTGTAAAAACGGTCAGTACGATGTAGGTTGTGTATAATACACATATCAAAATTAGAATTTGCCTTTAATCTGCATCCAGTTCCTGAACAGAGAATCTGAAATCCCCTTTACAGATCAGCAGTACATCCAGCTTCACTTCAATCGTATAAGTCACAAAAATTTTCCTTTGAACAAGGCTAAAGCCCTCATTTTAAAAACAGAACTTTATTATCTAACAGCTCTACTTATAATTAAGCAATAAGAAAGTGAAGCCAGAGTCTACTATAATCTGAATTTTATTACTGACTGGGCTTAATCAAGGGATTTTATGCATGCATCAATTTTACAAGATTAAAGCCGATGAAAATGGGATTATCAGACGGTCATTAAAAAATAAAATGGAATTAAACTGGCTACATTTCAAAATAAATTGATAATATAATGGGAATACGAAATCAAGTGACTGAAACAAAGTCAAACTATCCCAATATGTCTACAACTTTAAGAGTTACAATGTTAACAATTGTGTGAAACTGTCTCAAGACTAGCAAGTGTAGAAAAATGAAATTATTTTCTGCGAACATTAAATACTATTTCACAGACAATCACGTCTACATATTCTACAATTGAAATTAGATAGAAAAGTTTAGACAATAGAAGGAATGACATTTTAATCTGATATTCAGAGGAGAGAGTACAAACAGAAAGAGGAGAGGGGTCAGAATAAGCAGATGGAATTAACTATCTAATTTATTTAAATTCTCCCCTTCAAATGCAAGGAGAGTTAGAAAAGAAAATCAGATATTTAAATAAATTCTTCCCGAATTAAGGTAAATCAGACAAGATGTCCTAATTATGAATTAAGTCAAGCGAAACAAGTGGCAGCAAGCAAAATATATATTCAGACAGAACGATCAAGATAATAATAACTGTAAAATTGGCAAAGTACCGCTTTATTCAGTATAAAAATAAGAGAAAAGGGTGATTATCAGAGATTATAATGCACATCAGGTAGTCTTTTCGCGCAGGTTGTTTAGAAAATCCAAAAGAGGAATCGGGGAATCTAAAGCCTGATTATTGCCGGAATAAGGAGGAATGGTTGGAGACAAATCTTCATTAGCAAGCAACTCCTTTACAAGAAGAGTGGTTTCTTGTTCGATTTCCTATAAGGAAGAAAGAGCTTCAATTGAAAACAAGGTGATTATTCAAGATCACAAAGAGTTCACAGAGAATATATACTAGTCTCAATGGACTTACTTTTGAATTTTCGTGATTTATTTTGAACTCAAATTATGGTGCTTATATTATGAGAGATTATCTGCCCAGTTTAAAACTAGCAACCGATCTCAAACACTTACAGAAATGACAGCTTCAAGTTGGGCATGCGATAGTGATTTGTCTGCGTAAGCGTCGGCCATTCGTTTCTCCAATTCAGTCCGCTTCCTCGAAGCATATTCTATCACCACTAATATACGCTGATATTGTTCGAACACATTTTCAGTATCCCGTTCTTTCGAAGTAGAGCTATGGGAAAAAAATCCAATTTCAATGAAACATTAACAGTAATCGAAAGCTAAATTAGTTGCCCAGAAACTTCAATATCCAGAGTCTAGTAAGGTTAACGATGCTGGATTACAAGCCAAATTAACTAGCACTGATTAAAGCAGTAGGCGAAGTCTACCTAAATATATGAAATATCATGGATCTTCAGAGCAATAGAACACATCGAACAACTGTTTATAACACCATTGAACATAAAATTAAGTCCAATTACTTCTTTAACAACCTTTTTGATAAAAATGATAGTACCTCAACAAATATTTAATTATCAAAAGAACACCAACTTTCAACGATAAAGATTTAAACATGGGGAATTTTTTTCTGTACCTAGACGCAGTTAACCACCTGATACAACCGCTCTCATTGCGGCATTAAAAGAGAGATATTTTCAGGCATCAAAACGAAAATTAAAATTTTGTGGTGGTTTTTTAACAATAAGATTTACATGATTAAATTTTAACCTGACTGGCGATAATTGCATAAAAAACAATATTATTAAATGCAATACCTCTGCTTGCTTGAATAAACCACTTGGTAGTTTTCTGTAAATTTAAGAATGTTCTCCCATTCTCTGGTAAACCCGTTTTAAATAACAAGTACTACACATATCTATTCAAAATCAAAAGGCAGTCTTAGGATCTACCGGTAAAAGTCATTGAAAAACTAACAGTTCCTACTTAATAAATAATAAAAGAGCCATTAGCATTTCCTTGGCAACTCCAGAAGACAACCTTTCAATAAAATTAATGAAAAGCACAATGACAGTTGACATCTTGACACATTGCTATTTTCTTACTACCTGTTTGAACACATAAGTTAGAAGATGGGATGCAAAAGTCAAGTTAAATAGTTAAGGAAAATAAGTATTGATTAAACACTTAGTGAAAAAACAAATGCTCAAATGCAACCTTTCAAGAATCGAACTTTGATAAATGAGCCTTTACGCTACCAGAGAAAAAAATAAACAATATCAACTGATCGCTAGATGACTGAAAGATGCTTAAAAAGAAATACAACGCGAGAAAGTTGTTGAATATCCTAATTTGAAAACACTACGTTTAATTAATTAAAACAACCTACTTAATATACTTATGTCTTTTGAGCATTTCGTAGAAGATAAAACAAGTAACTATTATTCACCATAAAATAAACTGATGAGCATATTTGTAGCAGAATTGGCTTGACTTATCGAATTAAATTTCAATTTAAAATTCCAGAATATTAAAATATCCCAAAACGCATATCAGATAAACCATTTTTATAGTTACAACATAACAACCTCGGAGTGAAAAATCGTAAAGGAACTAACTTTATTTCTGTAAACACTTTCAAAACCGTATAGCACCTAAAAATGGTTTCGAGTTTTGCCTCAAGCCGAAAATGAAACGCTCCATAAAGGAAAAGTCGGTTCAAATACAAATAACAGTAATTCCATGATCACCTAACTGATTAAGCAATTTTAAAATTCTTTATACGCGATAACTATAGTATACAAGGCCTTAGTGCTTGACAATATGAAAGGCTCATTTTGAGATACGGCGATATGGACATGATTGACTTCCCAACGAGCTATGATAGACGCAATACACTAAGATGTGATTTAATCTAGAGGCGTTCTCTATGGTCTATGGTACGTAGTAGCCAGCACGTTGAAATAACCAATCGTAATGAAAGTTTGAAAAGATTGAAAATAGTTATACCGTTACTTTTAAAATGAGAAGAACTTCAATCTCTGAGAAAATATGATTCGGAAGATTGACAATTAATAATTTTTATTCAAGAAAAAGTTATTTAACAATTCATTATTAATTATTCATAAAATTCACATTTTTACTAAAATATACAAAAAATATGAGCCGTTGTTTTGCAGAATTTCGAGTATATAGCAGTAAGTTGATTTTGTAGGCTGTTTTGGGAAGCTACTTATTTAATAATAGTGGCGAGCACACATTTACCACATCTAGCACACATTTCTACAAGGCCGAAAGCAAAAAAATGTTCGATTTCTCAGTAAATAGTGATTTGCATAATTCTTCACAAAATGGTTAAGAGCTTATCCGCAGTAATAAAGGTTGTTTCTGCAAAAATTGAGAATAAAATATTTCCTGATGTTTACAACATATCAGCTGCCACCGTTTCTAATGTCTCTAATAAAAATTTGCCCTTATCTACTTCTCAACTACGACCACTTAAGATACTTTCTTCTGCAACTTCAGTTGGGACGGTAAATGATGACATGAAGTTGTACTCATCAGTCAGAGATAGTGTAAAAGTAACGAATCTCGGCATTCTCTGGAATCTTCCGTGCCTAAGTTGTTCCAGTACGACCTGCCACTGAGCCTACCATACTCAAACAACAATCACTGCCGAAATCCTGGCTACTTGATTACCAGACAAATCAAATGCGATGAATAAAGAGAAAGGTTGTTGCAATCTTACCTCCTCCAGAACTCATGAATCATCCTCCATGATCAAGAACCAAAAATGTTTTGGTCATCGTAACCATATTTAACCTAAACCAAAGTCCAAGCGATAGGCACCGATGGATGATAAATGCAAGCAACACGGGAAAATTAGTCTTATTACTCATTTCAGAGGAACAGTACCTAAAGTGGTTGCACAAATGCAGGATAGATTGTACCTTCTTATCATCAGGATCTCATGTGCTCTCAAACTAGGGCTACGTGGTTCCACATTAACCCCAATTTTGCTGGACCTAACCAAGAAACCTCTTATCCATTAAGTCTGCCACGATCGTTATGATCATTAAAAACCTCCGCCAGGTATCCGCCAATCATGGCGTACCAAAAGTTATTTTGTTCAGAAATGTCACCAAATACTCACTTATTCGATTCGAGGACTTTTGTCGTGATCTAAATATCTCCCCTTCATATGCTCCGCCAAATCTCAAATAGTCAGAATGAGCAACTTATCGACAATGTAAATAGGTAACTTCTCATGTCACAAAGGAGAAAGTGAGAAAAATTCTTAATCCCTTACGGTTTAGGTACCAGACAATGCCTCGTGTTTGTGTGCAAATCTGGGTACGTGTAAACATCTGCGTCCTCGATACGTAGCTATATTCTACAAACTGAAGACGGATGCAAAGAGGTCTGCCTTGGCACATGCTACCTATCTTTATAGAATCTCCGGAGACCCGACGTAATCACCGACCGGATCTTTACTGTGAACGCATCAGAAGACTCTTGAAAAAAATTCAAGGTGGAAGCTACATCTGAATTTATGGATCAACAACTTTCGCGGGGGGATGTTGAAAAATAACAATTTATTGCTAATTATTCAAAAAATTTACATTTTTGTTAAGAGGTGCTAAATTACAAGGTCGTTGAGATGCATAATTTTGAGTAAATCGTTTAATCTCGCGTTATTAGTGAGTTTCGGCTTTTGTAGATCATTTTGGAAGACCAATTAGTTTATAACAGATAACACAGCAGAACAAAAAACATTTGTCTGGTGGAAATAGAAAGGCATGGAAATGGAAAGGTCTTTAAAAGACCCTAAAAACTGTTTTCAAGAATTCAAATAAAAATTAAAGAACGTCAAAACATGCCAATTTGGATATTAAAAGATATAGTATTACTTCAAAAAGTTCAAATAGCACCACTGCATTAAAATTTTTTCCTAATTTATATTATGAAAATTCTGCTATAATTAAATACATTAAATTAAACTATTTTTCTTCTGTCTGATAACAATTTTAATTAAACTAATGAAAGGAGAGAATCAGTGTTCAGTATATTCATTGACAAACTCCATCACTTTACTACGGTAAGTTTAGATAGCTAATAAATAGTACCACCTTTATTTTAACATGACAGAAAAGGCGAGTTAATGCATAAAGGTCATGAGAATCAGAAATGAAAATATTTATACAAAAAAATATGCAACTATTCACAACATTTTCTTTCTAAATGAATGAATCCTAGGATAAAAGCCAGTGATATTGCTCTTTTCCTACCTGAAATGAACAATAGCATAAATCTGGAGCTTGCAATCCATACGAATATACAAGATTTACAGGTGCATTCAAACATTTGTTTTAAGAAATATAATCGGACTCACCGGAGGTTGGAAGGTCTGGTTTGAACATGACACTTTGGGGTAATCGTCTATAAATATCATAAGAAAATTAAATCTTGAGTAATATGCAATGGCTAGTGTTAAATAACTTGAGGGATTCTTATATTCAATTAATGATTTACGCCACATATTATTATTAGAGAATTCCTTTAATAATAGAGAGGCCATTGAAGGCTCTAGTCAAAGAGTATGATAAAAAGAATTCCTTATTAAAGCTTATCCTATTCAATCGTTAGAATTTGGTAAACTTCAGAAAAAGAAATGTTCAGTCTTGAATGAATTGAAGTACCACGTTTTGTTTGTCAGAAAAAAACGTAGCACTCACCTGTCGAGAAATAACGGGACTTGGTTTTGCCCGTGACGCGTCAGACCTCCATGTGGAAAAACTGAAATGCATAAATAAATAATAAATAAACAACTTCTTTCACCCTTTCTATAGAGAAAGTATTAAACTCATTGGCATTCTGAGAGTTATTCAGGGAATCTTCTTATATTGCAGTAAAATTATATATCAGATTGATCGGTGATAGAAAAGATCAAAAGAATAAAACCGAGCTTACTAAGTAAATAAACACTGCCCATTTCCCAGGGATTGTGAATTGCAGTTGCTGACTTAGGAAATCTCATTTAAGTATGCCTTTGGAACAGAATCAAACGGCACAATTACTTCGCATACACCGACTTAAGTCAATAGGAAATATTTTCAAAGCGCGGAAGAACATTGTAATATCGTCGCAAAAATATCATTAAAGATTACAATGACAATTAACTAAGTATAATAAAAATAAATATCCTTAATTTATACGTGTATGAGTGCAATCACCAAATTATAACAGTAAATAATAATGTTTGTTAAGCTGCTGCCACAGCCGAAGTGTCCAGACTTCATCTTGACATAATAAATCCACATTCAAGCACTCACACGTCTATTTAAAGAGAAAAGAGACATTTTAAAGTAGGTTCTAAATGACAGTAAATATTAATAAGGAATATTATGAAGCCTCCATAAGGCGAGGCTCTAAGTCTGCTACCCTTTTATTGGCCGGATTTAGTGTGAAAGAACATTCAGTTCACCGGGTGTGTACAACGAACCCAGGACATTTGAATACGATAATCACTGAGACACCAACACACACTCATACTTGTGTTTACTTACGAATAGGTCAACGTAAATGATTGTTCAGATCAATCAAAATGTCTTCCATGCACTGCAAATTTGAAATGAAATACTTTTTAACAATATAGCCTGCAAAATCTTAAAAATATCGAAATAAAAGGCGATAGAAAATATGAAATTGATCAAGAGATAGCTAATAGCCATGTGCAAAATATCCCATTGGGCGAGTTTAGAAAATCGATCATGGAACCAATCGTATAAAGAGCAGCACCATCAACTAAGTCAAATAAAATTGCATTTTAATAAACAGTCACACAACAATACCAAAGCTATAAAAGAAGGGAACAAATCAGTCTGATTAGAAAATCATTACAGTTAGCGGGAATATCGAAGCGCTACATTTTCGTCACAAGAGCAGAATAATCGCTACTTAAAAATATAAGTAGACAGGATATAGAACTTAGGTGATACAAAATAATTAAACATACAATCCTGCAGATAAAATAAATACGGACCTAGTTTTCCTTGAGTCCTCCTTCACCTTCAGCACACTTGCACGAAGCTGGTCGAATGAATCACTGTTGGCGGCTATTCGAAGTCGACCGCTGATTAGACCCAATTGCCGGCAATTTCTTTAACATGTAAAGAGAAGGATAGTAAAAATAAAAAAATTTAACATTCTAAATATATGTGATTTGTAAGGCATGAAAATTACACTCGTATTACGCTTATAACCAAACAGATTTAGCAAAAACCGAATATAAACATCACTGAGTATATCAAAACATCGAACTTCGAAATAACCGACCAAATATGAAAAAAAAGAAAATGAATAAATATTCGGTTACCCATGTCTATCAAGGATACTGACAAGAGGGGAATCCGTGGAAGATCGATCTAAGACAGAGTCAAATTGCTTCTCTGATGAAGAATTTTGGATAATGAATGTCTAAAAAGTCAAAATATTAGAGGTCAAAAAATATGTTTTACAATTAAAAGCGGCGAAATCCACTCAACCTACATATTTCCCATATTCAGCTACAAAACGTACAGTCACGTTCTAAAAAAGCTAGTTATTACAGATATGCATTACTTTTTCTAACAAGGCACGATTAAAAGATTCAGTAGTACGAATATGCCAGTATTCTAAATCTGTGTTCATTTGAGTACCAGTAAATTTCGAAAAACGTGACTGAAAACTCCCCGTGTGATTGATGAGATTAAACAGTGCCAAGCTAGCCTACTGCAACTTTCACAATTCGCATATTCCTTGATATTTTCTTTAATGTTATTTTGCATACTTCTATTAGTGTCGAGTGGCATTGAAAGAAGTTGATATGAAAATAAGTTCAAATTATTTACTGTCGAATGAATATTACCATAAAATTATAAACAGAACACTACTCAAATTAATAAGAATACATTCATTTATTGGGATATTTAAATATTGAGGATAAGGAAATTTACGTTATGGCATAAGAAATTCTATTTACCTACGAAGATCTAACCCTATTGAATTTTCATTCTCTATGACTGTATAATTTGTAATAAGAAGTTATATTATTCACATGCTTATAATGTTGATTTGAAACTATTATACGTTAATGATAAAAGTACTTTTTAATCCAAAATGCAAATAGTGGTTGGCAAGAAGTGAACAACTAAGCATCAATCATTTTGCTATTTTCTTTGAATTTTAAGATAACATAAATCAAATTATATTTTAGTGAAATTTTGAATAGTATTGTTAGGAAAATATATTATTATTATTTTTTATACAATCTTTATAGTCTAACTGTGTTATTCTTTATATTTAAGCGAAATACAGAAATTAATTCAATTCGAGCAGGCGTTGTAAAAGATTGATTAACTCTGACTTTGAAATACTATTTGGAATCTTTTACACTGCTAACGATCTGATTATAGTTTTGTCCTAGTATATTATTATTTTTAAATGATCTCTGACAGCAACCAATTTTAGTTTTAATTTCATGATAATTTTATGATATCTGTTACAAATTCTGCTGACAAAAGCCAAAATTTCATGAGTAATGAAGCACATTTATTATGTTTTTCATTTTGTAGTGTAATTCAATATCGAATATATTCAAGACGGTGGGCGCTATTTGTGAAGGAGGTTATACCGAAGCATACAAAATCATATTTCAACGTATGCATTTTTTTAGCGATTTACGATACCCGAGGGTTATTGCTTTCTTTATACACACCTCCCACTTGCTGGTAGGCATTTTTATTTTTTTGAATCGAAAGGAGCGAAGATTTTTCTATTTGAAATGATAAGAACGTATAATATCAACAAATAAGCGTGTTGTGGTAACGTACTCCATTTTACACCTACTGTATAAGAATATGTTTAGTAGATAACGAACAAGTTAAGTCACCTCTATGTAAAAAAAACCAGACGTTTAATCGGTATTACCAAATGTTCTAAAAATGAAGGTTGTGTGATGTGAGACAACTAAGCAAATATGAGAGATCAAGCAAGGCCATAGTATTTTCGTTCCTCCAGAGCCAGAAGTGAATTTCTGCAGTCTTCAAAAATGTCCTCTCCTAACAATCGCAGAGCAAAAAAATACCTTGGATCAAATATCCGTATAAAAGACTACATCTTTCAACAAAATCCAGGAAAGTGGGAATAGTGCTATTATGATGAAGGAGAGTAGGGCAATTGTGTTAGGTGTGATACATTTTTAAATTCAAAGGCGATGACTTCGACCTGACAATAATCTATCTTGCACTCAATTTTGCTACCTTATTTCGAATGGAATCCCATTCTCGAATAAATCGAAGAAAAGAAATAAGCCTTCCAAGTGAAAATATAAAATGCAAATTCATTTCAATTAATAGTAGCCCTGCAATGGGTTTTATTTCCCCTTCTGCTGTTCGATCTGCACATTGAAGAATCTTTTGCATTTATTTATCAATTAACTGCTATGTATTGACAAAAATAAATCCTTTAAATGAAGATGAGCACCAAAATTGGTTAAAAGATCAACCACAAATGATACTTACCACGTTTTGCGGCAAGATTTATGGCAAATTTAGAGTTCAAAAACATACGAATTTTAATACTTATGTATACTGAATCCTACACGCCATCCATTGTAACTACCTTAAATCATTAAATATAAACAAGGGACTATAAATATACTGCAACCCAGTAAACAGAAATTTTAACAGTAAAATCAATTAAAGGGTATATGTTACAGCTCACTAGAGCTGACTTGCCTAACACTAATTTATCCCTATACCTCAGTCAAATTAACCAATCATATCTTCCTTTCTTTTTCATACTACCAATCACAAGCTACTCCACGAAAAGAACCAATGAGGGCTACCGAGGATGAGCCAACCAGCGAGGCGCCTACCTGCAAAGAAGCCTAGATGCTCATACGGGCTATAACATGGCGTGTCAGTGTGGTGACGTGCTCCTTCATCACGCGGCCTCCATCTTCATCACCTGTGTACGTGTGCGTTCCAAGCCTCTATCGTTGAACCAAAGCTCTCTGTTCAATTTCCCTCTCCCTGTGCTCTCTATATTGTAATAGACGAAGCCCCCATCTGACCTTAATCCTTTTATCTAAGTTCGGCTAGTCTTATACTAGTGGCAGCGGTGGGATGGGAATATCTTTTATTCATAAAAAGGAATAGGTATTAATCAAAACAAAATGAGTTCATTATCGTTAAGGGATTACTGGCTGGTTAGGGATGGGTTCGAATTCTAGATTAGCCCAACCCTCAAAGTCCGGGATGACTCTGACTGAGCTAGCCTTGTTCAGCCCTTGCACGTACGCAGTCAGCAAGGCCTGCGAGGCTGCAGTTGGTGCCACTGCTTGGTAGTTGGCTGGCAGCAGCTTAGCCAGGAATTTTCGAGAGCCATCTGACCTTGACGGGTCGAGAAACCTCTCGGCGTTTTCGACCCTCCGGTCTCGAACTCGGGGCGAAGCCGAGTAGACCTTTGCAATCTGCAGTGCTCTGACTGTTTGGAAGGACCAGCACTCGTCCCATAGTGAGAGGTACTAGATAATGTACTAGAGCATCTGCCGAGGCATGTTTTCGGCATTTGGAGGCGGCGCTTTTGACACAAAGTCATAGGCCTGCATTAAGCGAGCACAGAATGCACCAAAGACATCACCAATTTGGGCGAGTGTGGCATTGTGCCATTTGAGCACCGACACCAACTGATTTACCCTTACAAAGGCACTGTCGCTTTTAGCGTTCTTAGTGACGACTTTTGGGCCTCTCATGAGGAGCCGGAGAATGGCAGTCCTCTACTGGTCACTATCTAAACACTTCATGGCAGTGTAGACTTTCCTCATGTTGAAGCCGGTTGGCTCTTCCTCGATAGCCTTCATTGGTTCTCTCCGTGGAGTAACTTGTGAGTGGTAGTATGCAGAAAGGAAAGATATGATTAGTTTGTTAATTAATGGCAGCAAAACCGAAATCAAGATCCTTACGCTGTCCTCCTTTTAGGTGCCGCGCTATTCTTAGAGTTAGTGGTAATTTCTATTTCCTTATCTACTGGGAGCGAGATGACTTAGTCCAGCACCTTGTTGCATACGGATTGACTTGCAATACATGGTTTCAGTCTACTGAAGTGAGCTATGAACCCTTCATCTCTCTTTTCACCGATTCGCTAATCCTACACGTGGCCTCATTTAAAATCATACTAATTACGTATGGACCGTCCCGATGGACGGTAAAACTTGTTGATCGCACTAAGGAGTGGCATGGTCTTGTACATCACCAGGTCTCCCACCTGATAGGGAAGGCCGTGGGCCGTCTTATCATTATTATTCTTTCTAGCGTTTATGGGTTAGGAAGAGGCGACTTCGCGCGACCTCACGTGCATTGTATAAGGCCTACCTAGTCTGAGTTACAAAGCAGGGACGATCGTGAACGTGGAGCGAGTGAGGTGTCCCGTTAATAATGTCCGCCGCTAGTCCCAATTCCAGCCCATACGTTAAGAAAGCGGAGATTTGACCCGTTGATGTGTGGACCGCTGTCCAGTATGCTAACAGACACGTTGGTAATGTTACGTCCCATTGATCCTGCTCAAACCTTTCTAGTTGTAACCGTAGCAAAGACTCAAGTGTTCTATTAGTTCTTTCTACTTGATCATTACCCTCCGGGTGATATGAGATCGTTCTGAACCGGTCTATTTTTAGTAAATGACAGCTCTCTTAACAGATAACTTTCAAATTGAGTACCTCTATCAGTGTGAATATGATATGGTACCCCGTAGTCGGCTATTCGCCCGACAAAGAATTCCTGAGCTACCGATTTGGCATCCGCTTGGACTATCGCAGGCGCAGTCGCCCATTTGGTGAAGTAGTCGACCATAACCAAAATGTATCTGTTACCTCCTGCAGTTTGAGGAAGTAGACCTATCAGATCTATGTCAATGATTTCGTTGGAGAACCTCCCATGCATTGGTTGTAAAGGTGGTTCGGTGACTTAGCCCGCTCACACAGTCCACATTCGGCACAAATTGCGTCTACGTCTTCTCTCATATTAGGCCACCGAGATTGGCGAGTTGCCTGTTCTATTCTGGGTGCTCCCAAGCGCCCTAGGCTTCGGTGTAATTATTCTACTATCTGGACTACTATTGTCCTCGGCAGTACTAATCTGTCTGAGAGATTTCGTTTAAACCTAAATTATAACACTGTCTTTTACTAACAGATTGGATCATTGGCACCAGAGGGTACGGGTGTTAAGAATACATCCTTCCATTTCCTTACCTGAACGTTTGTCTGTGTCGTGTATCAGCTTATCGTAATTCAACCTGAGGTATGGATCTTTGGTTTGTGTCTCAGCCCATTCGGAAGCCCTGCCATCGCTCAATTTAATTGTGGCGACCCTTGGAGGGTCTTGTGGGATCCTCGACAGTGTGTCCGCATTGCCGTGTTTTGATCCTGGTCGGTGCTCTAGTTTATAGTGGTATTCGGCTAAAATTTCCTGCCAGCGAGCTATCAACCCCTCTGGATCTTGAAAACTATGTAGCCATGCGAGGGCGAAGAATAAATTCTCGCGGGTCCGGCAGGTAACATACTTAATGGCACAGTAAGTTCGATCCAAGTTTGAAAAAGTCTTACTAGCGTAGGCCAGGTGGTGTTCCTCGCCGTTTTGGATTTGGGATAGGATCTGTATCTAAAATAAAGGTTCCCTGGTTGTTACTTAGATCGGAGAAGGTTAAAATTGGAGCCGAGGTTAACCTACGCTTAAGCTCCTCGAATGCTGACGTGCACTGTTCTGCCCATAAGAATTTGTTAGTCTTATATTGAAGGGTATGTAAAGGTTTGGCTATGTCTGCAAAGCCTCTTACGAATCGTCTATAACATCCTCCTAGACCTAAAAATCGGCGAACCTCCTCTGCATTGCGAGAGGTCGGCCATTTGAGTATTTTCGCTGTTTCTTCGCAGTCTGTGTGAACCCCATCTTTTGATATGATGTGTCCCAGGTACGTAACCGTGGTCTGCATGAACTTGCATTTTGTAGAGTTTAGCTTGAGACCCGCTTCCTTAGTCAACTGAATACAGCTTTCAGTCTAGCTATGTGCTTGGTAATCTTGTGTGAGAAAATTATTACCTCATCTAGATAGACCTGACAGTGTGGAGATCAGGTAGCGTAATACCTTATGCGTGAGGCGTTGTAATGACGCAGGTGCGTTCATTAGTCCGAATGGCATCGTTTCGAATTCGTATAAACCCGTTGGTACTACGAAGGCTGTTTTTCCCTGGATTTTGGGTTTACTTTTACTTACCAGTACCCAGATCTCAGATCTAATGTGCAGAAATACTGTGACCCTGTCATCGATCCTTGGCATGGGATACTGGTCCCGTTTCCTGACCGTGCTGAGTTTGCGGTAGTCCATGCAAAGCCGAAGGGATCCATTTTTCTTTTTGGTTACCACTACGGATGCAGCCCAGGATGAAGATGGCCTAATGATCTTATTCTTTAGTAAGTTGGTGATCTCTATAACAAACTCCTGGTATTGAGCTGGAGTTCTTCATGGTCATAAGGCGACGGATTTAGCGCCGCCTGTGTCAATTGTGTTTTATAATACCTTACCAGCCAATAGACTCGCCCTCTAGAACAAAAATATCTTCGTTGATCAGAAAGGGTTTCAATTCCTCTGGAATGTTACCTAGCAGTTCTTCAGCCTTACCACTCCTCAGGGTCTTAGGCCCTTTTGAGCTTACTATACGTGACCCCAGGAAGGGACGTTCACAACCAAGTATTAGTTCGATCGCACCGTTTAGTATCAGTCTGCCTTTATCTAAGAAAATCCTTGTTTGTTGTTTCACTAGAAAGTCAATCCCTAGTAATCCGGCACCGTTGATGACCGAAGATATACACACTATGCCGAAAATGTTAATTCCCTAACCTAAACTGTAAGTTAAATGGACCTTCACTTTTGAAGATTGACCCGTTCACACCCTTCATCACCACCGTGTTTTTTATCTATTCAGTTCCTTAATCTAGTTGGGATAGTCCCTGGCTTAACAATAGAGATTTTCGACTCTGTGTCCACTAGGAATTTGTGGACTGGGCAGTTCCCCGCATTTAAAGTATACATTCGTACGGTTTCGTACTTACCCTGAATAGCTCGAGTGGGCCTGGGGTGTCTATACGGGGAACTTTGGTTGATAATGGATATTTCGACAAGGTGAGGTTTTTGGGTGGTTGTGATTACCCAGGGTTGTGGCGAAGTTATTCGCTGCTTTGATGAGTTCCACGATACATCCATGCTCTAGTGGTCTGAGATGAGTTTGGAGAGAAGGTGGATAGGTTCGCGCTATGAAGCAGTTTGAAACAAGGTACTCCTGGTCTTATGGGAAGAATCTGCTTCCCGTGGATTTGGCGAGGATTGCTTGCAGGGCCATGGCGAATTGGGCGCATGATTCTCCGAGTTGCTGTTTGCGCGTGAAGAAGTCACTCATTACTCTTGGCTCTTCGTGATGCTCATCAGGTTGATTATAGGCGGTTTAGCATAATCATAGTCCGAGTTCTCCATAACGCATTTCAGCTGGAGCCAGAACCTGATGTCTTTAGAAAGGGCGAAGAAGAGTGTCTTCATTTTAACTGCACTGGGATATTTGGAGAGGAGTAGGTCCGTGGACATGAACCACTGGCTGAGTGATGTCGCGGAGTCGTAAGGTATGAGCCGAGGCATGAGGTGGAGAGGTTGTGCATAAGGATAACAGGGGAAGGGTGGGTAGAGATTGACATAGGGCGTGGCAGGGTTCGAATTGCCTTGCGACGACGACTGGGGAGAATCCAGAGTTTTCTGTGTGTCTGAAATGTCTTGAGCGGCTGTTTTGGTAAGGATATTAGGAGGATTAAAAGAGTCAATTATTTTTTTCGCTGCCACCAGTATAAGACTAGCCGAACTTAGATAGAAGGATTAAGGTCAGATGGGGGCTTCGTCTATTACAATATAGAGAGCACAGGGAGAGGGAAATTGAACAGAGAGCTTTGGTTCAACGATAGAGGCTTGGAACGCACACGTACACAGGTGATGAAGATGGAGGCCGCGTGATGAAGGAGCACGTCACCACACTGACACGCCATGTTATAGCCCGTATGAGCATCTAGGCTTCTTTGCAGGTAGGCGCCTCGCTGGTTGGCTCATCCTCGGTAGCCCTCATTGGTTCTTTTCGTGGAGTAGCTTGTGATTGGTAGTATGCAAAAAGAAAGAAAGATATGATTGGTTAGTTTGTCTTTGGTTTCGCCGCCATTTATGACGGCGCCCTATACCTCGTATCTTACTTTTTATTATAATTGAGAGAGGGCATAGGTTTTTTCTTCCTGTGCTCGTATCAATGACACGTGAAATAACTCCAAAGCCAATTGCCAGAGAAGAAGAATTTGATTACCTTTGTTCTATTATTGGGAAGGTATTTTGGGATTTGCGATCCCTAAATAGTTTATTTAAAATATTTTTATTTTTTCATAACGAAATTCTAGTTATGAACAAATTAATGTAAATTTATTTACGTTGATGCATACCAATATTTATTCTTCCCCTGTACTAGGATATTCCAGCATCTTCATGTGTGGTACTCTCCGGGCCTTCGGGCTGTGGCAAAACCAGCCTTTCTCACTCTGTTCTCCTTCATCTTTCCAAAGTTAATAAAGGCTTCCGGTATATTGACGTTAGTTGTTTAGAAGCTTGTTCATCCAAATCCTCTGAGTCAGCTCTTCCCTCTCGCAGTATTATGCTTTTTGATGTCATTCTTTACGAATTTAAGGAGCAGTTTCTTTCCAGTTTTCTTCAGTTTGACTACAAGTGTAACAGTGCTGCCGCATTTGTTGAACATATTGGTGATTTGTTCCACAAAATAGCTGGTACTGAGGAGCAAGGTAAATTTTCGTTTCGCGTGCTCTACTAAAATGCGTTTAAGTAAGCTGATCTTTACAATTTTTCCTTCTGGTTTAGGTACATTTTGCATCACCTTACATCAAGCCGAACAATTGCGAGATATGCCCGACAATATACTCCCCATTATAGTAAACCTGGATGCCCTAGTTCGTGAGTACATGCGAATACACTATCCTAATACCAGAGCTCCAAATATCGTTACTCTACTGCTAACTTCATGCATTTGGGATAAATTCTACTCCGGTACTTTCTCTTCCGAGCCCGCATGTATTTATCTAAAGGCATACACTCGTGACGAATTGACTAAGATTCTTATTAGTGCTGCACCGGTTGAATCCCCACGCTATGGGAGATTTATTAATATTCTCTTAACGGTGTGCCTTCCTGTTACTCGAAATATCAAGGAACTTCTTTTCCTTGCTCAGGTAGGCATTCAAGATGATAATATTAAAGTATGTTAATATCATTACTCATTGTATAGCGGAAAATTTTAAGTCCTTATTTTCAATGAGAAATTTATCGATACGAATAATTCACTGATTGACTAATGTAGTATGCCTCTGATAGAAAATTTACACCCTCAATGTCTAACATTTTCCGTCGTGCAGTATTTTAACTGCGGTGTGTTGACTAATAAAAAGTGATCAGTTATGGGGAAATACATAACAGTCCGTATCACGCCATAAGTGTTAGGCAAATTTTTGTTCTGAAATTTGATAGTTCTTTATCCTTAAGGCCTCTTTAAGATATCTGGCGACTTGAAGTTTTGTTAAAATGCTTTTCACCACATATTTCACGAATCGGTTCCAATTCGATTGTTAACAAAAGAAGCCCCCCCTCCCCTCCCTCCTATCGTATCTACATAACAGTTATCAATTATAATATTATTGTAAAAATGCTCTACTTTAGTCGAAGCTAATATAGGATAGAGAAAAGTATTTAAGCTGTTGCTTTTTTCCAGTTTTACGAATGCCATTACCACAAGGTAGGTAGGAGACAGTATCGTTGGCAGATTATTATGTTAGAAGAATTGGGTGAAAAATTGACCAAATGGTATGGTAAAGATCCATTAGCAGGTTTCATAATAACGGCGTGGAGGTGGGTGACAAGTAAGTTAAATTCGTAGAGATGAGTTATACATTGGACGAAGTGAAGTGGAAAATTGGATAAGGTAGCTATACAGCCGTGAGCACTCCCCGAGGTAGCTGCAAGCTAAGAAAGTAAAAAGTCTGGCAAAGCTTTAATTATTTTTTAACATTTTTTTTTCGTATCCACAGTGGCAATTATTTGCCTCCTTAGTGTGTTCTTTATCTAAATTGAGTCTGCCATCGAATAGGCGTGTACGCTTGATGAGTTTTTTTTAAATCAGAACTTTATCATCTCACATTCATTTGGACTGTGGGGGTGAATATTCATACAAGTAAGAAGAAACTACAAACTTTTCAATATGTCAAAGTGAGGCCTTCCCACATTTGCATTTTAGTTCAATTGGAAAGCATTTGATGAGCCAGTAGTCAAAGGCCTTGTTGCTCCAGACGATGAATGGGGACAGTACCGACATGCTTTGCCAACTCTCAAACACTCTCTATCAACCATCTATCTACGACCTGAGCACGAACCCGATGAAAATTTTGACACTACTGTGCAGCAGAAAGTGCCAGCTGTATCTCAACTCCTCGAGTTACCTCTTTATCCTCGTTACCTTCTTGTTGCCGCTTACATTGCGTCTTACAATCCCAAAGCAGCGGATAAACGTTTTCTTGTTAAGGTACGTGGATTCTGTTTTTCTATCAAAATTTAGCTGCCTTTGTACATGATTCCTTTAATTGCTTTATCTTGATCAATTGATCGAAATAATTTAATGCCGAGCCCATTAAAACGCCAATTTTTATCACATAAAAATTTATCCCGATAGGTAATCTTCGAATGATTGTGGTAAAGTTATTTAGATAGAACTATTGATTTTGTCATAAAAATAATAGATATTAGGAAAGCTGAGTCTACTGGATCATACCACTCCGATAGTAGCCTTAAGAGATTATGTTGTTGCCAGGTTAGGCGATTGTTAAAGCAATGCTACGGGCTTGGTTGATTCAAACCCAATAGAAATGCCAGGGAATGACGGTAGTGCTGTGCCTCCAAGACAATTTATCATTTCAACCATGGTGTTACTTTTCTATTCAAATATTTGTTAAAGGTCTAACCACCGCCAGATCAGCGACTGTTTTGCTCATTCGACCTGTGTAGACAAGCTGACAAGAGAAGTTGCATATTTATTATTCATGGTAAGAATACCAGGTGGACTTAGAGATCGGTTGTGAGATGCCCATTATCCGTTCATAGACAAAGTGTTGACGTTCTGAGTAAATGAAAAATTAGGTGCTAGACATGGGGCCCCCTGTTAAGTGATTGGAATACTCTTTCCGCCATTCAGTTTATCACTATAGTTTAATTTTTTTCTTTCCTTTTTATTTCAATTTTAGAACACTGGTAAAATGTCATCCCGTGGTAAACATACTGACAAGCGGGTGGAAAATGTAAGTTCTAACATTTTTTCATTCCTTCCATTTAGGGCAAATTTACTCATTGATGATTTTGGTCAGTGTTAGGCAATAAATTTAGATTACAGTTGTTGCCTCCTTAACGGAGAGCAGCGTATGAATGCATGGATTCCCCCCATAGATTAGATCCTTAAGATCGTCAAGGTAAGGTATTCTGCATTCACTCTGATGGGAAACTCATATTTTTATCTCTTCTTCCTCTTTTTCATCAGAATTAGCCAGTGAGGTTGGCCATTCATTATTACTGGCTGTTCACTGATGAACATTCGTTGCATCAGCGATATACAAGAGTTAGTGAGAGTAGAGATGCTACTGTGTTATATATTGTAAATGGTGTCAGCCGACATCTGAAGTCTTTTTAAGTTTATTTTTGGTAAAAATACATTGTATTGATGATTTTAAATATATTTTTAGAGCGACTTTTCTCTCCCTTTTTGAGGTACCGGAATTGTCGCCTATTACGGCTGTCTCACGCTGATAGCTCCAAAATATCTCTTTTGTTCAAGAAGTCCATTCGTTGAAACTTAGATAAATAGATCTCAACAACAAATCCAACATTATACTTTCTTATTGGACGTATTAAGTCTCTATTCTGACTTCTCTTCTTTGAATATGTTTTGGACTAAAAATTAAGCGGCCCTAAGCATGAATCTCCAGTCGTCTCAGATATTAATTTAGTTTATAATACTGTAGATATCATAGCTAGTAGGAAGCAATCGTTGATGGCATCAGAAGAGAATACATACTTGGGTGTTCAAGAGGTTACAAGTATAGCGGTGCACAGTTGACGCTTCTCATGGCTAACTAGGATGTCCACAGTATTGAGCTCCTAATCATAGAATCTGAGATGTCTAAAATCCCATTCCAACGCCACTAAACTGCCATCCTCAATCTACCCAAAGATAGATGAGTGAGTAATTGAATACGTCTTATTGGGTTAGTTCAGAAAGGAACTTTTTAGGTAGGTAGCTTTAACAGGCAGCTCATTAACAAAGAGGGTTTTCGAGGGCATACTGTATGTCCTAAATTTAAACCAGGATACAAAAGCCTTATTAATTCGGGAAACGGTCGAAAATATAATGTGAAATTCTACGCTAATCGTGTTTCGATGAATTTTATATCTATCAAAGATGTCATTTTTTAAAATGTATATACATATGTATATATTTTTTCATAAACAATTCTATCTAGATCAATAACCATCTCCATGGGCCACGTCTATTTCCACTGGATCGTCTGATTGCCATTTTCTATGCTCTCCTGAATCTTGAAGGTGGTGATGAGGAGGATAATCGGTTGCCTCCACTGAGCAGCAAGTTGATCGGTTCCGTGGGGGCTCTGTGTGGACTGGGTCTCTTAGCTTCAACATCTAGTGCTTTGGCAGCCGGTTGTGGTTCATCTGGTGCCGGTGGAAATACTTCATCATTGGAAACCTCCGTGTTTAGAAGCAGCGGACATAACGATGATCCTCTCTTCAATCCAAAATATCGGTGCTTGGTGAATTTGGAGACGGCTAAAGTCATTGCTAGATCTATTGATATTGATATTAGCGGATATCTTTTCGATTTTGTATGAGTAAACGTTTTTTGTATGCGATTAAAGGTTATTTTTTGATAAATGGAAACTTTAAGATACTTAACGTTCACATTTGCCCATTTTATGGACTTTTTGTTATATTACCTATAAAATGGCTTGTCCCTGAGTAGATGGCGATTTTTAGTAAAACAATTTTTGTGTCCAAATGTTTTGCATTCAGACGTCCTTGTTTCTGGTAAATTATCAAATATAATGCATCTTCTCGATATTTAAATATGGCTGTTTATGGGCTATAGAGTATTATTTTCTCTCCGGAAAAGTTATTAACCTTTGTTCCATAGTTTGACTGAGGCTTTGCATGGGATAACTGATATCAATTTCGTTCTTTTAGTCAGGTGATTATTGTAATTTCCACCATTATAGATCTATCGGTAGAGGGATTGAATGCGAAAGAAGTTATCAACAATCTAAACAAATTCTGGTTTAATTATGTAGTTATCTCTGATCATTCTTCCAGAGCATAAAGATTTTTGAAAACTGCAACATCGTTATATTGCAACAATTCATCCTGCATACATGGCAGGTAGACGAAAAATCGGAAGTATAATTGACCGTTAAAGTTTAATAAATGAGTAAAGTGGTATTTGATTGTGTTGCTGTTTGTTGATCGCTGATCCGCTCTTAGAAGCGTTGGATGTTCTGCAGGTTCGTTTTCACTGATAAGGATAATCATCTGGAAAAGCAGTTGAAGTTTACCTTCAGTCTAATTATTAGTGTTCTTCGTAGATTCGGTGACGGTATGTTCTGTTAAGATACTTAGTCACATTGATTTGTACTTGTGGTGAAAAATTAAAGCCATGAGGCACAGCCACTCCGTTGCATTGACTGACCGTAGGAGTTCCATTGTCAGATGCGACCAGTCATGGCAACTGAATGACAGTATCACGGTTTTAATTTGACATCGTCACTACAAATGAATGTGACTAAATATCTAAACGGAACATATCTTGCTGCTGAATCTACGGACCAGCAAATTAGAAATGTTTAATATCTAGTCACTTCAACCGATTGATGTAATCGGGTGGGTTCGTGTTATATAAACAGATTAAAGACAGATATTTTCATATAAAAAATCACAGATTTGCATTACTTACACTAAGTTAACTTACTGAATAATTGTAACCTTAAAATCTTAGTTAATGCTGAAAATTAATTTCAAATCCAACACTAATTATTTTGCTTCTTCATCATCCATAACTTAAATCAATGAAGTAAAGCTCTTCTAAACCATGAATTTTAATTTGGTTAAATATTGTGTTTAACCAATTTAATTTATACTAAACAAAAAACATTACATTACAAAATTTAAAATATATTATTTATTCTATAGATGGTCAGAAATGCGAAAACTCCTTCTTTCTCCCTAAAAAGTCAAAAATCAAATGACTACCCTGAAGCCAAAAGTAAGGAGAGGAGGTAGAGCACATTAGCAGCCCAAATTTGTGATTTTTGACTTTATTCGACCAGAGGTAGTATTTAAGTTTTGAGCTCCGGTTTTTTACATTTGAATCTAATCGCCAATTTTGATGTTCCAGTTTGGCTTTGAACTTGTGTAGCCGTAGTTATTAACCATTCACGCACAACTGAGTTAATAAAAAATTACTGACTAAGCTTATATTTCAGTAGCGCAATGTATTTGGCAATTTAAAATATAGGTCAAGGTGTGATTATTGAACTAGTTCTGGTAATGTGTCTAAATCTGTTCTGTTTTAGTATTTACCAGGACAAGGACTAAATATTATTCCTGATTTAAACAAGAGCGTATTTCAATGAAATTTTCTTTTTATCCACAAAGTCATTATTTGTATTGGATCTGGTTTTAGAGCTATTGTTAGATCAATTTAGTAAATTATCTAATTAAAAGTCTGTCTAACTCATTTGAATAAGGTTATTTATTTTATAGGGAGCATTTCGGGGTCACTTGAGTTTTACCCAGATTATGCTTGTATAAGAATCCAAATCTTCAAGCCTCATTGGAAATTAATATACTTACCTATATATAGGTAAGTATTTATTAAAGAGCATCTTATAGAAAAGGCAAGATAAAATGCAAGGGTATAAAGATCTTTAATGAAAAGAAGGACAGATAAGTAAACTAAGAAATATTACACTTCCGTTCCCAGTAGCACGGGAACAATAGTTGCGTACGTTCAATGGTTCACTCTGTGCCATTGTTGGCATGTGCCTCCGTACTGGCTGCTCACTGATTCATTAATCCGTATAGTTGACTACGCCGTATTCTAATACTCCAAGGCTCAAATGTCGGATTTGACTTCTGGGTTCCTGAACGTGCTAATACCCAGGTTGTTCATAGCTTATCAACTAGTCAGTTTTTTGAATAATTGAGCATTTCAATTCAGCATATTTTTCCCCATTTATGGTAAAGTGTAAATGTCAGGTCCACTCATTTGTGTATGTTATCGTGTTCAAACACTCAACTGAGCCAAGTAGACTCGCTGATCTTATTCGATTTGCTAAGAGGATGTTTCAAAAAAGTCGAAGAATTAGGTACTTTTGCCACTCTCCTAAAAGTTCACACCTACAGATGGAAGCTTTCTATTAACATAGGGCCAATAATACACGGATAGGCCATAATGGTGAATTTCATTTTTAAATTCACCAAAAGATAAAATATATTTTATAGTTCGTTTATAAGGCCATCAAATAATCTGGTTGTTAGATAAATAGGCGGAATATCATTGTAAGACAAGTTACATAAATGATCCTTTGGAAGTAAAAGCAATCATTTTGGGGTTGAGAAATAGGGAGAACAAGCTTGGAATGGTACAAAGAGATGGCCTTGTCACACGTGCCAGTAGCATACAGTCGGAGACTAGTTCCATATGTAGCCCTCATTAGCATTGGTCCATCTATTTGTACGTAGCTGGTTATTAGGTACTTTGAATGACGGAGCCCTCACATTGATCGGTGTGATCACTAGCTTAACCTAGTTTCAGTCTACCTCACAGCCATGGGCTTTGTATCTTACATTATCTGTTTGACATCAATGGAGGCATGAAGATGCCTGACATAAAACAGGTTATATTCAGTCAGCAAACAAATGATTAAATAAAGTTATAAGACATGAATTGCATGTGATAATTACGCAGATTGTTCCAGGGTACATTTTAGCGAAATCTAAACTATTAGAAAACTCGTTCTGCCGTACAATTGTTCAAATTAGGTATTTCTACCTTGAATATACACTATTTAACGCTATATAAAATTACACGCGTTCCTGCGTTCACATTTAATGATGGACACAACCACCAAATGAATTAAATCTTAGCCTTTTAACATTTCCTCTGTATTAAAAAAATAATCCCCAAAACACTTTCAATTAGTGTGAAATAGAATCAAGTATTAGTTTTTAAAAGAAATAATATACGATAGTGACCTAGCCGAATTGAATTTCAATTTGATTTTTACTTAAATCTGGTCCCAGTTAACACCCTTGTTTGTCCTATGTGTGTCAGCAGATATGTTCTGTCTTACCCTCGCATGTAGGAGCGCATTTCTCTGTCCCCCTTCGCAAATGAACTGTCTTTTATAGCCATGTCATATTCTGTATTTACTCACTAAGATATATTCAATGGTTTTCCCAATTTCGGACTTAGAGTAGATTGAGACTAGCAATTTAGGGGCATTTGGTGGTTGGGGGTTTGGCCATCTAAGTTTTTCAGTTGGCAGCTTAATAGGGTGGACAGTCCAGTTACGCTAATCTTGTGTCACGACAAAACAACACGGATTTTGCGGGCATATTCTGTGCCGACAAACATATTATTTGATTTTAACTTCATGCATTTCTGCTGCTTAACGCAATCAAATTGTCGTACAAGGATTTCTATTGTACATTTCATTCACATGATTAACAAAAAATGGCCAGTTAATGTCCTAACTACAGTACGACTTGAACACCAAAACGAAACTTTCAACATTGTATTTACTAAAGAGCAACAAAAGCGAAATATGAACTGTCGTTTTTCTAAAAGTAGATTTTTACCTTTCCTTGCACTTTTATCAGGTTGTAACAGAAGTTCTGTCCATTTTTAAATTTGAATTAAAGTGAAAATGTTGTCAAAAATACATTTATTTAGTGTTCAAAATAGTCACTGTTATTATTAATTACATCTTCCCATCTTGCCATAAGCTTTCTGATTCCTTCTTCATAGAATTTAGCCAGTTTGGACTCATTTCGATCTCTTCTCCTGAAGTAAGCCTTTGAAGTCCCATTAAATGATTCTGTACGCTCCTGAAAAGATGAAAATCGGTTGACGCAAAAGAAGATAGAGAAAATATGGTGGGTGATACACGACTTCCCAGCCAAATTCTTCAACGAGATTTTTGGTTGCTCTTGAAGTGTGAGGTCTGGCATTGTCATGATGTCAAGGAGTACAGAATCACCTCTCTTCGATCGATCAAAGAAGGCAATTTTTCCTGACGTTAACCACTTTTAAATGAGTTAGCTGCTGACAGTAAACTTTAGATGTTACTGTTTGATGTTCACCCATTAGTTGATAATAAACAATTCCTTTCAAATTCCACCATACACACCAAAGGAGCGCTTTTCGGGTGCAGTCCACCTCTCGGTTTGAAAGTGGAATTGGTTTTGAACCACGACTTAGTCACTGTCTTTTGCGCTTAACGTTGTTGTAAAGGATCCACCACTTCTCATTGCTATCAGTTATGATTCGGTCTAGAATAAGGTGCCTGAAGTTCAGTTCACGAGAAGGCAGTGAAACACAAGAGGTCACACTGTTGCTTGTTGATTTCTGACAAATCCCATTTCATTTGTGGGACCCATTTCTCAGCCACGTCTTTTCATTTCTCTATATACGGTCATACAGCGGCTTACGTAAAAGGTTTTGCTCAGTTCCTTAGTAGTGCAGGTTGGATTTTCATTAATGGCAACTTGCAATTGCTCAGAATTGAGTTTTTCGAGCATCCTGTTCTCGGTTCGTCTTTCAGGCCGAAGTCATCCTTTTTGAAACCACCTGCAGAAAACCACCTTCTGCAGGCCTTATCATTCCATTAGTGCCCTTGAGTGTTTTTGCTGCTGAGCTTGTCGTATTTCCCTTGTGAAATTCAAATAGTGAAATATGTCTGTGCTCTTTATTTAGAGTGCACATTAGGGCTAGAAATAGTTATTAATAACGATGATCATCAGACAGTCTGAAAGAAGAAATAATATTTTATTAATTATTATAGATAAGCATACAAAATTAACAAGCTAAATTGAAGTAATCGTGCCCTAAACACATAGCCCAAAAATTGGACAGAACTTCACTTACAGTCAGATACTTTCAGGCTACTTGAGAGATTCATTTCAGGTTATTTATTTCCAAGAAAATGTGAGACAATTGAATTGAAATCACTGACAACTTCATCCTCAAATATTTATAAATCAGATCCCTTTCGTTTTATATTTTTGGAGAACTTCTACGTCCTAAATTGCTTAAAATGGAAAAAACTGATAATTTCTCCACTTTTGACTTCTTTACAGTAGTGTTTAAGCTTAGAATAAGCTGAAATTCTCATACCTAAAATTTTATACAACTGTGACTAGCCAGCTAAGATTTTTAATGCAACAAAGATTAATTATTACTTTTCCTTCTTCCTGTGGTCTCATTAAATGACCGGATTGGGCTGAGCTTCTAGTGAACGTTTTGATTAATACATATCCATGAAATTTCGGATCAATCACAAAAAATGTGCACATTCACAGCAAATTATTGAATTAAACCGTAATAATGAAAATGACAATGTATATCTTAAAGCTAGATAGAGAGAAAATACATTTGGGGACGGGAAATGACATTTATTTATCGATTAGACACAATTGTTAAGAGAAGCCACAAATGGACAGAAAAAAGGAGAGAGATTAAAGAAAAGACAGGAAAAAAGCACAAGAACAAACAAAAACATGTTCATCTCTGCCTCTCCTCATCCTCCAAAATCCATTACTTCCAAGGAGAAGTGAAAAGACGAGGAGAACTGAGAATGGCAGGTCGAACTGATGCGTGTCGTTATGGCGCAGTAACAGAGGTGGGATTAGAAGCAGTAGTGGAATTCAGCATCATATTCACCTCCTCAGCAATTGCAGCTAGGACCAGCTCGAACTGACCCTAAATACAAAAATAGTTATTATTATTGATGTCATTAAATATGCCACATTTTCTAGTGTTTTAAAGAAAAAAATATTCTCTCCGAAAATAATTCTTTTATCCAATGATCTTAATTTTTCACCTTTTTAAATCCCGTTTATTTCATGCAGATTATATCACTTACCCAGTGTCAACTAACTGTTTTTGGCTGTTGAAAGTGACTGACTTTACTCAGACTTACTGCAAATAAATAGGAAGAGAGCTTAAGTGTAGTAATTTCACTAGGACTGTTAACAATGATTATTTACGACGAACGATTTCCTTTTAAGTTAATTGGTTTTGAAGGACAGACCGCAGCCCATTAGAAGATATTTCCGTCAATGTATTCAGCTAAAACTTACCGTCAAGACACAAAAAACAGAACGCTCTCGGAAATGTTTTTTTAATAAGTCATGATGATGGAGCAATTCCTCTATGCCGAGACAATGAATATTCCCCTTTTTACGGCGCTCAGACAGTTAGATTTCTCAAATCTAAAATTCTTTTAAAAAGAGAAATCTATGGCTTGTAGTAACACCCAGATCAAACACCTTTTTAGACTTAATGTTGTAATTTACTTTGTTTTACGTGTTCCAAATTGTGAACATGTAACAAAAGCGTCTCATTATCTCTGAAATCCTCCTTTAATTAAACGATAAAGACTAGGTAATTGAGGCTTCATACTTATATTTTCATGCTCACTTTGATATAAAGATAAATTCAAGACTCTCATGTAAGTGATGAAAGAAAAAATTAACAGGACAAAGCATTAAATACAAAGTAAGTTATGCACGTACACAGGTGCTGAATTAAACCACTCTGTTATACACGCTTTTGATTGCATAAGAACCACATTATTGATTTTTTCGGATAGATAGTTTATATCTGCACGCATTTAAAATTTAAGGAGAACAATCAGAAACCAACTTTGTCAATCTGAAAGTTCTTATGCGCATTCCCGCTTTTGTTCTCGCTAAACTCAAATGTTCATGACCGAAGAACAATGGATTCTTTTATGCTTTTCACCTTTTCATCAACCCGTTCATAATATCATAACGAAGTAGAGGAAGTTTTGACTAAATATCCGTTCCTACAACAATTGCCTATTTTTGCCTTCCCCCCATGTATAATATAGCATTTGATTCAAATATTTTATTCACCACTGAAATGACGTAAAATAAATAAAGGAACAATTGCTATGATAGAACACCGTAGAATCTATTTCTAAAAACATTAGCACTCAAAACGTCACAAACCCGACGACAGCGGTGAGCGTTTTTCAATTTCTCTTAACAGTGCGATTTCCAACTAGCTTCTCAGATGTCAGTGGAAGGATGAATGTGCCCTTAGTTTGGAAGAAAACTAGAAAAATGTCTATTTGCTTATGTAAACAAAGGAAAGAGAGAACATAGAGACTCACATATAGTCTTCTATTTTGAGAATAAAACTTTTATAAGTACCGAAATTCAGCACCCACTAACTGCCATCAATGTCTTTTTATCCAAAATAATCTCAGAAAACCAGCAAGTGAACAATATGTTAAGCTTCCATATAAATCAATTTTACGCAAATCATTCCACAGTATTTGGACAGCCAAATTGGGGAGTTACAATGACTAATGAAGTGGCTAGATAAAACAGTTAACAGTGAATTATTTTGATAATATTACTGGTCTTGAATGTAATTAAAAGGTCAGAAAGAGAAATTTGTCAAAAATATAACAAAAACATTCACCGTACATTCCTGATTATTATAACATTTCTAAATTAGCCTTGAGTCATAATTTAAAAAAAAACAGCGTTTACCAGAAAAGCTTTTTTTAAGTTATGGAAAACGAAAACGAATTAAGTAATATACAGTTACCTTAGTTTTTATCATGCCTTGTCGTTGATCACGAAGATGCTCAAGAGAAGCTGCCACATCCAACTCCTTAACACCTTTGCTTATTCGACTAAGGACCAGATCCAACAGAAGATAGGTTCCGGTCTTGCTCGATCCATCCCTTAATCGCATAGAGTTATTGGAATTAATTTTAAAAATTACATAATTAAGTAAAATTAACATATGAGCAGGCGTTCCGGCACTGCTCTAGGACAAGCTCCCAGCGTTTTGGATAGGAAGTCGACAAATCAAAGCTGTGATGTACATGTTGTGTTTCGAGATGAGCACTTTTCCCAGGACATCTCTAGGTCACCGACCAACCTTATCGACATGCCGCCTCTGACAATTTGACGTTTAATCTGGACAAAGTGTTATCAGCGGTAGGTTTTTCTTCTCATTAAAATCAACAAAAATACTATTCGTACATATACAGTCTTAGTTTAGCCAATAAAGGGCCTGGAATAGCTGTACTATTGTCCTATATCTCTTCTGTTCTGAGTCAATTGACTATTGACTTGGATCAAACAAGTATTTTGCACATATTTTCAACAAATTAACACATTATAACTATAAATCCATTTCAATCAATTAAAAAACAAAACAGGACATCTTAAATTTTGTTATCAAAAGGTCATTAATTAATATGCATTCACGACGAAATGTGGAATGATAATTAAGGAAGACAAACGTTTCTTTACAGAGAAAAAAAATGCTCAAGAAAGAAATTAATAAGGACAAAATGCTTAAAAAAATGTTTAAATATATTTAAATTTCAAAGTAAAGCGCAATACTGATCTAACCTCAGGAAAAACCAGCGGCTTTTAGGTTACTAGCTAAAGACAATGAAGAACAGAATGAAAAGGAATGCATTGGGTAAAAGATACATCTGTATTGAGAGGAACCAAGAAGCAAACTTGCCAACTAAATGGCTACTCAAAATAGGGAAAGGTGAGCAAGTGAAATTAGACCAAATACGCACACTAGAGAGTGAGATGCAGGAATCGGACTTTTCAGGCAAATTTGATAGGCGATTAAGAATTAAACTGCCTCTAATTTCCAAAATTAAAAACGGTACAACAAAAGAAAAATGCCACTCCTCTCACTGTTGATTTTTTGTAATGTTAAAATATGAATTAAAAATTTACTCTTTCGAACACAAATGGTATCATTAGTTTCATTATTTTGTCATATTTTTGAAATCTCAATGAATTTTATAAATTAACCTAAATATACATGATATAAATTTAACTTTCAATTAAAAAGCATATCTGAAAATTGAGAAAATTTATTGGTGAAATTATCACATATTTACTAACATAAAAATAAATTTCACAAATATTTATGTTTTTTTTAGATTAAAGGTGACTCACGAGACACTTTAAACACACGAATAATTAATTATATACTACCACCGCTGCGGTCACTGTAACAACAATAAGTGTGTGATAATGTTTCATTTACGATAAATTTGGAGCTAATAATCTAGTCCTTTGTTAAATGTTTTATTCAAGAGAGCTTTTTCATTTGACTAAAAGCGTGTTCGAGTTCAGTTACTCATAATACTATTGTATTTTTCAAATTAATAAATTGCATCCCGTATAAGAATTAAATACTCAATTTGTAATTGGATTTCAACTCTAAATTACCTCAAAACTTTTCAAACTAACATTCTTAAACTCTGAAGATTTTCATTTTTATTTTCTTTTATTGCAATTTTTCGGGCTAATATGAACTTTATTCTTCTTCGATCTTACCAGTTAATTTTATATATTTATATATTAAGCAAAATTCTTGAAATAAAATAAGAGAAATCCTCCTCAAATTAGCAAATGATTTCATTGCTATCTAATAAGGTGTGACTCATCCATTTGATAGACTAGGCTTTAAACTAATATTTCGATAACGGATAAATTACAACCAACCACCCAAGTAGAAGTCAAATGGTGGAATTTCAAAAAAAATTGACAATAATGGGGAGAGATCGCAATTTTCCATACAATAAACTGAGAAAGCAAAACACAAAATGGTGATCAGATGCAGGGTGCTTAATCGAGGGGGAAGTGAGTGAAAATTTGAGTTGCTGATATTACAGGGACGAATTTTTTCTGAAACCCGAGTTTTGTTCAAGAAAACGATCTTTCTTCTCTCTTCTTTTTTACTAGCTTCTTGGAATTCTTAAGCACATTAGTTTAAACACTGTTGAACTCTGATCTTTGAAGGTAAAATTTCACAATGATTTTCATATAAAGGTCTCTTGCAAAACTGTTCCACTAAAGATTAAAGTTGACAAACCCAAATAACAATTTAGAAGATTAGGCAGATTTATCTTTTTCCTTATAGCCTGGATGATTATCAGAAGTTAAAAATAGCCTGTGCTGTACTCAAATATTAATAGAACATAATTTCTCCGGTTTCTATAAAGAAGAATGAAAAATTCTCGGCTGGTCTAAAGGTATGTAGCTTTGAAAATTTTTCTTACGAAGAATAGAGCACATCATTTTTTTAGAAACGTAAAACATATTTAAACTCTTCAATTGTATATTTAAACGTAAACACTGTGATTCTACTAAGCTCACACCGAAGCTAAATCTTTCAATTGAAATTAATTTTTAAATTTTGTTACAAGATAAGATCAATTAAATTTGCGTTTCTTCTTAAGTTAATTAAAATTATTTTTGGTATAAGAAATAATATATACAATATTATCTTACTTGCAGTGGACGATAACCGGACTATTCTTCGCCCTGAACGATCTGTTAACTTTTCTAAAATTAAATAAACGTATATGTTTTTATATTTGCATATTTATTTGATTAATAATTAGAAATAAATTGGATCATGATTATAAATACATTGAAGCTTTAAAATGACTTAGATTAATAGCTTTTTAACTAATGGATGTAGCATAAAATTATTCTCAACGAGTATTGGTGCATTTTTATTTTTGTTATTCTACCCTTTTGCTAAAATTTGGAAAGTTTTAAATCCCATTATCGCATAATTGCATTGTAAACGAACTAAAAATGTACCCCTTAAGCAAATAATTTTAAAATACATTTATAAAAACATAAGGAATTTAACGAAATTAACCAATAGGTTTCATTCTTTCATTATCAATAATCCGTTACATTTCTGCTACTAAAAAGTCGATAAACCGAAGTAACTTTTTTCCTAAAGACTTAAATAAAGCAAAGTAAATAAACTATCTACCTAAAGTATTATAACTGAAAGATACTGAAATTGTCCAAAAACCAAGATTTTCCCTTTTTACCTTTCTTACAGACAAGTGAATGAAAGAAGTTACTGAAATATCACTATTTGCATTCACAACGATAGCCAATAAGAGATTGAGCAAAATTAGGCAACCGACCAATAGAAAATTGTTGGAATTAATTATGCCGTAAAAACGTTATGGAGATGAAAAGTAAGACAAACAAGTGATGACACACCTTCTAAATTCAAGCAGTGTTTTGACTTCACACGATGGCGTATCTTCCGGCCAAATGAGGAAATGGAATTGCGTCACCGTACGTGTCTCACCGGAATCTTGGTCTTTCAAATAGAATGACCTGGTTATGTAATCACTAGATTGTTTGTGCTCGGAGACCAGACGAACCTATAAGGCGTTTGTTAGAGAATATGCTCAGTTTGTTAAGACTTAAAGGATATTAAGATTATATTTATTTGAAAAAAAACGTTTCGGAGATTTAAAATGAAGCTAAATAACGCTTATTTATGAAATGAATCACTGTAAGGTTTATTCATTATTTGGACAATATTGAAGCCACTGTTAAAGACCTCCTTTTAAATTATCCCATTTCTGTCTAGTCTATTCTGACTTATTTGATGCTACATATCTAATCTCCACCATGTTTAACTGTTTCCGCATATTCAAATGCAAATTAATTCCGTTAACTCTGAGTGAATAAAAACAACTATTGAAGATTCTGGTTAGTTAGTTAGCTAATTAACTTTTACTCTAAAATTGCAAATTAAATTATCGATGTAATCAAATTTCAAGCCATTCTAAAACTAAATTATGATTTCTAAAGGAATTTTGTAAATATCCTTATGAATTAGTTAAATATAGTTTCTTAAATTAATATCTTAAGCTTATTTAAAAGAATCGCAATACTCATTCCGACTATTCGCTCAAATTGACGTCCAGCATATTTGAATGACAATGGTGCGAATTTCAAATTCAGAAAGCAGAATAAAAATAAAAGAATTTTATTTACATTTCGTCCCGCATTTAAATTAGTGACTTTAAATAAAATGAAATGTGAGCTAATAAAAGGGCGGGAAAAATAAAAGGAATAAGGCAAATTAAAAAGTCAGAGAAACAAGCAGAACAATTTTTCATCTCGAGCCTCAACAATAGCTCGTCAATTAGTGGATAAAAGAAGCTAAAATTAAATATTACAAGTTGTGACAAAGAAGAAAAAGAGAAATTTTGAAAAAAATTTAATAAAGGGAAACGGTCACAAATTTTGTCAAATTGAAAATGGATAATAATTAAAAAGACAGTTGCTTTCATTAATTTAGCCAGGGTAACAACATGTAACTAAAATTTTTAATTATTTTTACTTTTAGAAGCCATTAAGCCAATATATTACTAACGTTTGATGATAAGAAGAAAGCTGTATAAAATTTTGGAATAAAAATGCATAATAAACAAGGTCTATGCATTCAGATCAACAATATTCCAAAATAAATCTAAATTATAAACGCAAAATTTTTTCCTTCAATTAAAAATGCCATGGTTTTTGAAATCTCATAAAAAACTACAGAATCAGAATTTAATCAGGCTTAAAATTATTTTAATTTAGCTGAATTAAAACCTCAAAATTTCAAAATGTGTAAACGAAGAGCTTTTTAAAAATAAAAACGGTTGTGGATAGCTAATCTTCTAAATTATTTGATTTCAATTAAATTTATTACGTTTGGACGTACATTCCGGATGGAAAACATAGACGGTTTGGAACAGCACATCCAACTGAACAGTTTTGGGGAGAATTCAATTGTTCTGTCTTATGTTAGACTGGAAACGGTAATTAATTATTGAATGTCCGACTTGAAAGAAAGATAAACCCTAAGAGAATTAAAGCTCGAAATCATTCGTATACCCTTCCACTTCTCTAAGATATAAAATCTGTACACATGTTTATTTGACAAATATCTTTGAGGAATGCTACAAGTTACTACCCTTGGATAAAAAAGTAATATACTGGAAAAAATTTTTGAGTAAAAAAAGAAATTACTGTCTTAAAATACGTTTGCAATAATTGACTTATAAGTCTTCTAACTCTGAGGGTATCAGATCGATTCAACTCGGTGCACATCCAGTGACATGAATGGCAAATCGCACAGGTTAATCATACCCAACAATGGGGATGATAGAGAGCAAAGCTTTCACACTGGTTTCGTGGTACCTCTCCTTTAACTTAGTCAGCCGTTGTTTAGGAAGCTTATCCGAATGTTCAAACATTACGTAATTGTTCAAGGCTTTTTTAACATGATTTTGATTGTACAACAAAATTCTGAAAACAGAAATATTATAATTATGCTATCTTTTCCTTTAAAACGCTTGATTTTGATGTCCATTTGTCACATTTAGGCCATTTCTATAAAAAACGATTATTTGCATAATTTTCCAACATATAAGGAACATTTTATGTCTCTACAAAACGTTTATAAAGCTATATCCGATGGCATCTATAAAACTCGTGTCTAGAGAAGTTAGCTGATCTGATCTGGGCTTTGCAGAGTAGCATTATCGGTTATTTTGAAATAATATTAAGGTTTATAAACAATTAACTGGGCAACTTGAAAACTGTTGAAGTAAATTAAGGATACATTTTTACTTACTCAGAAACTGAAATTAGAAACCAAAATGGTCATCGGCTAGCAGTAGGAGAACAGAAAAGGGTAAGCACATCAATAGGGGAGACGGTGAGTGCAATTCCTCCGTTCAAGATAATTACTGCTGAACAGTTCCTTTAGACCATTCAATCTCATCTACTGTATATGATGCATCACTTTCTGTATCTGCCAATAGCTGATTTCTACATTATCTACTAATTTACTTGTCTTCTTATCTTTTTTATCCTTCCTCTCTGCTTCTCAAATACCCTTATACCTTGACAAGATCTAATTCAAATTGATCTCCCTCCCTTTTGCTATCGTCTGCAGCAAGAACGTAACACTGCACATATTTGTCATATATCTCAGACTTCTACGAAAGCCAGGGTCTAAAACATCTATTATTACAACCGAACTATAGGAAAAAAATAAAATACACATTTTATCGCTCCTATACTTTTCATCTACCACTAATACGAAGAAAAAGAGTCAAATCCAATTGAAATTCCCCGTATTATTTATTAATAAATGACAAAATAGGGAAAATTGGCACATCTGAATACTCTTTGTTCCCAAAGAGTATCACATGGAATATAAATAGAATTAATTGTATCTAGTACATCCGAAATGATGCTAATAAAGATCCTCTTTGATTTCACAAGATTGTGTAACGCAAAAGTAGCAACTCCTAAAAGTATTTTTTCTCCTTAATTTAGTGACATGCGTGTTGAAAGAAGGCATGGGATTCACCAATATTCTTACAAAATTTAAAAATAGCATGGCCAACAAATAGGAAGAATGAAGAGGCGAAAGAGAAAACTGAGAAGACGTTAGGTCGAAAATTATTAAAGTGAGGCGATGGTTAAATAGTAGTGTAACGCTAAAAAGCAAAAGTAAGATGGCAGATGGAGATCGATAGAAAGCTTACTTAATTAGAGATAGACCACAAGTGAAACTAGATATTTAGGAGGCGGATGAAATAGGTGGAAAAAGTCTCATGGACATGGTTAATCATTGGTAAGGGAGAAAGTCACCGTACATACTAAAAACTCAGTATTTCAACGGAACTGAGATCAATGAATAAATTACATCTGATAAAAGAAAGAGCTTTAGACGGCAGCCTATCCACTATTCAAAATTTTATCCACTATAAGCCTGTTTCAACATAAATTACAGTATTAATTTACAACATTCTAAGTTTCAGTTTATTCGAAACTTAAAAGAACTTAAAAAATTTGAAGCGTTGATGTCTACGCAATATCGTAAAGTGCATATGGGAAATGGCTTAATAAAATCACGATTTGATATAAAGGAGAAATCAAATGAATGTTGTACTGAAGTATATAATTAAAGCTAAACTGTCTTCCCTAATTAAATTTATTATTAAAGCTGCCCAAACAAATTCTTTAAAGAAATCTGGCAAGAACCGGATAGTTCAGTTTGTTACCAAGTAAAATCTATTGAGAAATTGAGAGAAAGATAAAAGTTAATTCTATTTATTGATACTTCAATTCCTGAGAGAATCTTATAATATAAAGTTAGTGCTCAGACTTAAAGAACACTGAAAGGAAATTGTACTGTATTTCAAGACAAAGTTAAGCATTTTTATGCACTTTTATTATAACGAGCTTCAAATACATCGTTTCATAAAAGAAACATAATACATTTCGAACTGGATTGTGACGTCTATCGCTAAGCGGTGAGTTGGCTGGAGTTAACTGCTCTTCTTACATTTTACCCATTGGAGTACCAGCCTTCTTGCAGTTGTGCTAAGATTAGGAGAATTTCGGGTTTTACTGTACTCCCTTGTCACGAGCTGTACTATTATGAAAAGTTATATCAGATCTCTATCCATTACCTACTTTGAACGGCGTAAACAGTGGCAACGCAAGGATAGTGCAACCAGTTAGAGTTAGAATCAAATGAAAGATAATTAGAGCTAATCATAGCACAAATGAACGAGTATTTTCAATAAGTAATGGTTTACATAGTCAAACTTCCTGATTATATTCATATAAAATCAAGTTATTTTAAATAGTGCTATCCTAGGTGCAAGTACAACCACATTTTATTTATTAAAGGAAATAATGCTATAATAGTGAGTAAATTATGTAGGCACGTGAGAGATAATGAATTCCTGAATGACTAAACGATAACGAGGTATATTTAGATATCAAATATCGCTACAAAATGTCTACATTTCCGCTCCGCGATGTTCCGCCTATCTTTGTAAAAAAAAGCAAAGCACAAGAGTGACTTAAATAGGTCAGTTGAACAAAAAAGGAAACAATTTGCCAACAGAGATAGGAGATAAAACAGGCAAATGAAAAGAGATTTTAGGGAAAAAAATTTGCATAATCTCCAATATTGTAATTATTAATTCTGTAATTAAAAAACGAAATTAAGTGAAGTTATCTTGAAACATCTTGACAAAATTGTATTTACTTTTCAATCAGATACAGCAATTACTTACTGACAAATTAAACGATTACTTATTTTAATATGAAGTCTTTAGGAAACTCAGGAATTAAATTTTGGATTTTGAACTATTAGAACATAGTGTATTAACCACACCACCTCTAAGTCATACTTTGAGAAATTTGAGAAATTTTTAATTAAATGTCCGCGAACTGCAAAATAAATGGAAAATTTGTATTTAAAAAATATACATTTAATTGATAAATCACTGTCTAAAGCGATGAAATAAAATGCTCTCGATCTGGAATATGCTAAATGAAACATTAGACGGTCAAGAACTTTTAATTTCTAGATTTTTTGATTAACTTATTAATATTTCCAATTTCAAAATTCCAGAGGAAAGCATATTGAGATCTGCTTTGAGATTGAGGTCAATTATTTATATCAAAACTGTGGGAAAAATTAAATTATTTGAAGTCGAAAATTTTCTCGTTTTTTTGACAGATTTAAACAGAGTGAATAACTTTTTCAATCGTATAACTGCCACTACTTGATCAAAAATAAAATGATGCAAAAGAATGACAAGTAACATCTCTTCATGAAGCCGCACAAGGAAGACATAGAAATCTAATAAACAGAAAAAACATTAAAACATTTCCAAAATCCAAAGTGGGATAATTACTTTACGACAATGTAAAACTTACCGGTTATAAGAACTTTTTAACCTCCCACTTGGAAATTTGGAAATCTATTAAAATATTTTTATAAAATTAAATAAAATATGTGCATTTTCAATAAAGTAATAATAATAATGTAATAAAATATTTATTAGATTAATAGAATATTTTTATTTTACCACAAACAATAACGATAAAAATAGGCTTTAAAATGAAAATAATTTTGCTAAAAAACAAACATTTGGAGTAGAGAAACAAATGTTGTTTCATTAAAGATGTAGGCTTTTTAAAAAGCGACAGGAAGCGGAATTTTTTTAAGTAGGATTCACCTTTTCCTAGTGTGTTGGCCGATGACAGAAAGGGAGATAATATCTCATTGTGCTTTCGAAACCCCTTTTAAAATCATGTCTACATTGAGAAGAAGCATGAGTCCATTTTATCGAGCATAATATCTAGTGAGAGATACCTACTTTCGATCGCATTTTATGAAGATTCGGTTAAATATATGGATTAATACAACAAAATTTAACTACAATGACTACAGATCTTTTTCGATTTCTAAATACATTGACGCATTTTATGATTTAAATGAATTTTTAACAGTGAGAATAGGTAAGAACAAGGGCGGGATAATTTAATAAATCTAACTGGTAATAAAAATAAACTGAAACATGGAATGGTAGTACGCGTATGGATGTCAGATCTTTCATAAAATTAAACATATTTATCGGTTGAACTATTATTGTTCCTACTGACTGCAAATACGACATATAAGCTTGTCCCCATTTAGTAACGATTAATATATAGAAATTAAAAATTATTTTACAAAATGGGTCATTCAGAATACACATATAACAAGACTTTTAGGTAAATAAGTAATTGAGTATCTGATTTCTGCCTCATTGCCTTTGTTCTCTTCAATTTTTACTCTAAGAATGGAATAGAGGGATATATATATACCTAAACAAAGGAATAGCTCTCAGAACATTAAGGATGAAGAGGGCAACGATCATTCATCAACAACATAAGTAAAAAATTATATTTTATTACTACTGTTTCTTAATATGCCGATATAAATGGTTGACAATATGCTTTTGCAAATTTTAAAAATCATCAACAACCATAAAGAAGTTTAATGAGAGTAAGAAAGGGTGAATTCAATAAAACATATCTACAAGGAAAATATGCATCATTTTTTAATGCAACATTGAAAGCTTTATATCTATTGTCTGATTAACGCTTTGGAAGAGGAGCTGTCTTTAATTTGTAAAACGAAATAGTTTTTATTCTTGTTATTCTTATTGATAAGCATAAATTTAAGTTTTCATCATTTTTAATCGGCGGCAAAAATTCGTTTCCCTTCTAGATTATACAAATATCAGTTCAGTAATAGCTCAGGTAATATCCGATAGTATCTGAGAGTGTACTGTGTTTTGTGCAGTTTCACTTGACATTTAAATGTTATAATCAGTATTTAAAAGACATTCAAATACTGAGTAAATCTGCTTCAAACAAGTTAGAATAATTAAGTCTTAAATTATTAGAAAAGACCAAAAAGGGCAGTATTGTCCTCACCTATAGTACGGTATGAAATGATACCAGTTTAAATTACAAATTTGCATAGATTTTAGTCAGTTTACAGGGATGGTTTTGTGTTTAAGGAAGCTTAACTCTATTAATGCACTGGTCATCGTGCTCTTCAGCTATGTCGTAGGTCACGGAATCGATTCTCATTACTGCAGAGCGGAATAGCCAACCTCAATGGTTATGTCCGGGTACTATAGAGGGTGGCAGAATTCGAGTTTTTATGAAGATGAGCATTCCCAGATGAGCCTTGTATTATCGTTTACTCTATCTTTCTAATGCAGATTAAGAGTTGAATATTTGATCATCGAATGATTCGTACTAAACAGAAAATAAGAAAGAATGCGAGGATAAATAATAAATTTCATCAGACAATAGAACAATAGGGTTGAAATAGAATGCCAAAGAAAAGAATTTAAATGAATATACACTATCTGATGCCATTAATTATAAAAACAGTAGTAGGTTATGATAAATAAACAAATTGTCTCCTAGGTTCAATGAGAACCGCGGCTCATAATTGAGACAGATGTTGTCCTTCAGAGGGCTGTTATTAGAACAACCGTAAGGAAATTTAATCCTCCAATTGGAAAAAGCCACTAGTAAACCTCCAAATAGGGCAGGTAAGGTCATGTTTTGTGTCTACTGGGTCAAAAATAATTTCACTTTGATCGCATAGATTGCACTAAAGAGAGATCTAATATAACAGTTGGCGAATTTTTATGAGAACAGTAGTATTAATGAGTTTCGGAAAGGTACAACTTAGGCTCCAACTGATGATCGCAAAAATCTTATGACACATGATGAAAAATAATAAAAGCAATTGAATTGTGCTTTTGTCGACAAGAGATCTTATGAAAACATAAATAAATATGCATAATTTGTTATATATTATCCGTCCATGAAGTCAATTTAAAGTAACAAAATGCATCATATAACTACATCCATTTAGATTAAATAATCATAAAACTTTAAATCAATTAAATTAAAGTTGAATCAAGACAGAATATCTGTCCTCAAAATGCAGTTTGACTGATTAGGTGTATAGATAATGAAGCTAAAGAAATCCGAAAACTCGGATCCAATTATACCAAATGTGTCTATTTTAATTAAATTTTAACGAGACACATCCTCAATCCGACTACTTCTAGTATTCTCATGTTCAATTCAGTGCCATTTAGTGGATGACCTTGTTACTTCATTAAAATTTATATTTGTCATTAATTGTATCAATCTTGGCCTCTTGTGGATATTCATTGTATTTCACCAATAAATTATAAACAAATCTGCCATCATCCAACTCGAACGGATAATGGTTTAGCAGACTCTGCTCACCAAAATCTGGACGTCTGCCTTCCACTTCAGTGAACTAGTTCTCCTGCAATATAATTACATGTTGTAGACATTCATAAAATAAATATAATTTGTTTACATACATAATCATTGTAAATGAATTACACAATTCAATGAAAATGCATTTATTAATATTTATACTATTAAAACTAGACTTTTAGGTTCCGCATACAAATTTAAAAAGGCCCTTTTAATTCTATATCAAAATCTTACAAGCTCCAGGGGCAGTAGAGAGGGTTCAAGCCTAAATTCTGGTTCAGTTTAAAAATTACATTAATTATTGCTTACCTCGAATCTCCCGAAAACCATGCAGCCCTCGGGTGGCCAGTAGCGAGCCTGGGAAATGGTGTCGTTTTCACCCTGACCAGTGATGTTAAATGGATCTTCGATGACTTGGGTAAGAGCGGACTCTGGTTCCAAACAGACAATAACAACGACAAACTGCTCCCAAACCATTTGCCAGAAGTCTCCAGCTGTACTCAGAAGTGGTGTTTCTGCAGCGATGTAAGATGGACTTCTCGGATCGTGATCATACTACAAATAGTTTTCACAAAAATAAAATCAATTACGTTACTATTTGAGGTGGTCTTACGTTGTGTCAAGGCACATATACTCGCTTACTCATAACTGCCTACCCTTCATTCTCCCCTATTCTATATCACCCTCTATTTCGGCTATTTTACCGTCCTTCAGTTTTGATTTTTTTCATGATTACAAATAAGATATATTGTAGCATTACTAGAGGTTATAATATTGATGAAATATTTTTACATTCAGTTAAATCGATGAGGTAAAAAGGTCCAAACATATCATCCATACGTCCGCCAATAGTCTAAAGATTAATAAGGGAATATGAACCATAGAGAGTTTTTCTTTAAATTTTTCCTGGCTGTATAATCTTTTAAACAAAAATGCATAGCTTAAATCATTTAAATTTTTTCAAGAGCAGACATCATTCATCTGATAAAAAGTTACAGGTATGATTTGTTGTAAGTCTCTCTGCAAGTTTATTTTCATTTCAGAATGGAAACGAAGAATACGCCGAGTACTAAAGAAATTCTTGACAATGCCTACTTTTTAAAAACATTTGACCCTAAGAATGTTCAAGTTATTCGAGCTGATAGTGAAGACTGGAATCAAATAAGGAATCATTTTGAAGAGTGTAGACATGGACCAGGATGTTGTGAACCACTTTATATACTTACGCCAAAGAAGTATTATCACCCAAAAAACTGTGACAATGAAAACTGCCCATGTTCTCTCAAATCAGCAAAAGAGGCACTTCTATCTTTCACAAGACCAACTTCCGATGGAGAAGAGCAGGACTGGCACAAGGGATATACTGATTCGAAAAGAGAACAATTCGTTCGTACAATGTAAGCTCAAATTCAATATTGAAGACATTTTACTTTAGACTCTCTCGAATCTTTAACTCGCCAGTACCACGAACCTTCTTGGAAAAATCAACTTATGATAAACTAAAGCTAGCTGAGGAAGCCATATTCCATACCGAGAGTGATGAAGAGCAATATCTCTCCCGGTTAATTGAATGGGCAATGAACTATAAGGGCGATCTTTAACCTTATCTCCAATACTGAAGTAGCTTTTATTAATGCTTTATTTGTGCATTAGCTTTGTGTATAGTCATCCATTTAATAAGTGACTGTCTATAAAGTTTTAGTATAAATTTGTTGATTTGTACGTGTTAATGGTTAAAAGCAGTATGTAATATATTCTAAAAATTACTGATGAGACCATGTCGGAAGATGTATATTGATTATACCACATACCATTGAAATTAAAATTTAAGAGATGGGAAAAGGATCACAAAAAAACATACTACTATTAATAATACTTAAACGCTAGAGCTACACGAGACAAGTGACATTTTTTCTTTTGGTCATCACAGTTATTGACCATAGCTAATCAACAAATCTCAAAGATACCTTGCGTAACTCATGTAGGATGTTTTTTCGGCATACCTAGATAAATAAAATCCCAAATGAATCAAATTGAATTAAACTCAATTTGAAAAAGACCGCTTAGTCATTTACGAATAATAGCGGTCATTTAAATTGAGTAATGGCTGTTTAAATTATGAGTTTGTTCAATCAAATCGCATTCTAAGCTGCTTGTTATCTGTTTGGATATTAATTCAATATACACGCAAATACAGAAGTGATAAAAAACCTCTGTTTAAGGCTTCAAGAATTAGAGATGATTTAACTTCATCTAAGATACCGTGGAGACAAAAGAAGAAAACTGAGAAAATAGGATACAAATAACCATTCAAATGATCATTAGATCAATGAACACGTTCATTTCAGCTCACAGAATTTTTGGTGACCTAACTAATTCTGGCGGAAAAAAAACATTCCTTAAAAGCTTCAAATTAAAGAATTGTCCGTTTATCATTTGGAAAGAAGTATAAATAAAAGGTGTAGTGGCATTATGAAAAGAGGAATTACGGAAACATTCAAATGGATCTTCATGGACTTCTTGCACTACAGGGTAAATATTTCAAGGTGTTTTTTTCCCAAAAACAGATAATGATTGTATTATTTTGCATTACTTGGGTTAGGTTTAAGTTGGCGCTTACAATACGCATTGGGATTAAACATGATTCATGAAAATGTACATAAACACATTAGCATATAAATCTGCATCTTTATTATTGTGTTTTAAATCATAAATTGTAGTCAGACCCATTGCTATATTTCAGGCCTCAGAAAGTTAGACGAAAGAGACCAAGTTAGTCTGAAAACTATTAATGCACTTGGAATTTGATTTGTCCAGGTTGTGATCGGCCAGAGAAGATTTGATTAAATGTTTATTGCTATTGGAATTCGTAATTCGATATGGCAGAATAGGATTGATCAGACAGCGTCATTATTCCGTGACCTGCCATAGGTAATACATGGATGTGTCATGACGATGACGTGAAATCAATACTGCACTTCTGGTGCATAACAAAGCGTTGTTTCGCCTTCCTATTAGAACCTTTAACCTACATTATATAATTAGTATTCATTGCCTGTTTCCTGGTAAATGTAGGTTAGTCCAATCTAATTTCATTGCAGAATAAACTTAGTGAAATAGAGAACGTTAATTTTCCTAATTTCGAGCTTATAGTAGCTGGGATTCAAAAATGCATGATTCTCATTATCATCAGTTACACCAGAGCTCAAGATTGAACAAACTATTGATTGATTTTAATATGTCAGAAGGGGTGCTGGCACAATATTAAACACTAATTTACCAACTGAGATATGGCGTAGGTATGGCAATGACAATTAAATTGAGGTAACGGCTATATATATATATATATATCAGGACAGTCATCTTACCATTAAGCTTGCGTTGATGTAACCGTTGCCTCGACACGACAGCATTACTCGAGTTTGCTCATCTAAAATTAAAACGCAGATTTATATTTAAAATAATAATTTGATTTTTCATTTTTCTAGAGAAAGTTAAATTAACAGTTTTAAATGTTTATTAATTTTATTACTAATTCTTTACAAATTTTACTTAGTTTTAAAATGTGCTAAAATTAAGAGTCATTGCTTGGTATAATTTGGAGTAAATTGAAAAGTTATAATTGAATTAGGAGAGTTTTCGTCTATTTGGGAGGCTAATAAGATTATAGCAAGAAATTTATAAAGTCATCAACAATTTTTGATTAAAAATCACTTTAAAAAATGTAATGCAATTGTTCCAAACTCTAGTTTCCTATAAAGTATTTGTTATGGGAATGATTTCATAAACAAGAAATCAACATAAATCATCTTTGTGAATAAAACATACAAAACAGCTGAAAAACTACAAAAGACATTCATCAATTCGTAAGATGAAGATGATAAATGCATAAATTCTCAAAGTAATTCTTACTGTTCGAATTTTGAATTTCTTATCAGAGGAATTAATTAGACAAAAATGTTATTACGAACTTTAACAATATTCATAACAATATTTGAGAGACAAGGTTATTGATCCTTATAACACTATGAAGCTTTTTATTTAAAAATGATATTTCTATTTCCCAAAGCAGAGCGATAATCATTCACAAATTTCAACTATTGGAAATCTTCTGAATAAGTGGAACAATAAACCATTTCAATAAGATATGAAAACGGGGCCGAATTTTGTGGGAGTAACAAAATGTAGGAGTTAACAAATAGCTGTTTCCAAAAGTAGAACGCAAAAAGTTGTGCAGACCGAAAGATATTGAAAAAACTATGATGAGGATTCAAGGAAGTAAAAGAGTTGACGGGGAGAGGAGATGAGAAAGGAGCGTACGAGCAGATAAAAGTATATGTCTGCGTGTGTGGAATCCAAAGGCAGCTTAGAGTCACTTAGGCAAGGAACCTGCGTGAGAAAGTAAGTGCGGACGTTGTTTAAATGGAACAGGACAGTTATTGAAAAAAGGAGACACTTTATTGATCCAGTCCATAATATATGTAAACTCTGAATTAAGCTGTTTTGGCTGGAGAGGATTGAATCAACAACTAATATTTTTTATTTCATATTCAAAAGGTCCTAATATGGTTGGACAGACAACGGACCAACCGATGAATGAAGATTAACCTCGTTATGTTGTGATTTGCAATGGTAATGACATAGAAGCGGAGTGGCGATGAAATGGATTTGTTACCGCACTTCCGATGCGTCGCAAACCACTGTTTCGTTTCACTAACTCATCAGGCCTATTGTACACATATCATAATTTTAATATGCTTGATAAGAGCCATAAGATACCAATCTTGGACCGATTCACCAAAAAGTTCGCAGATTTACTTAACATATCGTGAAAACTTATCTATAGCTTTTTAATTATTTATAAGTCTTCAGTCACTATTAAAAGTTATAATCCTATTAACTTAATCAGGCTTCATTCCTCAAGCTAAAAAAAACCCTTACTTAGCAACCACCAGACCGTGAAGGGATTATTCTCAACTGTGAAAAAGCGAATTCCGTTAAGAAAATAGCCTCTATAATTAGCCTATTTAAAAACAACGACGCTCCTAAAGCAGTACTAATGGGAATACCCCATCACTTTTTTTAGAATCCATCAAACTATTCAGATAAGTCAAGGGGCTTTAAGTTTCGTATTTTGAATTAATTGAGAACTAATCGATCAGGGAAGTACCAAGAGAAAAATAAAAACAAATTATCAACAGATTTTATTGACCGAATCACTTGTTTGATTCAAATGGCTGATTGAAATGTTCATTTAAGCATGAGACTTCACTTTAAGCTCTTAATCATCACATTTTCAAATTTTACTTAAAAAGTATTAATAATAACGTTATGCCCTTACGTTTAAAATTCATTGTTTTAAATACAACCTCTAGAGTGTCCGGAATAGCAGGTGTAAATTAAATTGAGTTGTTGCCATCTGAAAACGTTTTTTTTCTTTTTAAAGAGCCGAATACAGATATTAAATATCAGCTTGAAAATCAGATAATTAAATTATAGACATCGATTATTAATAAGAGGAGTTCTAGGGAGACCCCAAATGGAAGTTTAAAAATATCTCTTATAAGCAAACTTATTTAAAAGTTTCAACAATTTCTCTACCAACTACTGATAAATTTAAAATTTATGCATTTTCCGTCGATTTACCATGGATTTGACTTCAGAGAGTGGTGTTTATAGTAATTGATAAGAACTAATATTTACATAGGCATTACTATTACTTAACTGTTTTCGCATATTTCTTAAATAAATACACCATTAACTTTAAGCGATTACTGTAGGGTGCAACTGTCATTATTTCGTGATTATATTGAAATCCATGTTTGTAGTTTTAATAACTTCTACAACGTTTTATTTCACGAAAAGTTTATTCTGCCCTATGAAGACTCCTATTTATCGAGCAAATTTTGTTCCAAAGATATAAATTAGATAAATAAATATATGGTTACCAGAAAAAAAACATGTTCAGTATAATCTAGTTATTCATTTTTAATTTAACCAAAGACGAATAACCACTTATTTTTTATATTCTTATATTCAATAAAATTGACTTTGAAGCAGTCTTAATAGGAGAAAGCAGTAAGTGTTACCTATTAGTGGTGAAATGTAATATATAATAATAATAATAAATAATATAGATTTTCTTAACTAAAAACGTTCTGCGTATTCATATCTAGCAACGAGAACGTCAAAATGAATGAGTGGACAGTAACAACCACCTCAGTGACATTTTTTAATAGATTTTATAGACTCGATAAGACTTCACGATCCTTTTTTATCAACATATTTTTTTCTAGTAGTAATGAAGTAAAAATTTTACAACTTATTACTTTTTACTTACCTAAATAGTGCAATGCCCACTAAAAGGTGAAATAGCATCACCTGGTAGAGTAAAAAATACGTCCGAGAATTAGTAACAAATATCATGTGTCTAAGCACTAAAGTACTCAAATATCCTCTAAAGTTTGTCTAATGAACAATTTTATGAGTAAAATGATGGTTTTATTTATTAACAGTAAACAAGTTCTTAGAACTCCATATTAAAGGGTACAAGATTTTTTATTAATAAAATTATTAAAAACACAATATTAAGTTGAGCTAAACCTATATAATTTCACTTGTACAAATATCAAGTGTAATTCTAAACCAACAAACAACCCTACTGCCATAAAAATAACTGACACCGCCATCTGATCCCTTAACTTAATCAATTCCACATTTATGGTTTAATATGCAGTGAGTGATATTTGATTTGATCTACAATGTGTTGGATTGTAAAACAATAAACAAATGAAGGAGTAACTGAAAATTCAAAAAATTTGAGTGAGCTCTGTCAAGTTATAGTTTTATCTGGCTTCAGTATTGCAGATCTCTGTTTACACCAGCCAAATACCATGAAAAAGTGAAAATGGAATTGACATAACCACACATATTTTAAATTTGCGCAATTTTAAATGGTAGATTTTTTGTCACGCCAAACGAATTTCAGTTGGATTGTAAAATAAGCGGCCATAAAATTAAAATTTGGCCTTTATAAGTACAATGGTTTCTCAATTGGATTGAAAACTAATCCACGACCTCCTTAACTACTCTGAATGAGTTATGGCTAAAGTGATGCAACTTTCAACCAGAGCTCCAGAGATAATTGTACTTATCATGCAATAAATCCTCCTATTTTACCTTCTTCTCCATTTGGGAACTGTAATATTTAAAGATATGCATCTCAAAATTCAAATACAAGCCATTAGTTGATCATTTTTATTTATCGAATTTCAAATGTCGATTTGTCAACTTTAATTTCAATTTCAAACGAATCCAACCACTTGCTCTTAATAATCGACGTTTTAGTGCGATTATTGCCCAGTTGCCTTCAAACTAAAACCTCAAATCTCAAATATCTCACGCCATAATGGGTCACCAACAGCAAGTGACGTTCTATGGAATGTTTATCATTTCAAGACTCAAACCTTTTGGGAGGTAAAGTAATCAAGGCCTTAGGATATAGTAAATTTTTTAAAAGAGTAAAGTATTTAATAGCATGGAATTATTTACTAGGAATTCAAAAGATGCTTTGATTTTGAGAGTTCCGACCGATTAAGCAGAGCAAGCAGCACATTCCATTTAAAAGTGGAATAGACAACTAATAAATAAATTGAATAGTGGACCTAATTAAACCAGAATTAAAAACGGATAAATTTAGAACATTGAAAACAGGTATGTTCCCTGGCGAAATGAGTAAGTCATGTCAAAATAATCTTATTAACGACCACACACGAAAGTAACATTTTAACTTAAAGTTGACTGTTCACATGCCTTCAAGTCTATGCTCTAACGGAACGCTCTCGAATGTTAAGGTACATGTATGCCCTAACGGCAGTTGGAGGTATGCAAAAGTTTTGATTTCAAGACTGATATTCCTTAATTTCTCTTTTTCTTTATATTTTCAATATAAATAGGAAACTTACATGGAATGGGGCAACCTGCTCGATTTTTGCAGGCGTTTTCGGACCTTCTAGCAGCTTCGCATGGAACAGCTTCCTCGCTCTCGTACGCATTTAGCTCCTCCCAGTCAGCATCCAAACGGTCTCTATTTCTGAGATGTTCTTCCATATAGGACTGCAAGCGATAAACAAAGATAATGGACATTATACCAATGGGACAAGTAAATGAATAGCTACAACAGTGGAAAAATATTTTGGGGAAATAGTAGGAAGGGTTAACTTATCGGAATCCAGATAATTGCTTCATAACTTCTCAGTCCGCAAAGTAACATGCAGCTGCTTTTACAAACGACCTTTCGAGAAGAATATCGTCCATTGAGTCCGATGACAACATCAATGATTACATCCTGATATATGATGTTTCAATCATTTTTGCCTTTTATTAGACTTAAAGCAGCCTGAAATTTGGCGCAAAAAGTCCTTGTTAATTGTTGCGCCTTAAGATCAGTGGTCCTGCCGATAGTACGGAAACACTCGCATACAGTTGGCAGCTATAAACACTAGTCCTGACACCCTTACCATAATTCCTAATATCCACGTATAATAATTTAATGCTGTATTTGATCACTTCTTTGACAGTGATTATTTGATATTTTAACATTTTGCATTTTTCTAGTCTTCTGTATTATTTTGAACTTCTGGTCTGACCACATTCACATCCGGCCATCTAAAACTCTAACGTAGTGTAAACAAATTTCACCCAGACAGTCCCACTACTGTACCCATTTAAAAGGCTGCTCGGTGGGGACTTACTATTATTAAAAAGAATAAAAAAGCATTTACAATCTTTTAAACTGATTTAAAATTGATCAAAATTAAGTTAACAAATTATAATTTAAAAAAAATTCTTCCATGGATAAATGTGACAGCTAAATATAAGCTAATCGGGCTTATTCATTTAATGATAAAGTGCGTCATAAGTTATTCCATTCGTTCTCACTAATAGTAATAATGAGTTTCGCTAAAAATAATGATCGATATTGAAGTAGAACTTTAATGAATCTTCAATGGACTTTAATGAATACTAAAGGAACGATGAATGGAAGGTATTTTGGGACATTCAATTTTTCAGAACCACTGAGAAACATCAGTTAAAAGAGTCGGTGCTGTAGCTTTCTCTTAGGTATCTAACTTAATAAATGTGGATTTTTTTCTGTTATTTAAATAGCCAATGTAAAAGAGTATTAAAATTTACCAGTCAGTCAAAGCAAATTTATGCGGCCTTTGAAATAGGGAGTGTTGTATTCCGGCTATAAGTGTCAGGCCACATGATAAACTTCCTTTGGGACACAGAGACTTGAGTATGATTGACTTCCTCCAGTCATCAAGTGTATTTACTTGTCTATCTAATCAGTTACGATCGGGACAATATAATACTATGTAATCTAAACCAGGTGGGTTCTCTGGAGTCTTTTCTAAATACATTCCAATATGTTACAGGGCGTACTTTAAATGTTGATAAAGTAGGACATGGATTCTGATAACTTCCACCACTGAAGTTGAAGAAGTGTATTTTCATAATATTTTACTCTGTTTTACTGCTGAAATGAACTCCTAACAATAACAAGGACCATACCAACAGATCGCTTTCCGATTTGTAAAATATTTTTTAAATACTTAAAAGCATTAGGGTTTTAGTAAAATGCAACAATTATTTAAAAACGCGTGTGCAGCGTACGTTAAAGTTTTCAAATAGCTTAATTTTTCTGAAAGCACAAGTCCACTAATAAATTAATATGTAAATAACCTTTTCTATAGAGCAATCGAAATACTGCTATTCATAAATTTTGAACAAAATATACATGCTTCATGCTCTCTTTTAAGAATTCACTAGCAAATAAACAGAATAACATTTTAGTCACTTATCAGATTAAAACGTTGGTCAAAACACTCAGCGACAGTAGCTCAAATTAAAGACGATAAACTTTTAGGGAGAGTGTAAAATTTGTATTGATTTAATAGAGCACTGATTGACTTACCAAAATTAGATGGCCAGTAGTGACGTCTAGAGTCATTTGGACGGGCTCGTCACTCCTGAAATCAAACGCGAACAGAAATAAACAATTGACTCACACTACACTCGATAAGACTAAAAGTGGAGTACTTTAATGGATACAACATAATTAAAATTTAATGTAAATGGCTTTTATTGGAAAATATATCAATTGTAGGACGTTCAGAAGTCCAAGTTCTAGATGCTAATTGACAATTGATTGGGTCTTTATACAACTGCTTTCATATATAACCTTAAAGCATAATTTCTGTTTTCAGAACATACTATGATCTGCGCTCACTAAGTCACTCTCTGCAACTCTCAATATCTTATGAATTTGAGTATCTTTAGTCAACGACTAACAAAAATATACAATAACTTGGAGGTTTTCAGTTTAAAGGAAACTTTACTATGCCTAAATTTGACCGAAAATTCATACGTCAGATGCTTATTACATATCAGTAAAATTTTCCCTTCACCATCTATTTTGAGTTTGATAGATATCTTTTCTTAATTAAAGACCACCAAGATATTAAGGTTAATAATATCCGAAGACTCCACCCCCATTATTCTAAATGCATTTTTACGGATGTAGCAATTTTATTCAAAAGATAATCAGGATAGACCGCTGAATTCCCTATGAAGCAATCACATACGTCAATGGTGGTGCCAATGAAAGAAAACTCTTTTTATCATCTAATTATCTCAATTTTCAACTATTATGCCTATCACTATAGCCACCAGTTGAGTTGAAATTGTGGTAGCAAAGTTGTAGACAGAATTTTCTTTGGTGCTGTTCTGTTTTAGCCCATCAGAATTTAAGATAGATAAATTTTTCCAGCACCAAGAAGGTTTAAATAAAACAGGTATTAACTGGGACAATAGTTGATTCAAGCATGAATTTTGAAATACATTGCTATCTAAATGAAGATATTTGGGCAGTTTAGTAACTGTACTCATTACATATAAACTATATTCAAGAGAGATGGTGCTATCAAAGCAAATGAAAAATTATGAAAAAATTGACACCTTAGCAATATAGATTAACCGATTTTAAATGTTAAACATCAGCAAATCAATCCCTTAAAAATGATGGTGGTTTTTAATATACCAGAAGAATGGGGAGATATATAACGTATCTATATATATCTACAATGACTTCTTTCAGCTTTTAAGCTGAAAATATCTCAAACACAATTATCTTATTAAAAATCCCTATTGTAGATAATGTAATGTTCATTCTTCCCAAACCGACAAAAAGTGAATTGAAATCGTTGTTAGCTATTTTTGCAAAATTCATCAAATCTCTAATTGGTAAGCACAATACGCTATCCGTCACGCAGGACCCCGTAAATGAGCTACTTTGATAATGGAAATACTGCAGTGATTGAACATCTATACCCATTCGCTTTATGTGCTTTACATTGTTGTGATAGTTGACTTTAGTTATGCAACACCGACATGTGTATAATGATCTCTTAGTTAAGTCGTAATTAATAAATGAGGTGAAGCATGTTATAGATGCTTAAAATGTCCATTGCAGCACAAATCAGGATTACGTCAATCTCTAACAGAAAAGCTCAATTAATCACTTTATCTATTACGGCTCCCATTCCCTTAGCAGATTTCAGTTTTAAGCCTCTGAAGGGTCGTAAATTTGTCTCCCTTTGATATTGCCGACTTTTCACTTGCCCTTATGTTATGCTATCTGCCAACTAAAAACTTTGCTAATGCAAATTATGGATTACCATAATCATATGGTCGGGGGGAGGGGGAAGGAGGGGTAAACCGTACCTCATACTAAGAGTATTTCCATGTCTTGAATAGAACGAACATGGTCAAGTGGCTATAAACGTTACAATGAAAATGTAATATCGGAAAGTCAAATTAAAATGTAGCCTGTCTGATAATAAACGTTTTCAACATAAGCTATCAGAGTTAGTACACTAATATTTCAATCTTTTTTGTTAATTAATTTGAATAAATACGCCTCGACGGACAATTGGAACTTTAAAATACTACATTCTACTTTTCAAGCACATTATTTAAACAAAACAGTGTCAAAATAGCTACAATAACTTGAAGTAAGCATGGTCAAAATATTATATTTTTGTCTAAATTTTGATATTTAACTAAATTTTATAAATTTTAGTCTAAAAAACATAAAACGCATTTAATATTCAGGCTGTACGTGATTTTGAGAAGGGAATTCACTAAAATAACCATGAAATATAAACTGTTAAGTTAGTGCTGCTCACAAATACGTGTAAATCAAAATTGCTCACGGTTTAACTGTAAAAATGTCTGTATAATTACATCCACTCTTTGAACCGGAATTTGGTAAAACGCTTCCTCTAGCTACAGGTCTTTTAGTCCGAGGTTCGCAATTTTTTCGATACCTCCGAAACACTTCAACCTCCCGCCCACTTTGTCCCTGATTTGTAGGTCCTGACATACTATTTGAAATATCTGTAGAAGCAATCGAGCTCATAGAGCCCAATCGGCGTGAAGAGAGCATGTCTCCTTTTTGAAATAAGCTAAATTGATCTGAGCCATAACTCTACTCTACTTCAGCACATAAGCACACTTCTGTTTTTAGCGCACGCTCAGCTGATATAGGTGCTCGGTAAAACTCGCCAGCCAATAGAGCTCCAGTTAGAAGATAAAATGTACTTTACGTGTAAAAGATTAGGCACACTTCGAGCTCCATCAAGAGATCTGCTTAATCACTATTTAATATATCCAAGAACTTCACTTTTTTGGGTAGGAGCTAAACCGTAGGAATCAGGGAAGATGATATAAATGAATATAAGGAACGAAAGAGAGAATATATCAAATAGACAGCCAATAAACTGAAAGATTGCCTAATAGGAGAGTGGAAAACTTAATTTATATAAAAATACACTACGGTCTTAAAGCTCATGAGACTTCATTATTGAACCTGTGACGCTAGATTTTCCATAACGGTTCTTGGTGGTATTTGTATTGAGCAGAGTAAGTATATCTGTAACGAGTCAACACCATTTTTGCACCCGAACAATCGGTTTTAGGATAACTTATCATGTTTATAAACATTTAAAGGCAAGGTGGTCTTAAAAAGAAGTTACTCTTCAATCACTTCGCGTATACTTTGGTAGAAAAAGCGATTTTATTCTGATCTGCAAAACTCTTCATTAATGTTGAATTCATATAAATCTTCATTTAAGAACGTCAAAGTACAAGAACTTGAAGGAGAAACAAAGAAACGGTAATGTTTCGCAATGTAATTATTATGATAAAGTCGGTAACAATTAGTAAGTAACTATCCAATTTAATCCACTACTAATATAAATTTACACATTAATAAATTCCTACGCGCCTCCATAGGGTACGAGAATTCCCGAATGGATTCGTCAAGTTAATTAGAACATTCAGGCTTGGAATTATTCAACAAAGACAAATCGTTCTAGTTTAATTTCTCTTAGTTTCTTATTAATAAAAATACTGCGTCTGTTTCAACATCGGATTTAAATCATTCAGATGAATCATCGAAATAAAACGATAAAACGCGAAATAAATAAATATATATATATATATGTTTTTCAGAGCTTTGATTCCCTTTTAGAGTGGTGATTAAAAAACGTCATATCAAAACAACATTCAAACTCTCCTACTAAAGAGCCTTAATTATGAGTAGATTAAATACATTCGAAATCCTTTTAAATAGTGATACTTGCTTTTTTCCGCCTCTGTAAGCAATCATTTGATGTCACTCTCAACTAACCAGATTAATTAATCTGCATGTCTAATCGTTGATAGAAATCATCGCGTATTTAAAACCTGTTGCAACGAGCACTTTAAAAATCTTAAATTACCACTTTCTTGATAGGGAAATAGACACAAAAGTAATAATAGACAAGACGACACGAAGTATCATGCAGACAACAATGAGACTCAGCGTTTTACCAGGAGGAATTGCTGTTTAGTTGGGTCGCACGATTGTTCGAGTAAGCCGCCATTGACTCAGTGGAGGCCTCAGAACCTCCTGTACTTACCAATTTGGGGCGATAGGCATCCTGCAATCCCGAATCAAAATAAAATATCAGAACTTCGTTGGACATTGCAGCCCATTAGAGTGCAATATAAAAGAATGTTTAAAAGTATTTGTCATTTGGAAATTAAATATACTAATCCTAAATTTAAAAAAAATGGAAGTGATTTAATGATTGTGGAATATAAAATGAAGCAACTTCTCTTATAATTTTAAGTTCAAGATTTGGCTTGCAGTCACCGTTGGAATTGAAAATGAGGTGACCCTTTAATTCTCGGTAGAGACAGATTCTACTAGAATCTCTTAAAAAACTGATAGAATTAAGAAATTTCGGCTGGGATTGTATAAACTATATCCTGGATATAAACAAAAGAATATATCAAATAATTTTGATACAAATTTACTACAAAGTTCAACAAGAAACTGAAAGCGAATTTTATAGAAAGGAAAGTGAATTTAATAAATGCACTTCAAAGAGTTTAACTTAAAATTCATGGGTTGCTGTTCAGACATGATAAAATCCCATAGATTAAATAAAAGACAAATTAGGAGAGAAACACATGGAGCCAATATGGTTGTGTGAAATAACTCAAATAATACAAATATCATAGTTATTACCTATATAGTGACCTGCTGTTATCTGATCTTCATCATTTAAATCCTGTTCTACCATCCGTCTAAGCCAAATCAAGTTGTCACACTTGTCAAACTCCATTTCGTTTTATGCAACACTGCAACTCTTAATCAGCTATACCCTTATCTAAGCGTTATCATTTAAACTGGCATAGTTCAGGATGTATAGATGTTGATAAATCAATTTCCTTTTTCCCTCTTTCCAATCTCAGAAGATTTGATGATTGCCATAATCTAAGCTAGAGTTTATATTTAAGGATGGATTTATCTCCAACGCTTATTATTTCATTGTCAACATACAAGCTTTTTATACCCTATAAAATGCTATCTTTTCAATTACGTAATTTAGTAAATTTTTCAGGGTTGACAAGAAAGAATAGGAAAACATGAGTGATGAAGTCTGGAAAGGAAGTAAATGCGGTTAATGGACTACATCGCACTTTCTTGCAAATTAAAATTGCGCTAAAAAATTTATTTTTGTATTAAAACAATGGTCTTTTCACAATGGTTGAAACAGTAATTGTGGGGGATGATATTCCTGAAAAGAAAGAGCCACTGGCTCTGAGGTCTATAAAGTATTAAAGCATATTATGAGATTTGCATAAATATTCATTTTGAAATGAAAAATAAACATTTATGACAATCTACTATTTAATAGAAATCAAAATTAATTATTGAAGTAAAATAATATTTTAGTATTTGATCAACTAGTAATTGATAAAATCTCACATAATAGATTTAATAATACTATATTAACGAAACATATTGAAAAACAAAACATTTTAAACCAAAAACATTTGAATTTTGTGGTGAAAAAATTCAAAAACTCCCAATAATTGCAAAACTTCCTTTTAGAATCTGATTTAATCTATGCAAACCACCTTTTATCCATATTATTTTCCCCTTCTTTTTAACATTTTTCGTTTTATTAACTGAAAGTTCGAAACAAATAAATAGAAGAAAAGGAACGAAAACATAAAAAAAGCATTATGCACTTTTCCGAATCAAAAAAATTCTTTACAAAATATCAATTTTAGCGATTTTCAAAGTTTTTTAAAAAAAAAGCGAAGAAAACACTATTATATCAACCATTTTATTAGGCTATAAAAATGCTTCATCTGAATAACGAAGAATTCTTGTATGAATATGAATTTCAAGATTCATATTGCTTGAAGGAAAAAGCTGATGATGGTATTTGCTGATGGAGAATAGGGATTCTATCAGAGGCAAAAATATTCTTCATTCTATACTCAAAATGCATTTACTTTGTCAGAGATTATTAATTTTACTACTGCTTTCTTATAACGTTCTAATCATACTTAGAAAAGAAATTGTAGAATCGTTTTTATCCTAAAATAGAGGTGATATCAAGAAATTCATACTATACGAGCCGTTTTCTATCTTAAATTTATACGTTTTTTGATAAGAAATGCTATAGAGGATGTTTTTATCAAAGATAAGAAATTGGGAAAACTTTCCATTATAAACAAGTCTCGTTCCCGTGTATTCCATATGTAAACAAAACAAACATTCAAAATTTTACAAAGAATGTTTTCATCGTAGGAACACATTAACTTAATTTATGCATATACAAGTAGAGGGGGGAGAGAGGGGCAATTGAAAGAGAGATTCCTACTCTAATTATTTATTCTTAACTTTTCCCGAGATTAGGTAATTCCCGAAATGAAAGATAATTGTGCATGAAGTTGGTACAAACAAATGACTGGTTAATATTGTGATAAAAATAGCATTCCAAGATTCTGCTTTATCATTTTTATATTAAAAGCATTTCACGATTTTCTTATTTCTCGACAGCAACTATTTGCATTTCCAATAGGAAATTAATTTAAATAACTGTTTCAATACTTTTCTAAAAGTAATATTTCAGCTAATTGGAGCTAAATCCATGAAGACATTTTTTCAATTTGGATTATTTAAAAATTTAAATTCAGGCATGAGTGAAATAAATGTCTAGTCAATATGTATATATATTTTTAACAATGATTTATTAACAGTATACATCACGTAAAGACAAAAATAAGAACAGAACGACTTACAAGATAACCTTTTGGATTCTGCCCAAAAGCCTTCATCCTGTCTGAATATTTCATGGTCCCTTCCTTTAAAGTATCTAATCCTTATATTTTATTAAATTTGCTCTTATGTACTTGTTGAATAATGTTTCATCCTAAAAACAAAGATCGGTCTGTTCCAGAGTTAGCAATATTACGCTGATCAATCATGATTTCACTTTCCAAAATTATGATCATAATTGCCGATGATACACAGGCAAGTAATTAATTATTCTGTTCAAAACAAACTTTTAACCATCACCAAAATATACATACAATGAATACAAAAGCTAATTATTGGTTAAATTGTAAACGGTGCTGAAATTTCATATCCAAACCAAGTTAAGAATAGGATGTTCGAAATCAAACTCCGACAAATTTTTAATTTCTCTGATTTCAGCAATCTTATTGGATTAAAGAAATTAGGGAGACCTAAATCTGTTGCCAAAATCGGAGTCGTTCTTTTCCAAAATTATAGGTACCCTATGAATAATAGACTCCAATAGTCTAAACAACGAAAAGTTTTAATGACCAACGATAAATGAACTGAAGATTTTCTTAAATTTGTATACATTTTTAAGGAAACAGCATCCCACCACATTGGGGTAACATTTTTTTAAAAAACTTTAAAAGAGAAGATTAAAACGTTTCAATGAAAGTGTTTTCAAATTGATCAGAAATAATATTCATTATGAAATACGTTCCGTATCATTGAGGAATTTGAATGTTAATAATAACATAAAATTAATACTGCGCTTGTTCAGATTGAATAAAATCTAAAAGTGGGCCTTCCTTATATTGATAGAAATGTAGTTTTCAGTTAATTACGAAACAACGCTTCATTCGTCGAAAGTGTTTTGCTCACCTGTTTTTCGCCCTGTTTTATGGTCTCTTGATATGGTGGCGGTGAGCCAGTAGAACAGGACGATGTGGACTCTTGATGAGGTTGTTTTACCAAAGAGTCATTTCTACTACTCACGACACTGGCATTCAAAACTGAACCCGAAGGGGATGGTGATGCAGTTCCAACCAGGGGTCTCTCGGAATGTTTACGAGAGTCTTTAGAACCAGCAGGTATGTAGCCATTGAGTCTGTCTCGACGTTTTATGAGTGTATGGACGAATAAGAGGAGAGCAACAAGAACTGCTAAAGCACAGACGATTACAACACCGACGAAGCCGACCTTAGGCAGTTGGGCTGTGTCAGCAACAACAGCTTCAGAACGAGCTGGTCTTTTTTCTTCTGAGAACTGCTAAGTAAAAGGTGTTCAAAGTGTGAGATTCTGACTGGGAGATTGTAAGATAGTATAAAAAACTGTGGAAGATTTTTGTTATACAGTTTTTTAATCATTCAAATTTGTGGATAATATTCAACTTGAAAACCTTGACCGTCCTCCCTTCCCTAGTTAATTTTTATCATGAGAAAGTCAAAAATAATTCAAGATTAAAGGGTTTAGTAAAACAATAACCGAGATACTTCTGTGAATAGAATCATTTAATTTCTCTCCACAAAATATAGACTCCATTTAATTTTCAAGGATGCATATTACTCCAAAGGATTTTGATAATTTTGTCTCCTGTACATAAAATATCGCTTAATTATTCATTTAAGGTTTAAATACAAACGGATCGTTGTACTATTTTAGCTCATTGTTTTTTATCTTTTTTATCTCAGTATATGATAGAAATATATATATGAGTCTCTAAAGGCACCTTTACAAACATTAAATAAAGGATTTTAACTTAATTCTCCGATTCAAACTGAGTAATTATGAAATTAAATCAACTTTTATTTTGAGTTGGTTGACAATTTTTCGAGGAAATAAGGCAAAGGAGACGGGAATATCAACCGCGATTTTTTTGCAAATGTTCATTTATGCTACATATAGCGGTACTAAAATTTCTTTTAAGGCCAACAGAAGACGAAATTAGTGCTACGTTTTGCCTGAACAAGTTTGTGCCTAATTTATTTTTGAAAATATATTACAATTTTGACAGTGCATAAACTGCAAAGTTGACAAAATTCATAAATTTGAAGGCAACCTCAATATTTGCTTGAGAACCCATAAATGATTTTAATTACCTATTATCAGACTTTTCAGATTTTTCGCTTGTGCAAATTTTCCTTAAATTGCTCATCTGTATGATTTTGTGGTAATAAAAGATGATTCCCTTTAAAACCCTCTTTGTCAAATTTTTGCAACTTTTCATACTTCGAACTATTATTTTCAAATAATATTTATGCTTGCCTACATACCACATTAAAGAGGTTATTCTATTGATGAGTGGAAAATGATTAATTAAGGTAGCATTCATGGTATTACTTGGCTTTGGTACTCCCAGAGTTTTAATTTAAATCATGTGAGCAGAACATTTTCCCGCCTATTATGATTTGAGACGATGTTGACATAATTTTAGTCCCAAAATGCACACATTGTTTAAGCTCTCAAAAACCATCCGATTTACAGAGTAAAAAAGGAGTCTTTTCACAACACATGTTATCTGATATAAAAAGAGCACGATTTCATCACATAAAATGTGAACACTAAGTGTGGGTACGAGGGAGAGAATTGGACTAAAAATAGCTGAACGCAATCGAATGGAAATCTATTAGAGCGCCCGTAGAACTTACTCCAAAATCATACAATATCATGGCCTACCTCAGACCTTTTGAAAGGTTTATTAAAATTTTTCTACAAAAAATGAAATCGCATTTTATAATTTTCCCCAAAATATTTTCTCATCTTTGTCCAATATTGTTCCATTGAATTCCAATAGCACTTACCTGCTATTAGAATTTTGTTTCAATATGAATGTGAATTTTCCTACGGTTAATCTCATATTTGTTGTAGTGACCAAGGTATTGCTTTGATTTACTTGTTGATTTTTATCAGTTTAATAATTACATTTATTTCTCGTTACATCATTTCCTAGCCCTTAAGCGGTTTATAAATTTTGCCCCGGTGTCTAATCTCCGAGTTTTAAGCTTTATTTCAACATAAAGTTGCTTTTTTTCGTTTATTAGTATTTCTCTTTATTCTCTTTTGTTCTCATCGAATAAAAATTATGCCACCGTCTAGGCATATTTCCTCTCCTGTGGTATACATAGTGAATACATGAGATCTGCAAAAGCTATTTTAGATAGGATTTTAAGATTGTATCAGGGACTATGACTCATGAATAGGAGATAGTTCACCTACATTGGTCATTTATATACGCACCTAATTCATACTGCATATGTGGGAAATAATATAACACCCTAATCAAACTGCATGAAATTTTATCTACATCATTTGTTAAGAACTTTAAAGGGTTTCCTTAAACGCACCAACTCATTTAAGTAATTGATTTGCTAAGGCTTTTAATTTGCTATTACTTTCACTCCTGATTTAATTTATGTTGCCACTCGCCCCTTCCTAATTAGCAATCAACTTCCGCTATTATGACTGATACTACGAGTGGCTTTTTTAAACAAGGAAAACTGATCATATCTAATAGTGAAAAAAAGCAATCTGTCATATGTATGCAACAGTCACAACAATTCACATGACTATTAAATATTTGCTCATTTATCAAAGTAAATTGTCATATGAATATTGAATTCAGTCTTGTTATTAAAAGCAGCCATCAGATGTAAATAAATGACAGATTATTCCACTAATAGGTGATGAATCAAAGGAATTGGAACGCACACTATACAAATGCTTCCCTATTCATATGAGAAATGTCCCTTCTGATTAGAATTAATCATTTTGGTCCGTTAATCACCCCACTGATTATAACCCGCACGCAGTATATATGGCTACCAAAAGTTCTTAACCAGATCCCGATTATTTTTGTGCAGATCATCATATAGGCCAAAACGTGCATATTAACTCAATTGCTCTACCATAACTGCCATGTGATATTTTTTTCCGTCCATGAAAAGTAAAGGAGATTCCAAACTTTCAACCTAACTCTTTGTATCTGCTAGCTGAGATAGTTTGCTCGTAGTATATACTCCTGTTCCTGATCTCTCATTTTACCTTTTCTCATGCTCACTTTTTTCTTCCCATTCATACTCTTATATGGCTCACAAGCTACACGTAAGTTCATTTACGAAGGTGTTATATATCCTTCATCCCGGATAGAGACATGAAAGTCTGAAGACGCTAATGAAAAAAATCGAATTATGCCGCACACTTTATATACAGACTCAACTAATGCGGTTAGCCATTCAGATCACTGAGTGTACGCAGACAGACATCGAACTCATGCTCCCTGATTTGGTAGATGTAAACAGCGGTAAACTTACATATATTATCATAGTAATATTATATTATTTGAATTTCTAATTCCATTTCATGTTCGAGTATTCAGAGAAACTGTGCGTTAAATAAAAACGGTTCATGATATTTTCTTATCGCTCATGATTTCAGCAGGAAAGGTTATAAAACAGTCAGACTGCTTTATAATTGCAATAATGATAACTTAGTTTTATGAAATATGACCACAACAATCTAGAATATTGGCTAACTTACAGGGAATCCGACGCCATATTGAAGAATTGAGTTTTTGTTCAGCCATTTTAGTGTTTCTGCTAGAAAAATAATAGGCGAGCATTAGATAGGAGTATTAGTAAGCAAGGTATAAATTAACGGAGAAGCAGACATACGCATCATGTTGACAATGTCTTTCCCCAACATTCCTGATTCAAATGGCACGAAAAAGAGGAGCACACGACCGGTTTTGTCGAGTCTGAAATTAAAATGAGGAAAACGCGGTGAAGATAAATAGACTGAATTATTATGAAATTATTTAGTGACTGCTACCGTACTTTATTACGTTGGAAAAATATCGCAGTTACTATAAATTAGCTACTTATAGCTCTTAAAAGGGGCAAGTGACCATTGAAACCAATAGATCGATAAGCTCTGGGCTTCGTGAAGATAAATTTACTAAGGAGTTTAGAGAACATATCCTGAAATTTGAATTCTGAAATATTAAGATATGACACAGTAATTAATTAAAATGTGCGAAATCGGATGAATCCATATTTCCTTCGAAGACGCTTATTGACCTCAGACTTTCGTCCGTTCCCATAGATTTCCGCTTTTAATCTTTATTGAACTATTTTGCTGGTTCCCATTAGTAAAGGTGCAATTTCCTGACTTTATCACGGAAAAAAACAGTGTGATAAACTGTAATGTCAGTTCTTGCAGTCAGACACAGTTTATGAAATTGGATGCCATATATCATGTCCCAAACCAACTGTGACAATTCCCTCCCCATATACGTCCTCTTTCGGATATCTTATGGTCTGTTCTAATCGAATCCCAATGTGTGTAGTGAATAAGTCAAGGCTGCCACCTCCGAACTGGTCCGGCGACACGAGTGACTTGACTTATTCCATCTATTCGATCGATGTGGCTATAACGTTATAACAAACATTAACTTCAAACGAGTGTACTATAATTAGAGTCCCCTATATCCTCTGTCAGCCACCTGATAACATAATATATACTTCTCTGCCCTGAGGGTAGCTGAAAAAAAAATTAGCGAAAGAAAATTAAAATAAGAAAATGCTCAGAGCATATCAGTTTTCCATTTTGCAAAAGAAGTATAAAACTGAGCTAAGATGGTAATGTTGCAAAAACCGCTGACAGTATCTCCATACGCAAAGAAACTTCACTTCTCCTTCCATGCTAGGCATATAGTAGTGGGAACAAAATTATAAATGCTACTCAGTTGCTCATACTTAAAAACGCTCCTAACAATCGCAATTAATCAGCCTTTATATCTCTCAAAAAGTAAAGCTTGATTCAGAGGTCGTATCAAAGATACGCTTTGGAGAAACAGGCATCCAATAAAACATCTACTGAGAAGAGTGAAACTTGAAGACTTCATACTCGAAATCGCCAATTTCCATATAGCCTGTCTGTCTTAAAATCCTTTTTGGCTTGAGGTATTTGAGAACATCCAGTCCGGTAAGAATCAACCTTTGAAGGTGATTGAATGATAGTTACACTAGATGCGGGTTTTTAAACATGCAGGTTTTCATATGTTTACCTCTCCTAAATTTCAAATTTTACAAACCAGTTTAAATTTTCTTAGAAATCGGAATTAAACATAAATCTAGAATCGTCTAAGTTTAAATGATTGGGTGGTTGCACAAATCCCATCTTTAGAGTAAACGCTCAAATATAATTTTAGCTGCCAACATTAATACGTCCCTTCATTAGAATATCGCAAATAAAAATTCGCCAATATAGGCTTTTTAAATGATTAATGAGGTGACTAAGCTCTTAGAAATTCAATCCGCCAGTTATATTTCCTGAAATAAATTTTGTAGAAGAACATGGTAGCAGCATAGATATTTGAAATAATACATCTCAGTTAAACGGCCATGTTTTGCAATGGATGATCAAGAGCAATAATGCAAAGTGAAAAGATTTTACAAAGAATTAACTTTTAATAAAGGAACGTGATGATTTTGACATTCTGCTACCCTTCTTTTGACCATTATTAACCACTAGTCATTCTAGTCAATAAGTTGATACCGGTAGATATTGAATTGACCTCAATGGCACCATGCAACGGACTTATGACGAAACAAATATAAGAACCGATTACCCTTTTTCATTTAAAAATTATCTTCCATTTTTTGTTAATTTTCTTCGACCATATTCCTTTACTCCTACTTTATTATTTTCCATAACTTAAAATGAAATATAAATCTTTTAATTAGAAATAAATTAATTAAAATTATGCTACGAAAAGTGGGGGAGAGTTTTCCGGTGCTGGAGATATTTTAATTACATTAAACAGTTAATCATTTCTTTCGATTCATTTTAGCAAAACGCCTTAAAAAAACAAATAAGTTGACAGAAGCTTATGTGATAATCTAACAAAAAATTCCTTTTTAAGTTAAAAGATAAAATAACACATGATAATTTGTAATTCTTAGACTATTTGTAAAGATAGTTTATATTATTCTATTCGGATAGACGGACACAGATTTCCAAAGTTTTTTTTTAGAGGGAGGTTGGAAGATCTGTCCAACGGGATATGGAATTTTGATTTGTTCATTGGCGCACATCTATGGACATGGATGGCCAACCCAGAATAATTCTGTTCGGCAAATAAGGAATGATGGGATATGAGTTTTTCCTAAGAGCGGATCGAAGATACCCTCTATCTCTATTAAAATCAAGCGTTTTGAACACTTTCCTTATTTGACTTGGGAAATTTATTCATAATTGAGCCCATTTTTTGCTAAATCGTGGATTCGTTTAGTTTTTTCTTCTGCTAGCACAAATCAACCCAACTCAATTTAAATCCCATCTTGAAATATACTCAGGTAATCTCTAGTAACAGTAGTTTTACTAAATTTCGCCAATCTTAAACGCCTTATTGTAATTTCATCGCTAGATACAAAAAATTATCTAATCTTTAAACGGTATGATCTATTTCCATAAACATTAATAACGAAAAGTGTCATATTAACTTTCCCTAAATATACCAGTTAATTCTTTGCTTCATATAATCATTTATTCTACCTCTATGATAAATAAGTACTACATATACATTTTGAAAGAAATACACTCCAATTTCCTATGGAACTGCCAGACTTGAAAATGGCCGAACGAAACCGTAACTGCCTCAACCCTCTTCTCGAACGACCATTCACTCTCGTCCCTAATTAATTTGTGCGCACGTATATGCACATCTAGCCAATCACCTGTCGACGTAGATAGCGTACCGCACATCCACTACGCGCGTGGGTGTGGAATTCAGTTCAGCTATTTTTAGTAAGCAGGGTGCGGCGTGTTCAGCCCAAAATGGCCGATGCGGGCTGTCATCTCCTAATTCGTAATTATTATGAACACTCCTCAATCTAACTCTAATTATCTTGTGAAGTGTATACATTACCTCCAACAGCTTGATTAGAATAGCTGCTTTCACTATCTACAAACCGAAATTCCAGCCAGAGAAAAATTTACATAAGCTCCCGTAGATATGGCGAAAACCTATCACAGTTCAGTTCGAACTATGTACAGTATAGCGTAATTCATATCAGTTCACGTAACTAATGGAAGGGATTAAAAGTTATTTCCAATAATAATGGGAGGAAAATATAACATAGGTATTAAAGAAAAATTACTTAATAAATTTACATTTTTATATTTTCTCCTTGATAGTTTCAGGTAGGATAATCATATTAATCTTCTTCGAAACTATCTCAATCCCTTTTTAATTTCTCTCCTTATTCGAAATATGATAATTGACAAAAGAATATCTCAGCTGGATCAGACTGCTCTGAAGCTATCAGAAGGGAAAGAGACCTAGAGGGATGAATTTGATCAGCCTAAAATTTAAAAAGACTGGAGAATCAGCTTTAAACACTATGGCCACTAGCTGTCGGATGAATTATAAACTGTTAAATTTCTGAATGCAAACAATACAATCAATGATAAAGACCAGATTCATAAATTTAGCCCTTAGATTTCCAGATTTTACGAAAAAAATACCGATAAAAAATGCGGAAAGGAGTCCCTTAAAATGTGCTTTGGAAAGATTGCCATATAATCGCAGGATGATCACTACGTTAAAAACTTAAATTGATTATCCTAGCAATTTTAATAATATTACGAACTCCCAACAGCAAAGGAAAAAAATCAGTCTGAACTTGGGAAAAGTAAGGTAAAGGAAGAGATGGTGGTTGAGGTAGAAAATAAAGTAAATGCATAAAAAATGTCCGGGTTCATTTAAACTTTCATTCGGTAGTTTGTCTATCTAATTCGTTTTAATTGACGCGATTTAATACTTTGTGAGCTAGATAAGGTATATTCTCTTTGGGGTCTTTCGGGGTTGCGTATGTAGTGCCTAACACATTATAGTAAGGATCTAACTTATCTGTTGATAAATTCAAATTAATATTCAGGAAAACCTTAGAGAGTTGTACCAGCGGTTTAGTGATAATTGTTTGTGTGTGCCAAGTCAGAGGTCACGGATTCGATATGTATTGGCTCAAATCTAGTAAACCAGTAAATATCTCAGGACGCTATTCCTACACACTTATGCTTATTATGTATTAAAGTTGTGTATAAAATGGGTCCCTGTATATTTCCTGCACTGTTATTATCACTTTTAAAATAGTTTAATAACCAAAAGAATATCAAGGAATCGGGAATCTCGTGAAGACCATAAATTAAGCATATCGTATTAGAAACAAGATATGACATTGAAATCCCAATAGTGCGAGATGGTGGTGGTAATAAATACGTTATTTTTAGAAGAGTTGTAAGGTCCACCAATGTGTATTAACTTTATGCATTTGTTACTGACCCTGCTCATAAAATCGGCAAACACCCACTCACAGCCTGCATTTTATTCTGTCCATTATTTTGGATTGAATGACTAACTTTATTATTCAAAGATATACGGTCTCCCAAACTACTACTTCAAGATCTAATAGATGCATTTACTTACACTTTAGATTCTTATTTTAAATTCTTTGCGATCGGTAGATAGGAAGCTCCTGTTTTGGGTTTTAACGAACATCCCAGTAAGTTGTAGTAAGCGCTACTCATGCACCGCGAAACATTCATATATCATTTCTATTGTTCATGCATCACTGTAACAAAATTAGCTAAAGCTAAGCAAGTTTTGAGGAATAAAACCCAATCATTATGTTGGTTTGGTTCTTTTAAAAACAGGACGCGAATGAAATTGCCCAAATTCTTCTAACGAATGCGTAAAACCTATCGAAAATTATTCCAAGTTTTAAACTAATATTTTGGTTGGAAAATATAAAAATATATGATGTCTTAACACAAAGAGAAAAACTAAATGAATGTATGGAATAACGCGTAAAGGGTGTTCTTCTTGGTACATGTGTTAAGCTAATTAATAGTTATCAAAGAAGTAAAGAATTTCTCACATAAGGGCTTCAGTATAAAATGTCTCTGCACAGGATGAATTAAGCAATAATTTTCTTTCAATTAGATTGGATCTTATCTTGAAGGACTTCCCAGGCGCATTAAGGAAAGTCCTGACGGTACTTAACTCCGGTAGAGGAAGGTATCTGAGAAGTAACTAGCATTCTCTCGCTCCTTTTGCTTATTAAACTTAACCAGTGCGGTCGATAACCCACATCACTGAATATGAACGTCGGTGAGCATCCATCTCGTGATCTCTGACTTAGCGAACGTGCACTTTAACCACCGCATTACCAATACTCTCTATTCATCGTCATTTTCTACGAAAGAAATTAATTGTTTTACTTATTAGTCTTGAAGAAATTATTTACACATTTTAGGAAAACAGGCTAAGAATCAAGTAGCATTTTCTCAAAATAAAAATTTACATAAATAAAGTGACAAGTGACTTACTGGAACCGTGCAATAGGAGGGCGAATACCCATGATTTCTGATAGCTCTCGTAGAATACGATCCGCGTCAAGGTAGTTCACTCTGGCAAAAGAAAGGGAAAAGAATAATGCATGTAACTATAAATCTGTATTATTTGCTTTAAAAAGCCAAACAAAAGCTTGACTTCTAATAATCTATTTAATAAGTTGAGAGGAAGGTTATTATGCCCTCCCAGGGTCACATGGTATTTAAAATTGGTCAGTAGATTCCACTGGAAAATCCTGCAGTCATGTTTGAACTGCTATTAAACGTCTACCTAGTTCAATCATACTGAGACATCTTTATAATTACCAAGCACCAATAGGGATTAGAAGGAATGTTCACATATAGGCACTGATAAGACAAATTTTACTTCCTTATTCTATCTTTCATAACTGAATACTCCTATAAAATCGATTCCACTCGTACGGACAAAGGATTTTGTGGCGTGTCAGTAAAATGGAACGTTTCTAACTGCATCTGTTGTTAGCATTTTAGAACGGAAAAAAATATATTTATTACGATTGCAGGTAGTGTTAACATCACTTCAGAAGTCGTATTACTTGATGCTTCACATAGTATAAAAGACGAGGATGTTTAAACTATAACAAGCCAGGATATCATTCGCAGTCTTATCATATTAAGGTAATAAACAATTTATTTTTTGATACTTTGGAGGACAAATGATAAAAAGCCGAAGAATAGAGCTCAAAGTGCAAGGCTTTTTGTCTGGAGATGAGAAATTATAGTAAGCGGTCTTTAAACGGTTCATCATTCTCATCAATATGCGGGCGCACGCTTATTGACAGCCAGTCGGGACCACAAACGTTACCAATTCAACAGTTTTTGATGGTTAAACATCAGTAATATGAATACGACTTGCAGTAATTTATATAATTTTTTGAGTTGATGAAGTATAATGGAGTAGCCGAACCTTTGTCTTATCTCTATCCAGGTGAGTCAACTGTGGTCCAGATATATCTCGTGAGCACATTGACCACACTGGCAGAAACTAGATTTTCTAGTACTATGACAGTGTAAAAAGAGCCTTATTTTACAAAAAAAATATTTGTATGCGGATTGAAAACCTTAATGAATTCCTAAACGTAGTAAGGCTCCAACATATATTCTCCAATCTGAGCTGAAAAACGAAGAACTTGGAAGAACGATTTCCCTTACCCTTCCCTACTCTGATTTAAGGACCTCAAAGCCATGTTTTGTAACTTCTCCGTTGTCCACTCATGTAAAGTAGAACTCGTATACGTTGTAGTACTGCTAGGAGATCTAGTTCTGCTACTGGGATATATCTTCTCACGAGATATAGCTAGGTTGTAGTTCACTCAGACTCAAAGAGAGAGAAGGCAAGTAAGATATGCAGTTACTCCAAACATGCTCTATCGACTTTTTAACAAGACTATTTATAGGAGAATATAATTAATGGATGCCCCAATGAGGAAGAGGATTTGTCTGAACTGACTGTCCAGGTACCGGAGTTAGCATGCACTCGCATATAATATGACGGAGATCGTTCTGAGTTTATTGCTCATAATTCTAAAATACATAGACTCCCATAGCTTTTATGCTGATGTCTCCTTATCGCTATGCCACTGTTTTCCACCAGTATTATTCACATACTTATCTAAATTAATGCGTGATTAACATATTTCATGAGCAGCCATTAAAGTTGAACTTTGAAAATCCTCCATTCCGGCAATTAACACGCACGAGATATGCTGTTATCAGGGTCTCTTTCATTCATGATTTCTATGAGGTTAAAGACTATTTTCAATTCTTCACGCACTCAGGTGAATTTATCAACAGAACACGATCCAGCCAACGTTAATTAGGCAAACGCAGTCAAGCATCGCAACTTCAAACAAGCGTTTCTCCTGAGTATTCGACTTATTAGGCGAATAAATATTCATTGGCTCCGATAGTGTTTTCAAGAGTCGTTTGTTAAAATTGCTGTAAAATTTTCATGACTATATCTACCGCAGTGCTAGAGGTGATTAAGTTATTGATTAGGCCATTTCAGGGTAGTTGAGGACACGAGCTACGACATAAGGAATGACTCACGGTCTTGAGAAGCGCATCCAAACTTGACGGTCTAATTCAGCTCCTGGTTTGAATTTCACACCTTTGTCACGACTGAAACGCTTTCCCTTCGTCGCTTTATCTGAATCTCTCGGCTTCCTTTGATGTGGCAGTGGGGTCATCGCGTCTTTAATTAAGTAATATATTTAACAATCACGAAAATGTAATTTTTTAAGCAATCTGATAAACATTATAATTTTACCGATTAAATTAATCAAAATTTACAGTAAAAGGGAGAATTTGCTTTGAATTTTGCATACTGCGTAAACAAAAAAGATTCACTAATTATTCATAGGGTTTCTTAAAGAATTCCTTTCCAGGACTATAAATAAACTATCGGATATCATCATATAAATAATGTAATAATTGGAACAGAAATAGAATGTAATTCTGTAACAGGAGAATTCATCTTCTTTTTAAATTTTCTGTAACTGAATTATCTATAAAGCAAATCTTATAAAATCTTTGAAAGTATTTAGGCATTTAAATATTCTATTATATTTTCGTGAACGCATGCCAGATTTTATGTCATCCTTATCTAGTATCTTAACTACTACAATATATTTTACTAAATTTAAAAATAGAGCTCGATCGAACATCAAAATAAACAGAATATCACTTCTTGACGAAATTACATCGTTTATAGCATCTATTTATGTAAAATGATATATTTTAGGGGGAATTTTACTGTGGAACATTGTGTACACATGTGGCGCAGCGATTAACGTGTCTGTATATTAAGCCAGAAGTCATGGATTCCATGCTTATTGGTGCCCGCCAAGTGAGCAGAGTGGCCAACTGAGCTGACTAAATATAGCAAAGGGGTCGGAAGAAATTGAGTTTCTCATCAAGGAGAATCCATGATACTAACTCTCTATTCAAATTGAATGATGGATAAAGCGTTCTTAAATGGGCTTGGTAATTATTTTTATCGGCATTAAAACAGATTTTATAAAAATAGATTTTAAATAAAGTATTATATTTACTCTCCTTCCTACTCTCATTAATACGGAGGGAAAATCTAAATTTGTTCAGATGTAGCAATTTAAGATGGGGAGAAATTGGGGGCTGACAAGTGAGCTGTGCTTTTAGCTATTATTAGAAAACTGTCAAGTCAAAAGGAGGATATGCACTTTGACATACAATGCTCAACACAACAGAGAGGTGAAATGTGCTTTTCTGGGTACGGTTGGATTGGCTGAGAGAGAGGGAAAAATGCATCAGAGTAGAACTTCCGTATAGATGGGAGACAGGATGAAGTTAATGCTCCTCATTGGTTGCTGTTTACATTCCCCCTTATCTTATCTTATCTAGATCCTCACTTTGGGAGTGAAAATTCAAAGTGAAAAGGACAAAGAGGAAGAGTAGAGAAAATCTTTGATAAAATTAAGATGAGAAAAAAGCATAAATTGCAAATTTTAAACAAAATTTAAATTCTCTTTTCTCATCTGTATGTAACAGTTCTCAAAACACCAGGACATTCTAAATTAGTATATCCCATCGTCTCCACGATCAGAGTTCACGGGTTGGATATGTAATTAACTAAAACCGGTCAAGAGATGAACAGCGAAAGGAGAGAGGGTTTTGAACTAATGTATTTCTAGACTGAATTTGATTTAATCTATCAATTCCAGTGATAAGCAAATTCAGTCATTTTTAGCGATTTTTGCTGGTTTCAAATCTCGGTAACCACCAAATTGCAGCTCTTAAAAGTGATAGTAATTTCAGCACTCAATTGTTTGAAACTTTGATTCATTTCAGGTATATAAATTCTTAAGCTTTCAGATGAATTTGAACTGTCTTGAGAAGTGTCGGATTACAGAAGGGCAAGCACAAAACGGATATCTAGTTCAACCTTCAGGCTCTCAAAAGCTCGCAGAGTGAAAAGTTTGAGGACAGGGAAAAAACAAAGAGAACTGGATTCATATATAAATCTCGGTTTTGATGCTAGAATCGTTATGTCATTTCCTCTCAACACATTATTTTGAAAACTCTACATGGCCTGTCCAAATCACGGTTTTGATTCCGGCATTAGATGAAATGGATTAAATAAAGAAAACACTTTCCAAAGCATTGACTGAATTATGCGTGTTGTAGATTATATCTTAGTTAAAAATTACAATGCTATTGACTTATTTCATATGTGATAAATAAAACATACATTTAGTCTGAATATTCGATTATCAAAATTAAGAGATTTCTGTGAACGAAGAAGGCATTCTAAAGAATTTAGATTGAAAATAACGCAGTGACGGATACAAAACATTTAGAAATTAAAAAATTGATAATACCAATAAGGTGATGGCAAAAATCGCGTCCGAATCACAAGAGGACTCACATAATTAAATTATATATTTGATGATTTTAACAAACAGCGATGTTAGTTAATGTATCCCATCAGATAATATAAAACGTCTTTGAAGCACCAGCTATGGCTGATCTTAGCTATTCAAAGGAAAAATTTATTTACATAATGAAATTCAGACTACAAACGTTTATTTTATTAAAGATCCTGAACCTAGCGGATCTATATCATGTTCTTCCTATTTACGCAATTCCAAAGCAGAGGGGACAGAAAAATTCAGTCTATATTTTTTCCCCGATAGGCATTACTCTAAATATGTGAATTAAAAATATAGAAAAATCCTTCATCTTATAATTCACTCAAGCCATTTTTAACCTTGTTAAAAAAGTAATACTATTTATTATTACAATTATAAAGCCACATACCAGTATTTTTTCCCTCGAATAAGGATAGGAAATATTGCGCTGAAGATGAATATTCTCGGTTGGGATGCCAAAGCTTTTCCGTTCCATCTTGATTTAATCCGGTGGAATTAGTTTCAAGTTTATTAGTTTTTGCATTTTGCAAAAGATTCCAATTAATGTCAAGAGCTTCAATAACTGGTGAAAAGCGTTCCAATGCCGGAAAACTTTCATCGGGTGAAAGAACAGAGTTCTCTTTATAGAACTGTGGATCTTCAACATTAAGCAAATCAGTGGCCTCAAGTGGCGTATCTCCACACAAATCAGCAATTTTCATATACTTATCTCGAAGTCTTCGGAAAAATGCAAACGAACGTTATTGAAGTGTTAATATACAATGCAAATGAACTTATTAAAACGCACCTGAATTTTAGAATCAATCCGCGGAGTACACATTGAGCATATTTGTTATCAAAATCTAATCCAAATCGGTGAAAAACACGTCTGAGATTTCGAAGGAAATTCCGTTCTTCGGAGGCTAATATATATGATCTTCCCTCATAATGCACATCAACACACCTTCCAAATAATTCGTCTAAAACCATATCAATTAGAAGTAAATCCTAACCATCTTGACAAGTTTCTGATGTGAGACAGACGTCCGAATACAGGCACCCTAAATAATTGTTTCAGGTAATTCTTTTTAACATACCAACATATCCTCCGACAATCGTGTTCAAATTTCTTCTTATTCCATTAGGTATATATGACGCTGAAAGTAAAATATTGTCTTTGCTTATTAAAAATGAATAAATGGCAAGGACTAGTGGCCAAATTTTAAGGCTAATCATCAGCCCCTCATTAAGATTTTCGTGAAGGTCGAAATGCAACCTTATGATTACTATATTGGTATAGAAAAACAAGTAATTTTCAAAAAACTCAAATAAATATCGGTACAAAGTTCACTTCAGTGTATTTTTCAAATATTAAATATTTTTATCTTTAAGTTTTAATATGCTGGCTATCATTTTTGCGACTCGTACAAGTGGTTCTCTGTAAAAGTTCGCATCAAATTTAATATCAAAATTTGGTCTATCAATCTGAGTTAAACCGCTTCTATTTTGCGTAAGACTTAAGGCTCTCAGAAATCTGGCGCTTAGCTTTCTTGACAAATGTCACAATTTTGAAGCAGTAGTTCTGTCCTTGGTATTTTTCCTAGAACTTCTGCGTGCAATTGGAAACCTCGCACTTCACTGTTTTCTTAGAATTCCAACAAGTTGAGATTTTACCACATTTTGAAACTTGAATCAACAATGTTAGTTATGTTAGTCACGACAAAGCGGCTAATCCAAAAACTTCCATGACATTTTGGATGCTCCGCACTTGCCGAAATTTTGTCTGCTATATTTCCGCCTCCTTTTTTTTAATTCAGATAAATGATTTAAAATAACTTTTTATAGCAGTTAAGGACATAAATCTCCTTCTTTTAAGCTTGGGTGCCGATTTTCTGGGGTAATCTACGAGCTAGCTCTTCAAATATCATTTAATACCGCTCTACTCCGATTAATAAAAACTTTAAGAGCTGGATCAGATTAGGCTAAGTAGCCCTTTCATTGAATTGTTGACCTTCCTGTGTGAGAAGGCCAGGAATTGAACATAACTGCGGGTGTATTAGACTGTTGGAGGTGAGGGAACGAGGAAAGGATGATGAAGTAGAAGAAGGCATTGAGAAGAAAGAAGAGGCGAGGACAATACACATTGAGGGGAATAGACGAAATGAGATAGGATATACGGTTGGCTCATTTCGCGTTCTTCGTTCACTGATGAGAAGTTAATAATTAGACAGAGATATTATTCTTTTTGCTCGAAATACAAAAATAGGCTGAGCTAGCGCATGAGCTCGAGTGTGCAGATCCTGATAAAAACGTTTATATTTTTGAGCCAATCACTTAAAAGTTTTACTTTAACGCCTTAAAATTATTCTAAATCACACAAAGATTGAATGTTTGGATGTTAATGGGCAGCTTAAATCTTAGATTAATCGTTTTGTTTCTAAATTCAAGTAATTTCCCGTGTCTTATGCAATGACAGACAATGTAGGAAGCACCATTATATAAAGTATATATTTTAATAAATGTTGTCCTAATAGAATAAAGTATATAATACGGCATTTTGTTCAAGGCGTGATTGATATAAAAGGCTTACTACCCTACAATTTGCATTGAAATTAGAATGATAAAGTTAAAACCTGCTATAAAAGTACCCTATCAATTTTCTTTTGATTTGAAGGTTATATTGTAAACAAAATTACAGCATTATAAGATGGGAATCTGTAGATTTATTTTAATAGAAGCTCATTTCTTTAAGCCTTTCAGTAAGTATATGTTTGTCCAATAGAATTCACAGTAATTTTATAAATCGTGCTTTATAATCAGATGTTTATAAGCCGCTAGTTGGTACATTGTTAAATTGCTATAAGTTTTAAAATTGTGGTACTTTTTAAATATTGGCAGCTTCCAGCTATTCATTTTGGTTCATTCTCATACCTACATACTTTCTCAATTCTAAAATTCTTCACCTTTGTGTATAGGGAGTAGTTTTCCCTTTTATTTGTTTAGCTGAGGACTTTCATTAGTAAATACTTGACTTAGCAGTTATTACGTGTTACATAGTCTTATGTGATTTTCCATTTGTAGGTCCTCACGAAATGTCAGATGTTTACTTCGTTCCCTTCGATAGTGTTGTTGATACCACTTTTTGGCATGTACTATCAAAAAAGAAGCTGGAAGATTATCGTCTTGATGAGGGACCATTTCCAATGTTTGGACAATTCACAAACGGTACACCCCCTGGTGTATCTCCGAGAATGAGTTTTGATTACGCCAGTATGAATGAGTAGGTTTTGTCGATAGTTTCGCGATTTTCTTTTAAAAATAGATACATAATTCATTTCTTTTCGTTTTCAGAACTGAAGCAACTCCTGGTGGAAATTTGTTCAATGCTCTTGGCTACGTATATGTCCTTAATACAGTCGAATCATTCCGACAACTTGACAAAAAGACACACATTACTAACTTTGGTCGCAAATACATTTGCGAGGTTATCAATGTCCAACATGATTTTCTTCTTCACCCTAATAAATTGCTCATCTTTTCCCTTCTAACCTACTGTGTAAGGCATCACCTTAATTCGAGCATTATTTTAATTTTGGGTTCTTATATTTTTTTAATTTTAGGATCTTAAGAATCACAAATTCTACTACTGGTTTGCATTTCCGGCTGTAAAGCAGGATAAAAAGCCAAAACTCGTTACCAAAACGCCTATTGGGAAGGAGTTTACAGAATCCCAGGTATGTTTTATGCTTGTATCGTTGGATTTTATGTGATCCTGCGTCAATGGAAGTGAATATTTCTGTCGCTATGAATTGCTGTGTTTAGTGACCTCTATTCTCCACATTATTCTATTTAGGTGCTTGTTCTGGTAAATACTTTATGATGAGTACTACCTATGCTTTTTGGCGGCTGATTTAATTTAGTTGTATTGGCAAGCCATGTGTTATTGAAGGAATGTATTAAGTTATACACAGCGCAGGATGGAAGCGATTTGGAAGTCAGTTTGATCGGTAGTTAGGGGATTTCGTGATCTTCATATTGAGTCTTCGCTGTCTCTAGTTGCACGACTCCTACTCTCGTATTCCGAATGCAATTTGACATATTTATGTTCATTTCTAGCAATGTCATAGGTTAATTATCTATCACTAGGCTATACGGGTTCAAGATCTATCGGTACGCTTTGCAATCTGAATGACCGATTGTGTTGGTTGATAGAGAGACAGTCGAATGAGACCATTTCAGAATCTCAACCAGCTGTACCTTTGTTCTTGCTTTTCTTTCTTGCGTATCGTTGGTACACAGGAGATCATAAAAGATATGCTTATCTGTCCGTATCCATTGATGTGGATGGCTAGCCGCACTGGTTAATTCTAGTACATAAGAAGGATGACAATATGACCTTCTCATCCGGGCGGCTTCTCTATACCTTTCTCTAAGTAAGCTATTGCTAACAATTTCATTGACGGGCTTGGGATTTTTGTTCCTTGATTTTGGAAGTTTTATTTACGACCTTATCAATTTGACCATAGTCATAAAAGTACCTAATTCGTGATTCTTAATTTTTGGTGTTGTAGATGACCTCTCTTCTTCAAAGTTATGACAACTGGCGAAAACAATCTTCTGATGCCTTCTTCTGTTTGAATTCCATGAAGTATGCTTTGGAAGTCACTAATCTTATTTCCCTCGACTTGAAAAATGAGGTATGAATGGTTTTTTATTTTTCGTGTTCCCTCTCTCTGTAAATATATTGTTCTTATTTTTTTAGAGCCAATACATTGGCTACTGTGATCCTTCAAGTCATGAGGATTATCCCGGTTGGGGTCTTCGAAATCTACTCTATGCACTTTCAACCACTGTGTATGATTTTTTTGTTTGCTTATTTATAATAATAGATATATTGCACTATGGTTTATCAAAACCTGGGAAACGCATAATATGTGCTGTCTGTCCCATTCTGCACTACTTTCCGATTATTTTGACATGTGTAGTCATCGTAACTTTTACAGTTTTGCATAAAATTTTAGATTTAACGTACTGAAATTGTCTGATAAATGCCAATCTATAGTTCGTTTTGAAGTTTTATTTGATATTTGCAGTTACTTATAAAATTTGTCTGCAGCAAATATAGAAACCTATGCATTAAACGACGCTACTGGTATACTAAAATCTTCATTCGTGTTATTTATTTTATAGGAAAGAACCTCGCAAACTTAAAGTTTTTTGTTTCCGTGATCGATACACCAATCAAAAGCGTGTTATTTCCAATAGTATCATTCTACAAATCGAAATTCAACCCGAAATTTTGGGTCGTGAAGTCACTTTTGTAGGATGGGAGAAATCCAATGATAAGTTGCAACCCTGTCTTGCAAATCTCAGATCCTCCATGGATCCAGTTAAGTATGTCTTTCATATATTTGTTCTGTTAACGTCGGCATTCTTGTAGACTAGCTGACTCTGCCGTAGATCTCAATTTAAAGCTAATGCTGTGGCGATTCCTACCGTACTTCGATTTGGATATACTTCACAAAACAAAATGTCTCATTCTGGGATCAGGTACCTTGGGCTGCAATGTTGCTAGACAGTTACTAGTAAGTTTATTCTCTGTCAATAAATATTTTACTCTCTGTGGCTTGCTAAAACACCAATAATGATAACTTCCAAGTTCATTTGGCAAGTACTAATATCATTTAACTTGAGAAGGCGTTCTGGAGCCGCTCTTAAGAGAAATTCGTATTCTAATACTCGTTCTGTTGACCAGAATCAACCACTGGGTGGGCATCAATGAGCATTGATCTCGTAACCTCTGTTGATAACTCCGCCATCGGCTCAAAAATTAGCGAACGATGTCTTCTTTTACTACTGCTAGAATATTTCCATTGAATTATCTGTCGAACTGAGGAGCTACCTAACGTGTCTTTTTTCGTTGTGTTTAGGCTTGGGGATGTCGCAACATTACATTTGTGGATAATTCCACGGTCTCTTATTCGAATCCTGTTCGACAAACTCTTTTCACATTCGCGGATGCTAAAAATGGAGTGCAAAAATCGATAGCAGCGGCCGAAGCCATCAGACGTATTCTTCCCACTGTGGTGAGTAGTATTTTTGCATAGGATCTTATTCAAATATGTATTTGGTCTCTTCTAAAGGTGCCCGATTTTCATTCATACCCCTGTTCTTAGAATGTTAGTTTTAAGAATATTTAAGCTTTTGTGCGTTTATTTATCCTTCGAATCCGCTCCCAAATTGTTTAGCCAAATGTCTATTTTTATATGCATTTCAATCATCATGTGAATATTGTTCATATAAGTTATAAGGAAATGTTCAAATTGGGTTGAAAAGGACATATTATATAACATTGGTTTTTCTATGATTTCACAAAGACTCGTTCTTTCCAATTCCACTTCTAATATCCATTTGAATTATTTTTCATGAAGCTTGAAGAAATGTCAAGACGTTGCAGATACATACTTCCTTCTTTCATTTTTTAGAAAATAATGGGTTGGCATACTGACTCCTATCTGTCGCTTGATTGGATTGATTGACTGACTTTTAGGTATTATTACAATCCCATGGCTCTTTTGATTTGGAAGTAAGAATCGTATCGTATCAACCATTTACACTGTTTATTTTCACTGCATAGTTTGTGTTAGTTTAATTTTGACCCTCAGATGACGATGAATATTTCCTAAGCCATCTTCATTTGGTGTTTTATCATGCTATCAAGGTATTGCTACAGTCTATCCACACTGTACAGCTTAAATATCTCATCTTACAAATAAAGTTAATCCGTATCGAATCATGTAAGACGTTGCTTTTTTCATGATATTTAATTCTCAGAATCCTCCTTTTATCACTCGATTTATTCGTCAAAAGTCAAAATGCAGTTTAATTTGATTCGCTTTCGACTTAAAATTTGTATGTATTATGATAATTACGGAACCATATGCTGCCATTATTTCAATGGGACAGAAAATGTACTTCCGAAAATTCACTAAGCTTCGTTTGATCTCAGTCACTGCACAATAATCCCATTGCCTCATGCCTAAAGCCTTAATCACTCGTACTTCAATTATTGTCATCCTGTATATTTACTGAATGAATATAGTTAAATCTGCAATCTCCAAACCTAGCTCTCAATAAACACGTCGCAAAGCCTCTATAGATTTGGCAGCTAATTTTAAACAATATGTCAGTGTTATTCATCATATATTCACAGTTGCGCTTAGAGATTAAGTGTTTAATGTAGGAACACATTTTTCGATATGATTGGCAGCAGCTATTGAAAGTTGGCTTGACTTATCAGGCCTATATTAGGGATGTTTTTCTTAATTAATTTGAAAGAGGAAATATAGTTCAACAATAAAAAATAAATTCGTATGTCTCTTTGTATCATCAATACAAACCGCATAAATCTAGGGCTATAATTTTCTTTGAACGGCAGCCTCTTTTTAAGATAGGTATGATAATATTTGAACTGTCTTTGATTTGTCGCAGCAAATATCTTCTTCGGCTTGTTTTCGTTCATGTGCTAGCGAAACTGGATTCTCCAAGTAAATATTTATTAGGAGGAGATTTTGATGACTTTGGCTTTGTATCCAGTCTTTCAAAATTTCGCCATTCTAACCTTAGATCCATACGCATGTACAAAGTACGTCTATATGACTTCACTTCTACAAAGTTCTTTTTATCTATTTAGCCCATTTGATTTGGAGAACATTATCAGTCGGACAAATGCTTGTACGGCTTTCAATATTAGGTTTATTAAAGGGAGGGAAAGGTAAAGTGTGTAGACTTCGATACGGAGAAGGTCTTCTCTAAAGTTGTAATTGGTCCCTCTTTGCCCCTGAAAGTTTATCTCGGAATATTTGAATAATAAATTTGTTTAGATCTTAAAGCTAAAAGTTGTAGAGTGAAGGAAAGATTAAAATTTTTGTAATCAAATCCAACTAATTCTGATCCTTTTCAAAAAAGAAAAAAATGTTTATTGGAGACTTCCCAAGTTTTATGTCTACGGAACACTTAGTTGGTATTAACTAAGATTTGCAGCTTGTAGAAATCAAATCAACTTGGCTTAATGGGAACTTTAACAAACCAACTGTTGTAACATTGTTGTCATCCTATTTACGGTAATCTTTTCCACAACACAAGAAAGATTGGTTTAGGGATGCACTCCAGAGTTGCATTTGTGAAGAGAAAATTTGGATGCTTTTTACCTTCCGTGCCATTTAAATAAAATTTAATGTTTCTTGTCATTTAGAATGCCAGTTGTTACACTCTCACCATTCCAATGCCTGGACATTCAGTTTCCAATGCATCTGCTGGACCAGACGCCAACGATCAAATTGCAATAGCTCGGGAAGCCTGCCAGAAGCTAGAAGAACTCATTAAAACCCACGATGTTGTCTTCCTTCTCCTTGACACTCGTGAAGCTCGTTGGCTACCTACATTACTGTCCACCTATTATAATAAAGTAATATTTCCCGAGTCGATGACTGTCCACTTAAATTTGTTCAGTAGTTATGAATTTATCATTTTGAATTTAGATTGCAATTACGGCGGCACTTGGCTTCGACACCTTTTTGGTGATGCGCCATGGCGTGCCTACTAAACAGGGTGTATCTCCATCGTTTATTGAACCGTCTTTAAAGGATTCCAAATCGAAGGTGATTGAAGGAAGTCGTTTAGGTTGCTACTTTTGTAATGATGTTGTGGGCCCGGCTAATGTAAGTTGATCTTTTGACTAAAAATTGCTGAATGAGTTTTGTTCATATTCGCATTCACTTCCTTCTTTTAGTCAACACGGGAACAAACCTTGGATCAACAGTGCACGGTTGCTCGCCCAGGCGTTTCAATGATGGCTTCTTCTTTAGCTGTTGAGTTATGTATTGGACTACTCCAACACCCTCAAGGGTAAGATTTCAAAATGATACTTGAAATACTTTGGTACTTGCTACTTGAATTGATAGGAAGAAAATCTTAAATAATTATTTTTGAATTTTAATTAACAAAGCGTCAATCATCTAGTGCCTTGGGATCACTAGAAAATGGGTGTCATGTTCACCAATTTTCATCTTATTGTTATAATTATCATTACCCACAAAAAAAATTTTTCCCGATTTTCGATTGGGGAGAACAACTGACATCGAAAAACAGTGAGGTGATCAAAAAGGTATAGAGATGTTGAGGTTAAGATAATAACTAACGCCTTATAGCCAACATCAGTTCTAGAGTAGACGACCAAGAGCTGCTTTGGAAAAATGTATTGATCATGTCACAATGAGGATTCAAGTGGATAAGAGAGATAAGGAAGAAAGGCGATGAGAGGTCAGAGTAGGAGCAGGTGTATGACAAGCGGGTATCTGCCCATATCTCAATGGGGATACAAAGACAGTTTATATGAGTCATTTGTGCTAGGACGCGCTTGAGACATGAGTGCAAATATACTTTCAAATGAAACGGGACAGTTTTAGAAAAAGGAGAATCGATAAATTTGTCTGGATATGCGAGATAGGGGTTTGAGCCATAGGGACATTAAGATATCACTGCGGCTTCGTGGATGAGAAACCGAAGTATTTTCATAGAGTATGCGAATGAAGAGTAATTTTTGGAATGCATAGAGGTTCATCCTCCGGCGACCAAAGTCAAGGTATCACAGAGTCTTAGCTTATTTGATTTTTGTACTCGTGTTGTACAATATTTACTAAATGGGCAGTCCGGTTTCCATATTTTGGAATCACGATTCATCCCTTGGATTACAACAGATGCTTGTCTACGAGGTTCAGTGCTTATTAACCGTAATATTTAATCAAGAAGAGTCGGTCTCGCTACTTTAATTCTTTTTTTTTCTTTCAGTGATTAGTCTTACATAATATTCCGCATTTTACAATTTTAAAATAGCAGAGATTAGGTTATCAATTAACTCCATTTGATTAACGAAAACGATCAGTTAATGTTCGTGTTACAAATATGAATTGGACACAAATATATATGGGGAGGAAGGCAAAATATGAAGATGTAGGGATATCTCTGGAGCCTCTTTGCTCTTGACACTTTTTGGATACTTTTTCTTTTGGAAAAGAGTTTTCAAGGCAATTCGGAGTCAGTTGCACTTATTTTCTTGAACAGAGACTTGAATTTTCTCGTTTCTAAATGACTGCGTATTTCACTATCCAGCTCTAACTTTTTGATGTCAGAAGAACGCTAATATCTCAAAGTGCACAAGTTTAAAGTATGTGTGATTGTATCGCTCCCATCTTCATTTGAGTAGTGTTTAGTTGGTACAGGACAAGACTCAGCTTTGAAACCACCTTAAACTTCATTAAGTTTGGATTATCAAATACTGGAGATTAATATGATACAACCGTTACGAACATCCTCAATGAAAATTTGTTTTAATTGTAAGTGTGAATTTTCATACTCAGATTACTTCTCGTTTCATTTTATGTTTTTTATATAAAAGTTCTATATTTTTTAAGATATCAACTCCAGAATATAGGGGATTTTGGCGAGTGGATTTTTAGGAAGATTTCGCTTCATCTTTTTTTCCTAGATGCCTTTTCAGTTTTATGGAATTGAGGTATAGTATAAGTGCAAGTATACATATATTGCAGACGTTTATAGAAAACGGTTGGTTGTCTCTTTTCTATATGTAGTTTTTTCACTTCAGACCACAAGCACCGGCCGAACCTCGGGTAACTGCTGCAGATCGAGCTGTAATCAATCAGACTCACACCTTCGGTTTCCTACCTCATCAATTACGCGGCTTCCTGCCACAATTCTCCGAAATAGTACCCTGCACAACCGCCTTTAGCAAATGTTCTGCCTGTTCTCAACTGGTACATGTTTTTTTGTCGCGTCTACTTGTAAACCACTTAAATAGTTTAATATCAGCCTGAAGTAATCGGAACAATGCGTTTTTGCAGGTTCTCGATGCTTACGCAGGGGAGGGATTTGATTTTCTCTTGAAAGTTTTCGACGATCCTAAATATGTTGAGGTCATTTGTGGACTGACTGCTCTCAGCATGGAGACTAATTCTGACACGGTTGGTCGATTTAAAATTTAAAACATCTTCATTTACATAGTGACAGAAGAAATTTGGGAATCATCAGACCTTATTTTCATTATAGGTAATCGCTTTGAGTGACACCGATGAAGATTAAATAGACCGTCTTGATTTTTTTATCTCTTCTCTGTCGTGAAATTTCGTTCTTGTTTCTGACAAGGAATAATTATATCTTTATTTGTATTTTTATTAATGTCTTATCGTTTTCTATTTTGGTTTGATTGGATTTGTTATTTCATTGTATTCAGAGAATCTGAAACTGAGTTGTATCATAAAATTGTAAAACTAAGCATTGGAGTACATAAAATACAATGTATTTTGAAGAAAGGAGAGCTAAGACATGTGAACGTTAAGTTATTCGATCTCACAAAACCCACATATTAGTTACAAAACGAACATAGCTTTCAAGGACATTGGCAGAAGGTGTCTTCAAATACTTGAAGAAGATAAACCCCTGATTTGGCGATACATATTCGGTTATCCATCGGTTTGAAAAGTGTGGTTGATTAATTAACCACTTCGTTCTATGCATGTTTATTTTACGATATTCGTTTGTGAAGATTAATTTTGCATCAGACAGTTAACTATTCAATCAAACAATACAGAAACAGGATAAGAAACGTGATGATTGTTAGGATTTAAGACTGGGGGATCGAGTCTGATTTTCAATGTTGATCTATCGGTATTGGTTTGGTTTATAGTTACCGATTTTTAAATATGCAACCTTGACAAATTAGCATTCATAATTGAGGAATCTCGGTAAAACAGAAGTAAGTTTCTGCCTAAAAGTATATATTATAGAAATTGTTGTAGTCTTTAAAAGATATGCTTAGCCGATACAGATCATGACCGATCTAGTCTTGTCATAAACCATTTAATGTTTGGCTAATGTAAGTGTTTCAAAACTAAGAAGAAATAATATCAAACTGTTGAAAAAATGTGATTTTAGCGAGAGCAGGTTAATAGACAGGAATTTCAATGAAATTCTTAAGCAATATGAACTAGACGTTATGAAACGCATACATTCTAAATTTTAAAGTCATTGTCGATATTATGGGTAAATTGTAAATAAAAGTAAATAAAGATGAATTTTTTCTTCAATATTCTGATCGTAAAAGAACTTATTATCATTGGGAAACCCCTTGATTAATTTCTATCGCTAATATTTGGTGGCAAATAAGCAATGATAGCGCATAAATTACACTTTATTTTCATAATATATTTTATTTTTCTCATTTTCTTCGCTCGAACTAAATTATGGACCTAATTTGCCTCTCCGGAAATAATTAAGCCATCTATGGTCTCTTTAGGACATTTAATTCTATTGCATGCACTCAACTCACATTCCACCACGCAAATTGTTACATAACACCCCTTGAATTAAATTAAATTTACATTATCCCAAAGTTAGATGAGGGAGGTTGAAAGGAAATTATCCCACTTCTTCGTCAGACCCAGTTTCGCGGTTTCCATTAGGGTTCTTTCGGTACATCCTCCCACTAGCTCACATTGTCTTCCTCATTAGTGTAATTTTGAGTCTTTTAAATCATTTTCTTGAGGCGAAGCCGTCTCCTTTTAAGCCACAAAGGGGGCAAAGCGTTTACCCAAGAATGCCCTCATATTTGCCCTTTGGAGTTGCATTTGAGCACAGGGGAGAATTTTGTGGTATATGAAAGGGTGACCAGATTTCAACGTGCTTTCTGTGAAATCAGAGATTATATGTTCTACGCCCATCGATTCACACTCAATGAGGGAAATTTCAACCACACCGCTTAAGCCTGATTAATTAAGAGAGTTTGGAAATCCCATTTCCAAAGAGGCGCTAAGACCCTACTCCCATACCCAAGAGGAGTGCTGAAAAATGCATTCATTAATGAGCATAGGAGATTATCTTTAATTCGTCTGGAGTAACCATATTTTTTGCCTATGGTAGAAATACGCTTCTTTTAATCTAGTAACATTTATTACAAGTCACAACACGAATAATAACTTCAATTTGCTGAATGTATTGCTTAATTATTAAATGGTGAAAAATTTTGCTGTACTTTTGATCAGTATTCTACTTTAGAAAACTACTCTCAGTGACGTCGATGCTGTAATTTTTATGGAAAATTATGGCAATCATGGAGAAATTATGGGATCTGACGCTATATTAAAATTAGGTCTAGATCAGTTGTCATTTGTCCACATGTTAAAATATGTAGTTTATCGAGTAATCCCAGGCTAAAATACGTTCATTTCTCCATTTTTGTATAGAAAAATTTACTCACAGCTTCGGAAAACTTTCATAAAGTCTATAATAGCCTAGATTAATTATATCTATTCAACTTCCATATATTTTTAAATTAAGTTTCTCATAATCAAATATTATTATTATTTCCCATAGTATTACTATGGGAGACATTAAACATATTGGAAGTGAAATTTCACTAGGTGGGAAGTAATTGGGCAATAGAAGTGAAAGTCAGGGAATCAGAAATATCCTACTCCATCCGAGTCAAAATTGTCAGGTCAACTGAGTTTTCAATATGAAGTTGCTTCATGCTTGTCATTCCTTTTCATTATCCTGCTCTTCGTATGGTTGACAAGCTCTCATGCGATTTCGTAGCCATTCTTTAATACATGATTCTTGTCTAAAGAACTTCCATTAGCAATTTTTTAAGGAGTTTATTAAGCGGATGGCGCAGCGAAAGCTAATAAATTGAACAAATTAAATTTGAAAGCACTTATTTTGCTCCTTTCATTCCTGTTCCCATTATATAATATATTACGTCAATTCAGTTGCGACTGAAAAGGCAGAAGTCAAAAAGGACGTCTGGTCAAGAGAAGAGGGGTGTTGTGAAAAATTTTGCATTACCCCTTCACTCCGCCCTCCCTGGCCCTAAATCTCCTGCTAAGTGTGTTCATTGAAGCGATAAATTGCAAAAAAGCAGAGAAGGGGTAGGCCAATTCCGAACATCTGGCGCTTCTCCAGCTTAAGTGAGAGAAAATGAAGCAACATGCCTTAACTCGATGGCTGAAGCTTATGAGAAAATTAGTTTTGCCGGCCGGAAAGAAAGTTGGGATAATGTAATATCTAACCATATGCCAAGACCGAAAATTTATAATCCGTCAACTGAGCAGCACTAATTTGACTTTTACTGGTTTTATTGAAATAATTTATCTATAATTTGTCTTGTTAAAGGATAATTATTTTAATATATTATGATCCCCAGTAAAGTAGAAAAATTAATTGCTTTCATTGAGTGGAAGCAGTTGAAATCGTTTAACAGTAACTTCAATGACTGGTAAAGGGAAGGAGATTGAAAATATTCTGAGGGTAGAGTGAAGGAATTAAAGAGTCACACTTCACTTGATTTTTATATTCGGGTTTTGAACTGTTTAATTGACAGATATTTCACACTTGGAAATTCAAATTTCATGATTGATCACTTGTATTTCTGAGCGAATTCTTGTCCATAATTTCCAGTGTTTATTGATCGATTGTTTAATTATGATGGGCGGTAATCTTACAAGCAGAGTGATCTTACAAAATATTAGGCGGTTAACCACATTTAATATTTATTGAAGGACTTCAAATCAAACTTCCAGAAAACAGGACCATCCATTTTCACTGCGTTCAGGTTAAAAAGATGAAAAGTTATCACCGATCACTGCAATAAAAAGTGCTTTAACCGCATTTAGGAAAAATATATCATATTTTTATTTATTTCATTTAAAGTCTATTGAATATGGGATGAGATCAGTTAATTACTTTAAAACGGGTTTTTTCATTTATAAAAGACGTAAACACATTATGGTTTTTAAATAATTATTTTAAGTGAACGAATGGCAATTTTTTATATAATTTTTAAGGGAAATGATTTTTTTAAACTAAGCCTAACTGGTATAACTCATTTATATGTTCGAAATGACTACTTGAAGATAGGACACCGATACGAAACAAATGAGGAACTATGAGTTTTAAATTGCCAAACAGGCAAAATTTGCAAATAAGCTCAGGGGAGTTAGTTTTTCTAATAATCAGCCGACCCTTAATTCACCATCAGTTTCAATGAGCAGCTTAAATACATTTAATAAAAATTGTTGAAAACTATTTATGTTGCATTTAATATAAATAAAATGTGAATTACTTACATGCAATTTGCTTTGCATGCGTCAATTAATTTAATAAAATGTTATTCTAATACAAATTGATTCCATGCAAAAAATACCATAACGTATTTCAGAATTTCCGTACCAGCAGTCAAATGAAACAAATATATAGATTTTTCCTTTGACTGGCTCAGAGTAAAGGCTCAAACATTTTATCTGAAGTATCTTTGCAAATAAATATAAAATTTTTATTTAAATTTCGATAGAACTAGAAATTAATAGTTGAAATGACTAATACGGTCTTTTCATTCCGTGAAATTTCTTTTCCACCAAAATTTATAAATACTATAAAACATTATTTAGGTCATTTTCTCGTCATTTTAAATACATACTTTTAGGTAATTTCAATTAAATTGAACTTACTATACTTATAAACTGACATTTTCACATAGTTTCAAATTCAACAGTACTTCAACAAACTCTTTTATATGTCTAAAATTTTCATTTTCGAAATCGGCTTAGTACCTCAAATACGTTGATAATTCTAATTTCCTTTTTGGATTGGTCAATTTTCCCACCCGATTCCCAGCTTATGTATTACGCCGAATGCCATGACCAATCGGAACACAAGCTGCACCTGACACCTGATTGGCTCACCCGGTTGTGTTCGGCGTACGCCTGCTCTTCCCTGGCCATGACTTACTTTTATAACTTTTTTTCGCAATTCCAGACGCAGTTATTTAATCCATATAAGAAATCAAGACAGTTCATCTTCTAGTACACTTTCTCTGGCATGACAACTCATCAATCAAACTCTGTCAACTGCTGTGTTGGGTGTGAGAGACCAATAATGGACAAGTACTACCCCTGCATTGACGATCAGATATGGCATCAGGATTGTCTCCGATGTGTATTCTGTCGTGTTCAACTGGTTGATCGGTGCTTCCTTCGAAATGGACAGTACTTTTGCAGAAATGACTTCATCAGGTATGCTCTCATGTTCCGTTTTTAATTAAACTTTCCACAATTAATCCCAACAATCTTCACCAAATGCTATTACAATAGATGCTCAAAATAAACATTTTCCTGATACTCCCTTTCTAACAAATGTAATTTAAAATGGCGATTTGCGGTAAACATACAGCCGGTAATGTTTTTTGGTAAAATGTACTCTCTTTTCATGAGAAAATTAAATATATTCCTATCCTGATATATTAAATAAAAAATTGTCTCAATTTTCAACTATAAACACTTGATGGTAATTAAGGCCCTGAGTTGAAATTATCGAATTATACCTAAGAAAGGCTAGTATTCTTTTAATATACCAAACTGCAAGTTATTTCACATCATAAAATGTTAACCTCTGTGTGTACCTAAACTGACATTTAAAATGTTCGCCAGTAAATCACTTGATCTCGCTGCACTTTTTTGCGGCTGGCCTAGACAAATCACACAAACACCAGACACAGACTTAGGGGTTTAACTACAAAGAACCTTGATAGAGGTGTTTAAATTATACCTACACCTACCAGACACAGAATTACTTATTCTAGACACCTTCATGATAATACTTTTTGATTACGTTTGTCTCCAGACAAGGTTGGTGATCGCGATGTCACCCTCACAAAATTCAAATTCGAAACGGACACTCCTGTTTGATGAAATAAGCAATACGATACAGTTTTCTTATTTTAAGGTCACCTTATATATAAGTTCTGATTATATATTCTACTCTCTTTTATCCCTTATAAGGCTAGCATACTTACAAAGTGTCTAGCTATTTTTTGTACACTGACGGTTAAAACTGTCAAAATATGAAATTTTGATAGAAGATAAAGTTTTGAATGCGATAATTAGGCCTCTACAAGGTTATTTTTCCCCTTCACATCGATTTTCTTGTAGTTTAATGAGTGGTGAAATCTCATTGCGGGTTCGATTTCCTCTAACCCCAAAATTCTAAATGCTCACTGTTCAAACGTAATATGACACGGCGTTCGCTGCTGTCACATTGGTTAATGTACTTGTCCACCAAGTCGAAGATCACGAGATCGGCGGTCATCGATGTACACCCCAGTGATACGGTTGGAAATCATACTTATTAATTCCCCTCAACAAATGGGGGTGGCAGTTTTTCGTCAGGAAACCCTACGTTTTCTAAAATCACATATTGTTAACATTCTCCTTAAATGAGTTTGTGAGATAATAAGCTCAAAATGAAAGAAACCATATTACAAGAAACATCTAAAGCTACAAAAAGGAAATCGTTAGAGAAAATTTTTAGTGGAACAAATTTTAGGTTGGTTTTAGATACGAAAATTTCACTAAATTTTTCTTAGATTGGTGTTTTCATAATGATGGATATTTGGAATAAAGTGCGTGCATCATTTTTGAATGCTTTCCGTTACAGACTCTTCAGCCCTCGTTGTCCAACTTGTCTTGAAAATATACATCCCACAGACATGGTTCGAGTCCTTGGCTCAGTAGCGTATCATGCCGACTGTTTGCGTTGCGTACTGTGCACTCGATGTCTATCCACAGGTGATGAATGCAGACCTCTTGGTGACGGTGTTCGATTTGTCTGTTTAGAACACGAGGCTCCTCCACCTTCGCTAACTCCAATAAAGCCCAGTGGACAGAGGACTTGTCCAACCGGCATTTCTGGGAGTCTATTTGAAGAAGATAGTAAACAGGAACCAGGTGAGTAATGAAAATCAAAAGTGTCTAATTAATTTGAAATTTTAGCATCGACGTAGTAATTTCAGGTGTGACAGGTGCGATATCAGTCGGTTTGCCGTTGTAGACCGGATTGAGGATTCCAGGATTTTCAGATGATTGGAAAAAATCTCTAAATGGGCTTAGAGACTTAAAATATATCTCAACAATCTATCACTGACTATGTAACAGGTTTAAAGGAGAATGTGAGTAATTTTGAATCATTTTCTGGGCTACTAGAAGAGGTCATTAAGTTTTCTGAATTAATTTTATTACTCTTGGATAGCAACGCCTGCTAGTCTGATGGGTTTTATAGAACCCCTTCCCCACTAGGCTACTCAAAGGTAATAAAACTAATGCTCTCAAAGTATTTTGAGTTTAATAGGAGATGTTCTCAGTCAGCAGAGAATTGAGGTATTTTTTGTGTGGTATAAAACTGTTTAAAATAATGGTAGGCAATTTGGACCAAGTTTCAAGGGAGAAGAGTTATAGAAGTGAGAATAAAAAATCTGCAAATAAAATCTAGTCGGACAACAGTTAGCACAAAAGAATAATGTAAAACAATTTTTATAAAAGATTTTCAAGTTATGTTTTCAGTATATGGCCGTACTTCTAAATAATAAAACAATTTTGACTTTCATTTCAGATATTCTTACTAAAGAAGGTCATTATTATGACCATCAGGACTCTTACGGCTCTACCGATGGAGGTTTAGGTAACTTTCTTCCTAGTGAGCCAGAACAGGATCGCGACCTTGACTCCCCAGTCTACACTAACAACCTCGAAGGTGATGACCGATCCGAAGAGTGTGGGATTGACGTGAATGAAATCGATGGTGACAACATTTCAAAAGCTCCATCTGGTGTGGAAGGTGGATCCATTGGAAGTCCAGCATCTAATGGAAATTCAGTCTCTGCCACTACGAATAATGATTTAAACTCAGGGAACACTGCTCAGGGAGATAAGAGTGAAGGTGGCAGTATTATCACAAAGCGACGGGGACCGAGAACTACAATCAAAGCCAAACAACTGGACACTCTGAAACAGGCCTTTGCAACTACACCCAAACCTACTAGACACATTCGAGAACAATTGGCCCAAGAGACAGGTTTATCTATGAGAGTTATTCAGGTAAGCTGCATCTCGATCTTTAAGACTGAATTTATCGGTTTTAGCGAGTTACCGAAAGACCTACATACGAGTGGCGTGGAAACAGACAAAACATAAATATAAATCAAGGGGAATAAAGAATATTTAGGCTAGATAAGCTAGAAAATAGATATTCGAATAAATAAACACAGTCTTGAATATTTATTTTCTCTGGATCTGTATATATTAGTCTAGACTAAGCTTGGCTTGATCTAGCAGATACTGTTTCAATTGTCCGAATGGCAATATTTTAGCTATGACAAGGTCGCTATATAATTTGAATTATGAATGCTTGACCTGGTGAAGTAAAGAATAGGATTTCCTGATATGGGACTGTAATATGTTTCTCACGATAAAATTAAAACCCGGAAATAGGACCATTCATTAAGTAAAACTGTGCAAGAATATTAAAAAATTGAGGTGTCATAACCAGTCATGAAATTAAATCAGTCGGTCAACAGAATCCGGATACTACAGATAGAGTCTTACCCATGAATTAGGGAGTGAAATTATTGAGCAATACCTGAACAGAACAGAGAAAACTATATCGCTTATAAGAACGGGAGAATTCAATATCTCTGGAAGGCGAATGCTTTATGGTTGTTGATACCCTGGCTTCGTAATGCCTTTTTCTCGCCTTTCTTCCACATACAGTACCTCACTAGACTATTTTAATGTTCCTCTGATTCCAACGCTATCCCATGATTAAAATTTGAAAAAATTTCTTATGGTGTGATAGACAGAAATAATGATAGAGTAAAACTATGAAATCATGATAAGTGTATGGGACTTTTAGTTTGGTAATTGGGAATTAACTCTTCACTTGAAAGTAAAAGCAATTTTTTTGCATGTCCGTTTTTTATATAAATTGGAAAATGAGGATAAGGATAAAATGAGATTTTACTTGAAATTTGAATTGTGCATCAGCATTTGTCAGCAACTTAAATCGCTTGGGACTGCACTATAGAACATGCGGCTTTGAGTTTTGAATGCATCAATTTGAGCACGTGTTTTGGTAAAAATTATTCAGCAACTACTTCGTGAACCTCGTACTGCAGCTATAACTGAGCTCTTCAATCACCCTGTATTCATATTTTATTAAAGGATCAATCTTTTGAATTCAATTCACCGGATTGGCTATTTGTCCTCTTGGGTATTTGAGGCTAACATTTTAAGAATTGTTAATGCTGTTTTATGAAGAGTTGAAAATATTCCGCAGACCAAACAATCAGACACGACCTTCCAGTAACTAAACATTCGCAAACACTCCAACCACAAATATGTCACCTTGGCTCCCTACTTTAAAATAAATAACCTTCAGACCAGAAGTTCATTGATAGCACACTATCCTAAAAGCCGATTTTTCACAGTTGGGTGTTGACTTTTTGTACTTTTCACACTTCACATATTTTACAAATGACTAGACTCCCCTGTATCACATATTATTTGACTGATCTCTGGTGTTTGGACTGACGCGAAACCGTATTTGCTTTTATCCTGCGTGTCCTTGTCTTGAACTATCTGGTGTGTCTGAAAGAGTAGCCATAACTCTACTGGGTGCAAACTAACAAACAATATTCTCTCAGAGCAGCCTCATGCACTTTTAATCAACGTTTTGTGTTAGTGTCATATTGTCGCCGCTCCTGTCAATTCGGATGAAAATATTGAGAGAAAATTGCAAATCAACCAACATAATTTTTCTATCGAATGAAAAGTTGGGAGGAATTAGGTTCGACTTGATCACTGGCGGGAATACATGCTAGATCTAGTAATTGTGAGTACTAAGAAATACTGCAATAAGCAGTGAAACAGTGGAAAACTTTATCAGACAGCATTATTCCAAATTAAACTCAATTTATTTTTTTTAACTGTAGAAAAGCGAAAAATTATAGCTTCAGATCTCAACGCAGATCAGAGAGATAGTATAATTGAGAGTGTAGAAAGGGAGGAGTTGATAAGAAAATTATTACACCATTTCATTCAGCAAATTATTCAGTTTTTGAGCATTAGAAGTTTAGAATTTGACTCTAAGGATCTAAATTATTTTTGGAATAGTGACATTAACATTGACTCTGAATTCAGATTCAGCTAGCTAAAAGGCAAATTCATCGGGGTTTACTGCTTTCTCCGTTCTCCTGATTTGGTTTTTTTTATTGAAAATACTTCTAAATACCAATAATTTTAACACCAGTTTTCTATTATTGGCAGAGTAAGAGTTGTATCTAGGAATTGATTGTTACTTTATCGATAGTGTATAAATATGCATTAAATTCTGCTAACTTAAAATTTTTAGCCATTATATCTCGGTTACATCTAGAATGTAAGTTGTTTATTATTAAGATCATTTCGCCTTCCCAACCATTAAAAGAAAAAAACAATTTGAAGTGACAAGACCGAATATCATGATTAAAAATCTGTCAATAATTACTAGAAATTGTAGTCAAATCTTTGCTGCAATCCAGAAGACTAAATGTGACATCTGACTTTATAAATGTGGAATACCCTATTAGTAAATGCTGTGTAAATCGAATTTTAAAAAAATCAAATAATCTTGACGTTGCTCTCAGTATCTTCTTGATTTCCTACTCTTTATCTTTTGTTAGACTTTCCGTCAACCGATTTCGTTTGCGTCTCACAATTAATCACTGTGAATTTTTATGCAGTACTCTGGGTAATAACAATAATGATGATAATTTTGACTGTTAATAATTATTTAAATCCCCTGTGTATGCAAATTTTGTATTTTATTCTCGTTATTGAAATTGAATTTCAATGATAACAAAACAAGTATGGCAACAATTTGTTATTACATTAAGTTGTTAGAAGGTATTCCTTCGCTTTAATAGATATTCATTTTCTTCCTTTGTTAGCTTTCTTAGTCCCTCGGAGAAAGGTTCAAATTCCTAAGTCTTAAGGTCATCCACAAATTGGTTTAGGGAACAATTTCCCTGGGAAAGATAGGGACTTAATTTGGTACTCTGTTGTTCAATGGATTTGATTTTTTCGAGACATTTGTAGTCGAGTGCTGAATTTTAGAAAATTCCGGCACGTCGTACACATACTCTTCTCATATATAATTTCTCTGTCTATTCTACATTCACAGAAGTAAAAAATTTAACAGAATTAAGAAATAAATGTTCAAGTATGAGTTTTATTTAACTGGAATATGGTGTAAAGGACTTTTCGCATTCCTTCTCTGTTGAGATAGCTTAAGACAGATTCAACAGCTAAACGGAAGCTACCAATTTAAATCAGAATCGCCTTCACCAGAATTGAGTTTCCGGTAGATGGCGTTTCGGCACTCAAATGCTCAAGTTACCCGTTGAGTGAATTTTAATACTACTACCGAAGACCGGAAACGCAGATTCACTGTTTGTCGAATATGCAAATGAGGGGTGTAAGGAGATTTTAAGATGAGGGTAGTGCGTAGCAAGGAGGTGTGAAATTCCCTTTCTCCTCCTCTTCCTCTTGTCATCACCGAGAAATTGTTAACGATTGCCCATCCTCGTAAGGCTAAAACTTAAACAACCAATATAAGAACCAACTCAGTTGGTTCATCTCAGTTTTCCACTGATAAAGTATTGCATTCATTGAGAGTGCTATATTGAAGGTAATTTAAACTCATAATTTTCTTGCATTTATTTACGTTGCTCCTTTATATTTACGAATGACGCCGTACTCTGAATTCCGACTCATAATTAGTTTCTCAGTTTGAATATGAAACTAAAAATAAGGCATATATTTGATTTAGAATCTTTTACTTATTTTCAATTATCAAAACATTAATCACCCACAGAGAAAGTATAGACGATAAGCAATTTTCAAATTCATCATTACGGTCATTGTTTGGGAATGCTTTGAGGACTTGAATCCCTTGAGATCGCTCTTCTGCCTCTCTGACCAAAAGAAGCGTATTAAAATCTCCTCTATCTCTCTCTCTCTCTCTCTCTGAGGATTTTCCCTTTTATTTAGCCTTAGGATATTTCAAACAAAAATATTAAATAAGAAAATTAATTCAAAATTATTGAATACAGCAAATTATTGCAGATATTATGATTTGAAATCTTTGAAGTTGAAAAAAGCGGGCATATTCAGTGGAGAAATCTGTCTTTCCTTTTTATAACTTCTACTTTCCTTAATATTAGAAAATTTGCACATTAATAGATTTAATCATATCTCATTCAAGAAGCAAAATTACTTGTGGTCAAAATAAGGAAGCAGAGTTCGTAATTGGAGGGATATAAAGTTGCCAATATCAAAATAATTGGTAGAAAAAGTTTAAATATAAAGATTTTGGTTTTGAGAATGGAAATTTTTCCCTTTGCTATCAAATTTTAATCGGTGCGATCCCATTTGTAAGATTTAATTGGCTTGAAATGTGTGAGATGCTACGTTCCTTCAAAACTTAATTTTGATGGTTGCTCAATGGAAGTCTTCATTAATTTTAGGTTTCCAAGACCGAAATTTTACATTTACTTTGCTTTTTTACTACCGTATATTTCACAAACCGTTTGAATGACCAAACTTCACGAGTTCGCATGACTGTGTGGTTACGCCTCACCTATCTTAAAAAGTAGTATCACTATTTTTAGGAGCATTTCACCGTTAATGACCTTAGACTCGTTTTAATGAAAGGTTTACTTGATATTAGATAATATGCTTAAACAAAAATTCGGCATATACTTATTTAAAATCCTATTGGGCTGTCATGATCGAACTATGATTTTAGGGTTAATATATGACAATGAAAATGCAAATATTTTGCCTCTAACTATTCCGATCTATTATTTTTAACTATTCAAATTAACTCATGACAAAAAAGGATTTGAAATTTACCAACATTCACATCTACATCTCTATAATACATACTCTCATTTAATTACTCCTAACCGGAGTAAAATATGGCAGATTTGCATTTAGGAGTTGGATGAAGGTAATTGTGAATGGACAAAGAGACTAAAGCTGAAAGGCTGATGTATAAAACACATCTGCTCTAATCCGGGATTTAAATGCAGTGGATAGAGCTTTCATGCTAGTCATCCACTATAATCCCCTTTCTCGCAGATGCGTACGTTCACTCAGTACCCAGATTCTTCAGTTGTCACTTCTGTCCACTTTTAAAATCCCGCTAAATCCCTCCCTCCCACCTCCTCTTGCCCTTCCTTTATTAGCCAATCACGTTATCAACATTGCCGCGCATAAAGGGGAAGTCTCCCTTCGTTCAAAAGAAGGAAAAAGCGAGGGAGAGTGGGATTATGCGCCTTTCAAATTTTATTGCTTTCTTTTTTACACGAGAGCAATAGTCTTATTGAAGATGAGTGGAAAGAAGAGCTATTTTATGCCACTAACTTTCCAGTTGTACTAAAAAAGTGCTTTCATTGATTTTTAATAATTCGGATAACAATTTTTATTTCCAGGGTAATATAACGAAAGTTTACTGTTTTTAATTGTGGGAAGCAATTGACAACGAATAACAGTAAGTCAACAAATGGTAAAAGCGAAAAGATGTTGAGAGCAATCTCAAGGTATCAAAAAGTCTTCCTTAAATTGATTTTTGGACCCGAGTTGTACAATATTTTCTAAATGGGCAGTTCATGTTCCAAAATTCAACTTTCACGATTCGTCCTCTGGATTGCAGCAAATGCCTGTCTACGATGTTCAGTGCTTATTGACAGATATCATTTAATCAAGAAAAGTCGGTCTTGCAGCTTCATTTCGTTTTTTTTTGAATGGTTGAGAAGACAAATTTCTAACGTGCAGTTCATCAGCTAATAGTTTTAACATAGCAAAGGAGACATAGATAAAAATTTTACATTTAATCCGGTTTAATAATTCTTACTATCATTGCAAAGAAATGAAAAGATGCCAGTAAGATTTGAATCGGAAAGGTCAATTGAAACGTGGCCTTTCTCAAAAAAAGTCAAAAATATTTTCAAAATATTCGAAAGATTCCTACTTAAAAAATGTATGTCGGATACAGCGAGCATGCAAATTGGCCATAAAACCACGTTTCCTACATTTGCACTACCAGATGTGTACTTTCATATAACGATCCCAAATTCAAGGCCTCTCAACAAAATGCGAAAAAATGTTTCTCTGATTATACAAATCGGTGATGGGAAAGAATGTCCAAATGCAGAAAAAAGAGCTGTAAAGCCTCGCAGAGTTCTCTAAATAATCTGACATGCCCAAATGTTCCCAAGTCTGGATTTCTGGATTTTGTCCCCCATGTTCCTGAAGAAATTCAAATATTTGATGTTCAGAACTCATAGATCAGGCTGTTTGGTTAAGTCCATCATTATGGGATCTAGATACATTCGCAAAGATGTTTTCTAACATTGTTGAGGCCACTGGAGTTCATCCTGTGTAAAATTAGTTTAAAAATCCTTTATTTTCCTTCCAGATTTAACCGTCATTGCCATAGAACAACATGGAAGAAGACAGAATTGTGGCAGTAAGAATTATTAAGATGGAAAACAAGGAAGAAATTATTTTAGCTGTTGAGTTATCTAAGTATACGATCAATATATTAAGCATACAGATGTTTATACATAGTAACGTGCTAACTAAAAATATGTAGTAGAAAGTCACGTTAAATATTATTACAAATTTATACTGATATATGCACAAAGTAAATTTTCATCCGTATAATGCGAACGTAGCAAAGTGGTCAATATGCATGTAGGAGACAATGAAGTGGAGACCCACAGATAAACATCTATTGAGTGTAGTGATTGACTGTAATGCTTAGGGAGGGAAGGTGGCATAAAGCGTGCCTCCAAAACTGGATAACTTAGTGATGAATATCACTTTCCTTTAACGGGATTGGAAAGTAACAGTCATGACTAAGCTCCAACAAACTGATTTTCTCTACCGTAAAAAATGATTCTGATGGGCTAAAAAATAATATGATAAATAGTTTACACTTAGAAATTTATTCAAACTTAAAGTTCGAAAATAAACGAACCACCTTATTCTCAGTATGAGAAAATCAAATACAAGTGAAATAATGATGTAAAAACCTAATCACTTTTTGAATAAGAGAATGCATCAATATGATCTGACGCTCTATCCAAATTTCCCCTTTTCTTTCCATAGGTTTGGTTTCAAAATCGGCGTAGCAAGGAGCGCCGAATGAAGCAACTCTCAGCACTTGGTGTTCGACGAAACTTCTTCCAACAGCAGCATGTTCACCATCTGGCTGCCAGACGAATGCGGTTGAGTGGAAGTGAATGTGAATCGCGCGACGCTTTTGGACCGGATGATCTCCCTTCTGACGTGATGGCTGAAATCTTGCATATGCCGCTGCTGCAAGCTCCCCAACAGACTCAAAGCTATCAGAGTAGTCTCTTCTGCGTTGATGCACAGCGTGTTAGTTCATTAGTTCCTTTTTGTTTGAAAGATTATTCCATAATATACAATAATGCTGTCTTTGCTCTGAGGTAAAGCGATCGACAATATTTCAGTAAATCACAAATTTGGGGGATTGGCAGAGATCAGAATTTTAACCACTACTGGTTTTTGGAGAGATCATTGAAACATAGTTCCTTAATTTTAACTAATTTTACCTATATTTTCAGAAAATTGCAGAAAGATACTTCAGTGATGTTCAGTGAAGATTTATAAAAAATGTAGGATTTGTGAGAGAAATTTCAACCATAGGGTCCTTAAGCTTAATTAGTTCCGTGAAAGCAATATATTAAAATTACAGTTCCAACTAAGATATTATTAATTTGCTTTACATTGAAGACTCTGAAAGTTACATTTCCATTGCTTGTGATCAAAACAGTTTGTACTCACCAAGCAGAGCACTAACAGTTATGAGCAAGATTGGCTGTGAATTAATGATGCAAACACCTTAAAATGACATTTTTGTCTATCCTTCAGGATTTCTATAACTCAGTGGTGGCAGAAGCTACTGGGTCTCTACCAATGGGAGCTCCTTCTATGTTCGCCTACAGTTCTTCACCACCCCCGGCTGGATACCAGAATCCATTCAATGGCAGCAATGGTAATATGGCCTACTCATCACCTCATGATGAAAGTGGAATTGCCAAGAACGTGTCGCCACTGTCACCGCAACTGGGAAAGTCTGAAGAACGAATAAGTAAGACTGACCAATTAACTCTTTATTGAGAAGGGTTTTGCTTGCGTACAATGTTGATACAATTGTTAACTATTAGTCTTTCGACAAATTTTTGAGAATTTCAGGAGCATGATATATATTACCTAATCCACAGTGTATTTGAAAAGGTTATACCTAATCTCTATTCATTAAAATACCCTAAATACTTAAATGTTGCCTCAAATGTATTAAACAGAAATCTAAGGTACTATGTTGATAAATGGACCGGAAGAAGTAAATGGCTACTAGTTTTCAAATTCTAAGGCGATTTAAGACCGTCAGCTGGTCTATTTTTCATATATTTTCCATTATATTACAGCAAATTTGACCTGAAGGTTTCAGTATTTGCCGTTTTTGAGATACAATGTGCGGGTACCTTAATTTACAGAGGTAAATTCTCATGTTTACCAAACCTTTTTATTTCAAGCGTCAAATGTCTATGATGAAGGGCCAGTGTGCAAAGACAATATTTTGTATAATTAAAAAAAAAGAAGAAGGAAGTAGCATTATCGAATTAGCTCAAATCTAACCATATGTTTTAAAGACAGATTTCTTCCCGTTTAGCTCACTTACCACCAGCTGACAGAACTGTAATTTTAAAAATAGGAATGACGCTAACATCAAATTTTTTAACCGTTCCACTTTTTGCCTCATTTTGCTTTCAGATGAATTGAAACTTGGTTTGTGAGCTGAAAGGTAATTGAAATACAAATAGGTGGAAACTTTAGCTTCATAAATTGTCTTTAAATTTAAGTTCGCACCAAAGAAAGCTTTCTCAGGTATCTCGAAGATTGAATTTCCTGAGGACAAATGGTACCAAATGGGGCAACATCTAGATTTCCTGGTCTAATGACTAGAATTTCCTCTAGTTCACTTTCTTTTTTCTCATTAAATTTAATATTGAAAGCTCCATGTCTTACTGTCTTTAAATTAAATAGTATTGCAATAAGACCAGGCGGAATCTTAAAACTAACTACGTTTTTTACTAAAAAGTATGAAAATAACATTGTGACAATGTCATTTTCTCGATGGCAGTCGTTTAAAATTAAGGTCAGTCATTTTATTCGCGGATTCTGCACTGAAGTTATTCAAATTCGTTATGTCTGAAATTTAATCGTGTAAGCCTAAAGTGCATTAAACTTTTATAATCTCCTACCTTCAACGTTTTGAGGAATCAGATGAATGTACTTCCGGCGTTTATGCTGACATCAAGTCGGTTATTCCTAGTCCACTTAACCTCTTCCTTCACAAATGTGATTTGCTTGATGCAGGTGAGGCGGAGGGGCAGAAAGTATGGAACTTCTTCTCCTCTGCAGCAGTCCTAAGGGAAGATTTGAGACGTGACTGCTTGGGATGGGGTTTTAAGGTGGACATAACGCATCATTAGACAATGGCAGAAGGCGGAAGTTTCAATTTTTCATCTGAAACCGCAGTGAGAGAGTTCAACCACTCTGAAATGATTCCTAAAATTAATAAATCAACGAAGCGATCAGGCTTTACTGTCAAAATGGACAGTGAAATCACTCGATCGTTCACGATGATTAGATAAATTCTTTTACTTTCAATTAACTAATTCAATTAGCATGAAATAAGTGAAATAATAGTCATTAAATTAAAAAGTTTATGAGAGAACAAGCAATTATCCAAAATTTCTTCCATTTTTTCACAAATGCTAGGAAATTTACTATTGTTACGGAGTTTGGTCAAACAAATAGGCAAAAAGTTATTCACATTTTTTGTTGATTTTCTAAGTTTTCAGTTACAATATTAAGAAAGTTTCTATTATTTCTTTTATGAAAAAAATTATTTGTTTTGCATTTTTGCAGACAGTGATTTGATTCACAAAAGAAAATTAATGTTATCCCACCTTGAGAATTAGACTTAATTTCCCATGGGGTAGGAAGTTCTCAAAGCTTGATCGTTTATTTCATGTCGAATAATGTTTTGTCATAATCAGCGAGAAAATACTTGAACAATTAACAAATGCTACCGTTTGATGAATCATTATTGCGGAATAATTCAAATGCTCTATCGAGATGGCGATTTTATTATAGCTGTTAATATGGTATACTTCGGATGTATAGGTAAGTTGAATTAAGAAATTTCACCTTCTGCAGTTTGATCTTTAGCTCGAACTTTATGAGCTCTCACTTGTCTTTCTTCATTTTTGAAACATCTTGATTAAAGCAAATGTGAATTTCTAATGAAAAGGTCAGATATGCAGGCAGACTTGTTCGTCTAAATATTTTATTTAACTTATTTGATTAGAAGAACATTACCTGTTGGTGTATTGTCAAAGTTCTGATTTGGACGGGACGACGTATTAAGTAGAAAATAAATATGCTTGTTGTCTCATCAAGAATCTTCTTGATTTGAAATTCTTGAAAGTATATGGATAACTTGGAACAGAGTTTGGTTGTTTTTCAGATAAAAACCCTGGGAAAGAAAAACTTGTATTATCCAGACTCTCATTTTCTGACATCATAAATACCTCCTGCTGTTGAGTAAATCCATATTAACAGTTTTAATTGGAATAATCTACTACGATGCGATCCAGTCAAGATTTATTCTCTCTGGGCATAGTTTCTGTTAAGTTCATTAATTTATATTTCTGCATCCACGCATTTCGGAAACCAGCTTCGCTCAGTTATATGGCAAAAGGAAGCATGCTTCTGAGATTGCACAAATTTGTAAAATTGAGTAATGGCGCCCAGAATTATTTGTTGGAATAAGCTAAAACCTTTCTCTATTTAGCCAACTCGATACGTATAAACAATATTAACAACATGCATTTATCACAGTTCACGTTTTTATTGCAAAGAAACACATACATCTTAATGAACTCCAAATTGGGCTGGCTAATGACAGCGTGCATCACATTTCATTATTTAAGGGTTTTAAAATGGTACATACTAACACTTGTTTATTCTCTTGATTTACACAGGCGATTCATCGGTTTATTTTACTGACGGATGTGTGTATCCTCTGGACAAATGTATTCCAACCTCGCCTTCAGAATCCTTCTCCCAACTGGTTGAACGGGGCTTCCCTCACAATGCGGGATTTCACGGAGAACATGAACTCTCTTCAGCTGCTCAGGACAATTTCGCTCATCAAAATCATCCCCATCCTCACAACGTTCAGTCAAGTTTAAGCCAACAGCTCACTCATCTTTCACCTATTAGACCTCAAAGAGGACCTATGGATCATCAGATGACCTCTGCAGGTATTATTGAATGCTCTTGGTAGAGAGGAAACTACAACTACTACACTTTGCCTGATTTTATGTATCGCTCATTCTGTACATATACACATTTTAAGTGTCCATCATCATTAATTTTATTGAAACATATTATGCATTTACTTTATTATTTGATTGTTTTTTTTATTTTTTCTTATATTTGATGATCTTATCAGTTATTATTATTACAGTTTTAATAACATTATTATTTGATCAAAATTATTGAATATCATGGTGTCATGAGATTAAAGTTTCATCCACGATCATTTACTCAGTGTTCTTGCCAGTGGAATGGTTATCTCTTTTAATAATCATACGATGGCATTGGAAAGTTTAAAAATCAAATAAAACTATTTTGTTGTGAGAAAGATGGTAAAGAAGGTTTGTTCAAGCTTCTTTGGGAATGAGCAGGATACAATATGCATGTAACCATGCTCGCTAATTCTCCTTTCTTGCTAGCGTAATAAACATATTAAGGCGATTTCTGATAGATAGATAGATAGATAGATAGATAGATAGATAGATAGATAGATAGATAG
>CAADRB010000009.1:3154650-3331759 GCA_900708905.1 Hymenolepis diminuta
GATAGATAGATAGATAGATAGATAGATAGATAGATAGATAGATAGATAGATAAACCATATAAATATTGAAGACAAACTTAAAATGTGTCAAAATCAGCTATATCTCCTGCATAATCAAAAGTGACAGTATTACCTTTTCTACAATCATGGATGAAAGACGTGGAAATTTAAACGAAAATACACATGGAATTCTGGGACTATTCTTAGCAAGCTTGCCTGTTTATCTATATTAATGATTTATTAACTGAGCTATGAAATAAACGAGAATTTTGTTACGAGGTTTATTTTGGTACAGAAAAAAGTAACATTTGTAAATATGTTGGTGTCTTTCAATAACTAGTTTTACTACTCTTGAATTGCACTTTTGAGGATATAATATGAATTAATATATCACCTAAACCTATATTATTTACATGGTTAAATGAAAATTATCTATAATTGTATCGTGTTCTTTATTAAGCGCCAAATTAAAATGTTTACTGTTAAAATCGTAACCACATTTAGGGTTTCTTATTCAAGATTCTCATTCCTAAATCCCGTCCGAGAAGGATATTCTTCAAGACAATTCTTGAGTAAAGTTACAACATCGTAATCTCTCTATTCAGTAGTACCATTACAGCTGAGGTTTACAATAACCGGATATAAGTAAAAGAAACTCAAATCCATAACTTTCGACCTGTCAACGGACATGACGTATGTTACTACTTAATTGTTAACGTGTTTAATAGAGATAATTGACGAATTCTTAATCAACACGTTTCGTAATATATTTTCAAAAATGTAAAAAAAATTGATAAATCGTATTTTTTTGAGAATGCAAGTAGGTAAATAAATGCACCAGCTACTACTAGAGAATCATAAGTAAGCATAATTTATATTTGAGTGGAATTAGATGGAGACAAAATAGTATTTCTTCGATGGACAAAAATAGGTGAATTTGAGGTTAGCGACTTTTAGCCAAATAGCTTTTGAGGTAATTGGAATTTGGTGTCATTTACAGGTGCAAATAAGGTCATTTTAGATAAAATCTTGTCACTTTTTCTACTTATATCTTGACACACATTTCACGGACGATCGGTTCAGTGAACTTGTTTTTTTTAACCATAGATATGGGATTGGGACCCTTGGTGGAATTGCAGGTTAAGTTGATGCGAAAAGTGAAAATGAATGTTTAAGGTCAACAGAGTTGTCACCTCAATTAAGTTCGCTAAATTCCTTCCATAAGTTCCAAGTTAACAAATAGATCAACTAGTATAGAGTAGTTAAAAATTTAATTTTCTCTCATTTAGGTACGTGCAAATTTGAATAGCATTAAATTAATGCGGTATATAAAGTATAACTGCATTTCAACGCTCATGTATTGGGTCAAGACAACCAATTAGATTTTCTCTAAACCTTGCATTTTTGAGTTCACACATTTATTGCAGTCTATAATTACAACATTTTTATCTCTTATCTTCATAACTCAGTTCAATAAGTAGCCACATTTAACGTACAGATTTATGACGATGTTGTTATTCAAAATAGTAGTCATGCCAAAAATATTCTTTACCCAAAAAACGATGAGAACATCGGTAGTTAAGGTTCGAGTAAAGCCCCTATTTCCATTTAATACATATTCATCGGGCTTATTCTACTAGGTATACTCAACTAGCATTGTTAACTGACTTTACTTTCACTAAATTTTTCACCCACTTAACTGTCACGATTGAACTTTAAAAGAAATTTTCGAAATCATAATCAATTTATTGCATAAATGGACAGGGAAGTTAAATTGGCAATCAGGAACTGAAAATTCGAGAATGTAAGGCTAGATGACAAAAAAGCATGAAATGTTTTAATAAAATAATATTAAGAACTTAAAAGTGACAAGAATGTTGGCTTCATTTGTTGGTATCAGTAATGGGATAGATTATTAATGGATGGTACTTTCATAACTAATTATTATCTTCAATAAACTGAGACCAGAGGGATAACCATAGTTAATTTACTAAAGTTGGGGATAAAATATCTTTTCTTTCAAAAGATATTTTGGAGAAAATAATTATTCGTACTATACTCACTGTAGTTATTGAAGTGTATGTATTTTATACTTTAAATAAAACTTGGCTTCAAGTTAAATTTTCATGAATTGGGCATGACTGACCTCTACTAAGATAATGTGAGTCTATATTTCAAATGACTTGTGAGTAATTGAAACCGTTTTTTATCAGTCGAGAATGTTGAAACTACAGGATGACCAAAGTCAATATTACAGTGCGTGCTTTAGAGTGTCTGTTAAATTTATAAGAATATCCAGATCATTGCAGATCTACTACTCTCATTCTTAATTCTTGATCGTCTCACGCATATCAAAACTCCCAACCGGATTCTGTTAGAAGAAATGATAATTATTTTCCCCCGCTCCCAATATTTTTTCTATGAACAAAAATGTATTTTCTTTCTTTATTTCCCCACCGATAAAAGACACTTGATAATTATTCGTATTTGTTTAAGCCGATACCGATTGAGAGGGGGTTTCGATAATACACTCGTGTTGACTATAACGTGCCTTCTGATCTGCCGTGGGTTATTAGCTTCTGTGTTAAGTTGCTATATTACCGAGTTTGGCTCTGCGAAATTACTACCCGAACTCCTAGTTGGTTACGTAATAGCAGCTTCCTTTTAGGTTATTCTTTTTAGTAAGCCAAAGGACTTTTTTCATCACAATGAATATGAATATGACTAACTTTTACTTCCCCTGCCGAAATACAAAATCGAGTCATCCATGTCACTAAAACAGTTTGAAGCAGCTGGAAAAGCCACAAAAATTAAATTATTGACTAAAATATTGAATTTATGCAAAAATTTTTTTAAGACGTTATTGATATTCTACCTTAGGCATCTTCATAGGATGAATGGTTGCTGAGTGGATTTCTATATTCAGATTCGAGTCGCCTATGAGAGGATTCTATTAGTGAGGTTAATTGGCTTCTTATCATTCCGAATCGCAAGGCGATAATTTTAATTTACATTAGTTATTTTCTGCTATTGTTTTAAAATATTTCAATGTGGAATGCATCAAGATCGAATGTATGCACAAAAGTCAGATTCAGTAGACCAATTGGGGACTTCACTTTCCATTTGAAATTTAGTCACATATGATATGCTCCATCTCAAAATTTCCCTTCCTTGCTGATTGAATATAGACATTTGTTTACTATATTAATAAAATTGTTATTCAACAAATTTTTCTTATTAGTGAATCACCATTGTAAAGGGTGTCATATAACAAGGGCTTGCTTTATTCAGTGACACCGATATGATACCACATTTCATGCTAATAAAGATGGGAAAAATTGCGTTAGTGATTAGAAACAGTTTATTCTTATCTGTAATTCCAGCTAAAACATTTTTGTTCGGCATTCATATTCCGATCTCCGTTAACGGAGTCGTTCCATCAAAGTGTTAAATTTTTGTGTATGTCATTCTCGTATTGCAACAGTTATATTTCACAGCATGCTAAAAGCATTATTTGCAAAATTAAGATTAGAAAAAAAGGAAAGATTGTAAATAAATGAAAAAATACGTAAGTGATTAGATAAGAGGCGACATTTATCCTACTTTAAATTGAACTTTAATCGCAAGTATACATTTAAATAACGAATAGCATAAAAAGTTCACTTCACAAAAATTAAAATTAAATAATGCAATTACTTTGCTACGAAGAAGCATAAAATGTTATGATTTTTAACAAAAAATTTATTAATTTGATGATTTTCAATTGTGACCTTCGTCAACTTATACCAATTAAATTTATAAGATCCTTCCAATCAGCAATTAGTGCTTTCGGCGCATCAGTCAAATAGCTAACCAATGAGGACGAAGTCGTTTATTTTATTGGCCGAAAAACCGTTTAGTTGTTGTGTATAAATTCGTAAGTACTTTCTCTGAAAATTTAATACAGTGCAAAATTAAATTTATTGAATTGTATATAATTTTACGCATTCTTATGTACTGCTATTTAATATGAAACTTATAAATCTCTCCTCTGAGCAATTTTGAGTTTCTGCTGCATTCTTACAAAGTATACTATTAATAAATTGCCTATTCTATTTTACATTAATCTTTCTACATAATCACAATGAAATTTCAAGACATGTAATAAATGTCAATTTGGAAACATCTTATGATTAAATTAACTAATGCCCTTTTCCTGAAATTATTCATTTATCATGTTAATTTTTTAATAAAGCTCTAATATTCATATTAAGTTGGTAGTCAGTGTTATAACCTTTGCATCAATAAAATAAAATTTTTCTCTTTCTTCATTTCAGATTTGTAAGGACAATCATTATTTCGTTTGATACAAATTTGTTTGAGACTGATTCCCTTTTATTTATTTCCTTCTATTTATTTACTTTGTTTGTAACTTGTGTTTGCGCTTATTCTGCTCTGAATTTTTCGCCTGTTCCCCGGTTTTTTTCGCTTTATCGAAATTTTAATTTGTTCGTATTTTCCCTCTCTGAGGAATCTATTTTAATCTCTTATCGGAGTCTTTCCGACTAAGTGAGTTCGCTTCATGTGTAGCGAGATCAAATACCTTTCCGTTTTGCTGCTTAATCCCTGATCCTTGCTTAGTATTTCTTTCAGTAAATCAGCAAACTTTTTACTACTTTTATCTTTGAATTGAATTCGACACATTTATCTTGGCGTTTTCTATGATGTCCTTTTATCGGGACATTAGTAACGTTCTATTCTTCTTCCAATGAAGTTCACTTTTTGTTCCTTGTCTCTTTTAGACAGCATGTTGTAACCTCAAAAATCTACATCTCTACCGCTTCACAACTTACGTGGGAATTATGTGGCTTACCAATTTCCTATGTATCCTTTCGTTTTCTCCCATCCTCTTGCTGCTCCTTCATCATCATCCTACCCTTACACGGCCTGTTACTGGCAATATCAGCAGCAACAGCACTCTTAGTGAGTATTTAATTTTGCTATCTGTTATTTTCCCACACATTTAGACGGGTAGTAGATCTCTAATGTAACATTTTTGCTCTTTCTCCTGCTGTCTACCACTTCACTTGTAACAAAGTTCTTTCAGTCGTGTGCCGGTTGATAGGCTGCACCGTGGTAGTTAGCTGGAGAAGTTTCACAAACTAGTCGGGTTTGCAGGCCTGCTAGAATTTAAGTCAGGAATTTGATAGGGAGGAGAGAGGGAGATGGTTATATTCCATAAAATTCGGGTCCCAAGCCCATTTAGGAAATCGTTTTACTACGCTCATCTGGAGCAGACGGATTGCATCGTACGGTCTTCGTGGTGACTTGACGTCTGTAATTCTCTTTATTAACCAAATTTAACCAATGCGGTTGGCTATTCCGCCTACTGGTGTGCATCAATGGGAATCGAAATTGTGACCTCTCCCGCCACCTCTCCATTACCAGAGCATATTCCTTGGAATTAAGGTATCATTCTTTAACTATCTGTTACCATTCAGTTTAAGTTTGGAACTATTTCCTATCATTTTTTGATGCTATTCACTTGTGCTTCTTGTGAAAATGTTCTGACTAATTAATGAGGGTAGATGATATTTCTTCCTTTTTGTAGGAATTGACGAATTTGGTTGATGGGAAGTTCGTACTGCAGTCATTATTTAGTTGTTTTCATAAATAATTTGGACCACTTTTCCTACATTAAATCCTCTGAAACTGTGCCCCGCTTTTTGAAAATTCGGATTTCCTTTTGATGAATCACGAAAGTAAGATCTTTCCTAAGGCTTCCTGTGTTTCCTACTCTGTCAGTTACATCCTTGTATCTTTCTTAATATTAATTCTCATTAGTAGCTGATAGCTCTAAACGGTGTTGGATAGACTTTCCATACTTTACCATCACTTCTCATATAAGTGATGCGAAGTCTTCTACGTTTAAGGTTAACCGTCGAATTTCCTAAATAAATCTACTGATTGTACTTGGCGGAGGTGTAATCTTAAGATGAATCTGCTTACCGTTTTCAATATGGTTCAAAGGAGATTTCTGAGTTAGATAACTAGATAGATATCTCTCCACCTCAAATTCGAATTTTTCTCTGAAACCTCCGCTTTAGGCAAACATGATTTATTATTTGAAAGATTCAGCTGCATCGTACAGTATTCCCTGAGCCTCAATGCTTGAGATGCTGGAATATAATTTATGATAGAGTTCTTTCACACCTTTCTTTAAGTGCGTCAGTTTGTTTCCAATTGGTGTCGATAGCTTAAAAGAAGTTTGTTTCATAGAACCGAGCGAAAAGTTGCGGTCCTCTTTGTTGGATCTTTCACATGCAGGACAAGTAGAAATTCTCCTCATCTGGATTTCGGCCATTTTGCGCAAAGGTTAACTGTCGGTACGTGTGGGAGTTTTTTCGCAAGGCGTGGCGTAGCGCAATATAGCATTATGTCTCTTTCTCTAGACAGGGTGGAGGTGGCGACGATGTCGGCCACACATTCTTCGTCTCCTCCACATGACTGATTTACATTTTCTGAAGTGGCTAAAAGTAAGCACGACAACTTAGAGGTAAGAATTCCTATGTATTCAACACTTGGGAGTCTTCCTCTGTCCTCCCAATGCTTATGTACTTTTTTCTTATGGATGTCATAACCATTCTATTAAGCTGAAAGCGTTAACGATCATGCAGTATTCTATTGTCGTCGTCCAAACAAATATGCACGTTTATATAAGAAGTTCAGCTACTTTTATCAAACTGGTCACCTAAGTCTTCTTGTGATTTCTCTATTTTCTGCCGATTCGGAAGGAGATGCTAAAGGGAATTGTGGAGTGAAGAATTCCATTAGTAATGAGTTTCTTTTATCCTTGAATTTCCTTTGTGAAATTGAATGGTAGTTTCTTATCGTCTTAATTTCTTTAAGTTTCCATGTAATTATGTTCATTTCAATGATATAATTTGGACAGGGAAATTCTTATCTTCAAATTAGCTCACGTCTTTTATCTCATTGACTTTAAACTCTTGAGAGTTGAATTCATTTGTTTGTAGCTAATTGAGAAAAGACATTTTCTAAATTGATCTTTCCATAATGAAGCATCATATTTGAGATTTTACCTTATTAAACACATTTTTCTCCACAGACTAGGTTCTGATGTATTTGGAAGAGTTGGAAAGTATTCACTTTCAATATCACATAAATTCAGAAAAATTGACTGGAGCATCTGTGTCTTCTCTGCTATCTGTTAACAGTTAATCAACCATATGTAAATGGATGCTTCGAATGGCTGTTTTTATTAGCCATATAGGCTTTATCTATTTGAAAACTATTCACAGTTTGTATCCTCTCATTAATGATAACTGTCACATTCACAACAGAATAGTCAATTTTGTTGTAGGCAAGCTTCTACATGAGTAGGTATGCCTTGAATGTGTTTTCACATGGTCCACGATGTGTTACAACTTGATATCAACGATTGATTACTGTCTATGGACATCTTTATGCCAGTTTATAACAGTTATCTTTCTCTTCCTCATAGCTTTAGAACCGTAGGCTCTTTCGATAGACTATGACTGACCATGGTGTTTGCTTGTTATTTCCCGAATATTTTCTCATCTGAATCATTTTAGATAAATGTTTGGTGTTTGTGCATATGTGTTGGGTCCAAATAATTGGTAAATAAAACTGCTCTCTTTCCCTAGCTGTGGTAGAGAGAAAGGCTATTTAGGGGGATTTGCGGAAGAAAGAGTAAATTCATGAGAGAAATCGCGTGAAATGCTGAATGAGTGAATGAATCACCTCTGGGTGGCATTTGCCTTCCTCCTCTTCTCTTTTCACAATAACTGTCACGGTGGAAAAATTAAAAAGGACTTAATCGTAAACTAAGAAATTCTTCCGTAATTGTAGATGCTTTCATTGGCATCTTCAAACTGCTTTAGAAACAGTTTTATATTCGTCTTCGTAAGTTTTCGAAGAGTTTTCAAAGGATAAAGTAAAACGAAAAATAAATTCTTTCAGTGGAGTTTTAATGCTCCAGTTGCTTAAGAGCATCCTCCATCTTCCCGTTTAATTATTACGCCTTCATTATTCCAGGTGCTTATCAAGTGTATAACTGGATAACTATTCCCTGCTTTTGGTTATTAGTTCTTCCAAAATCTTGCAAATGTTCGAGAGATATTATTTATTTCAATATCTTTTCTTTTACTCTGGACTCTAGTCTCACTGAATATCTTTATTGGTATGCTTCTTTTACAGATGAATCGGAAAAAAAACAATGCTATTGGGCATTTAAATCTTATAATCATTTACTCAAGGGTTGACCCAACCCTTAAATTTATTTGCTCATTTTCGCTCAAATGATCCTCATATAGAACATTTACTTCAAAGCTTTACCTAAAGGAAGTTGTCTATCATAATATTTAAAGGATATGTGCAAAAACGACTCCCTTACATATAATTACTCATATGATCTAATAAAACCAACGCTAGTCACTTATGTCACAGTCACGGGTTTTTACTGAAACCTACAATCCATTTTTATAACTCATATTTCATGAATTTCCTTCCAGATGCACAAAAGTCCAAACGATCTCTTATGGGAGCCCTCGTAATAGCCGATCCGCCGTCATTAGTTGGGGCAGGTGACCCTGGAGTACCTTCAATCGATTGGCGTTTCTCTCTGGGCAATCCAGCAAACACAAGTCATGTGAACTTCACTCCTCAGGCACCCAAAGGCGGTTATAAAAGGGATAATAAAGGTATTTGAATGCAAAACAATTTGATTGAACCTCTGGTTAACTCTGATAATAATGTATAGGGTGTGTATTTTTTTATAAGAGTATTAGGTGTTAACTGGTGCAAATTCTAATATCTACTTTACATGTGTCTCGTTCAATATGCTGCCTCTGTATAACAGTCCATATCCGATTCATGTTGTAGTATTTTGTCGATATTTTATTTTCCATTACATTGGAAGTAATTTTGAGATTTGTATCAGGGAAGAAACATTAAAACATTTAATATTAGAAGTTAAGAAGGTCAAGGAAAGATCCAGTTAATTTTTGAGCTGCATGTCATTTGAAATTTCATTTAAAGTGAAAATTCGGGCCATGTTTTTATTTGAGTTTGCTCGGCATTTGGTCATAATCGCGGCTAGCATCATTACTGATTCACTGTATTCTTATTTGTGTATGAAAGCGTCGATGATACCGAGGATCCATGCTTTAGTTAAATTCCTCGAAACCCTATTTGTGTTTATTTGTTTGCTCATACTACTTTTAGGAAGTGAGTGCTCAGAAATAATAGTCCCGCCTTCATTAAACTATGTTTTGAATATCTTTTTATCCATCTTTATCCGCCCACAATAGATAGCAGTAGCTTGACTTAGCCAAAGGTAAGTTAGATGAGGTCTTGCTGGATTCCTAATCGACAATACATAGAATAAGAAATTCCTTTTTTTATTTTTCAGCCTCCTGGCGACCCCAGGTGACAGTAATCGGCGACAATCTGGCCGTGAATCTCTCCTGGCCTTCACGAAATGATCCACAGTTTCAGCTCAGTCACTACCGCATTCAATTTCGCTATCGAGAACCCCACGAACGAAGATGGGCTCGACCGTTTGTCGTGTTGCAAACTCGACTCTCTGGCAATGTAAGTGACATTCTATAAATATTCTCAACACCCGTCTTGGGCAATTACAGTCTCTGACTGAGAAAATCATGTTCAACCTTTCCTCTAATGATCAGTACTAGCCAATATGATTGGCCATTTAATCTCTGCACGTATGTTAGTGAACATCAAACTCGTGGCTTCGGAATCGACAGGGATACACACAATCCCATACAGTTAAATTGAGGAGCAGAGTATGTATGCTCACTTGCAGCTTCTCAATCCTAGTACACTGTCTGGGTGGGCAAATCCTCACACACTCACGCACTAGTTTCCATAGCTACTACACACCCACCGCAGTAGCTGCGTATTTGCTGCTGCTGCTGCTGCTACTGTTTTTCTGTTTGTGCTAGTCATCTCCCTGCTAGTTAGCTTGCTTGCCATGCCTCTGCTCTGTTAGTGGCAGACTGCAGGCAGTCAATCAGCTCATACTACCAGTTTGGACATGAACACAACTCTTTTCTCACGTGTGGGTCTCTGCGCTTGTGTTTTGAAGGAGGAATGGTAAAATATATCCTGCTCTGTTGCTGCTCTCAGTGTTCTCCATTTCCCCTTCACCCCCTCTCCTACTCTAGAGCTTTATTTGCATCCTCACATCACATGTATACGTGCGGACACCCTACAGTGACGGAAAACTTTGCTCTCTTTTGGCATTGGTCTACAATTTCTTGATATTACAGGAATGGTGTGGAAATACAAGGTTTAAATCGGTTAATATACCCCAGTGGTGCAGTAGTCTAAGTGCGCGTCTGACAATGTCAAAGGCACGGGATCAATACTCGTCAGCCCACATCCAGTGACATGGATGTTCAACTGCACTGGTTAACTCTGGCCAACAAGGGAGACGTTAAAATGCAACTTTCTCATAAGAACGGCTACAAGGTATCTTCCCTCCACTCAAGTCAAATGTTATGCACACTTTCCATAAGGGACTTTTGAAGTTCTAGGTCTCCTAATTTATCTGAGTTAAAGTCCCCACTGAACTTAAAAATATGTTCAGTGTCGAACAAAGTTGCACATTTGCATCCCCCAAAATTATGTTACAATCACCTATCTGGTGAGCCTAATAATTGCAGAAATTGTACAAGTTATCATATTCGAAATAATTCTGCTTAATGAAAGAAGTCTTGCTAATTAGAACGGAGTGGTAAATATCCACGTTCAATGAAATGCAATAGTCTCTGGTTATTTATGGTATGCTTAAAGTTATTTGCATGCTTTCTTCAGTTATGAACTGTGATTTGTATTTTTAACTTTTAATTTCCGCATAATCTAGTTTCCTCTCTTACTGATGGTTTGATTTACAGTGATATTATCGGAATAGCGTGTAAACTATTCATTAAATCTTTCAGGCATCTTTAAACTTTATTAGCTGTGTGTTAGTTCAAGAAAATAGTCAACTGTCGACCTAGGTTAAAAAATTTACGTGTTAGGTGTTTATAAGATATTTTTGTCTTAAGACATGGCAAAACTCTCGAACATGTGGTGGTAATTTTATGCAAACCCACTAAAAGCGTGAGATCGCTATTGTACTGGAATTTATGGTTGTTAGTATTTGCATACTACTTTCTCGTGAAGAGTGAAAATCAAAACTACGAAATTTGGACATATTCAAATTCTGATCGAATATCAATCAATCTTGTCAGTTTCCTATGCACTTATTCTACTTGTCTAGCTTCATCGTTCTCTAAATTTTGAAACAGAATTATAATTAAAACGCTGTAGAGTTCCGGAATGGTAACTTTCGTTATATTTCTCGGGTCCCTCATTATTTTCCCTTTGTAATGTTTCTAACCGGTGTGTTTCCTCCTCCGCGCTACCTTCCTTTTAAAATTGCCCGGAATTCCACCAATGTTTCATTGTTCGATGACCTTTTTGTACGTTTTAAACATTTATTACTCTGATAGCCTTCAATGGCGAATTATCCGTATGAGTTTTAATCCAATTGTGTATTATTTATACTAATATTGATGACTTACAACGTTCGCATTTTCCTCCAAGGATTTTTTCAGTCTCTCGACCGGAATACCGATCATTCAAATGATAGTTAACGTTTTCCAGATTTTCCTGATGTGGCTTTTGTTGCAGTCGGCAAATTCGCGACTATTTACTTACTGGTTTTTCTTTATTTTGATAAAAATTCACCTTTGATTAAAGAAGCTTCAAAATTATCGTTCTTTGCCTCCTAAAAGAGCTATTTTAATCATATGTGTACGTCTTCTTTTCCGTATTATAGGTTGCGAAGCCATACATGTACGTGACAAACAAACAGCCAGGTGGACTGGAGGCTGGAAAGGTCTACCAATTTCAAGTCGTCGCAGTCTACCTTGATGCAGAGACCTCTGAAGAGAAGAGTCGATGGTCTTCCACTGTCTCCTTCGACTACATTTCCCCCGAACCCCCACTTTTTCGAGTTGCCCGACGATTGGTAATTTGCCTATCTCTAGCTCGTTTATTTTTTTAAAATCGTTTTATCAGAATGTTTAGTTAAAGCTCATATGTACATGTCCAATTTGAAAATTTTGGTCTTGAAAGATATGCAATTTTCGAAGCTCGAGTTTGTTCTAATGATTTTTCCTTAATATATCCGTGACCGCTTAGCTAGGTCGGAGATTAGCTTGACGAGTATGGCAAGGAAAATTATATTAAATGCCGATTTTCTATAAAGAATGGTCATTTTTGGATATCTCTTTTCTTTAACGGACATTTTTGAGCCAATTTAGAAAAGTTTTAATAGTACTTGACTTAGCAGAGGAAAGGCAATAAAGAGTTCATTTTGTAAAGAACTCACATTTTACCACCTGTCTTGGTGATTAGAGTTAACCAAGACTGTTGGCCATCCATATCACTGAGTTTGCGCCGATTAGCATCGATTTCGTAGGCATACACTTTAACAACTGCGCCACATAGATATTCGACAATCCAATTTTACCGATTTTATTATCGGAAGAAAATGAAGATCTGAACTCGTTTTCCTGTCCAACCCAATTTTTATACGTTTTCTTCTCGAAATGCAGGAGTTTGTATGATCAGGTGTTTGTAATCATTCCACGAGATTCATTAGTTTATGTCATTAGGACCAATAATTTCGATTTTATTCTTTTCATCTACTCAAGAAAGAGCTGAACGATCTTCATAGAAAACGCATTGCATTAATCTAAATCAGTTCCCTCGTTTACTCTCAGTGTTGATCAAGTGAAAATTAATTCAAAAAAACTTAATCTCCTCTTGAAATCTTTTCAGCTAGACCATTAGTATTGAGTGAAATTCGTTTACTTAAATCACGCATCGCATTGGGTAGATGGAGTAGTGTTCGTTTTCGTCCTGTGTAGTATTTCTCGCCTAACCATTTTCACCCAATCGCATTTCTCACCTCTTTCTGTGGCTTATCCACCCATCCAGCTATAGCCAATCCAATCCTCTCTGTACATTTTGGTTTTCCCCGATATTTTTCCTACTGTTGCAATTCTATGGTTTGGGCCCCCAGAGACAGAGAATTCGCTTGTCATATATATATCGATTTTTTTCCTTGTAGTGTTTAGATCGTGATTAACGCCTGTCATGCTATTCCCCTTTCTTCTAGTTCAGGCTACTTCTTGAAAATGTCAGAAATGGCCTAGGTGGGTATAAAAATAGGCTCCCTCTCCTAGGAGGTTATGATTGCGTCTTCTTCCCTGATTTTTCCTGCCTGCTTTTGTTATTCCCAGTAGGGCGACGGCAGATAAGATTGTTTATAATATATTACTCGTTCACATTGCTTGCCTAAAAGGTAAACTGACGCGATGTTTTCTATTTTTCCTAGTAGTCTTGTTGAATATTTTCGGAAACTAGACTCGTGAATCTGCTTAATGCATACTGATTGTCAACAAGAGATATATGGTTTGTCAAACATACGGTTAACTATCTTTTGCATGAAATTGAAACCATTAGTGTTATTCAGGAATCTTATCATTCGATTGTGATTTAAGATCTCGGAAGATTTGGGAGGCTGGAATACGGTATTTGCTTCAATGATATTGTTTTAAAGTGTATAAATGGGCCAATGGCTGAAATTTTACTTCTAAAAAAGTGCTGTTAAATCACTTCGAAATTGGTTAAACTGGTACTAACTGTTAAATCGTGCAGGTTTTAAATTAGATAATGCAGATTTAATATGGTTTTTCTAATACTTCTATGCATTATATACGATAAATAAACCGTAGGATCTTAGGTTTTTATGAAAAAGATTGGAGAACAGGCATATGAACCTCAGAATTTTTCCTTGTTAATTGCTTACCATTTATCCAAGAACATGCACTGACATTTTTGCCCTTCTGAGGTATTTATTAAGATTTCCTTTCTGCATCCTTCAAAATTTTATATTTCTTGAAGGCTTAACTAAGATAGAATAGCGTCGCTCTTAACTATCAAAATTAAAGATGACATTTTAATAAAGGAAATTTTGGCTTTCCTTAAAGTTTTCAGAAGTTTAGTGTTTTTTTTTCCAAGGGAAATTGAATCAAAACAATTTTGCAAATTTTGCGCAGGTCCTTTTGGTAAATTCTTATCTCAAGTTTGTCAGTTTTGTTGGTACAGAAAGTATTTGAAAATTCGGGTTCTAAAGACTTATTTTTTTTAAAAATTCAGCTTTTGACGTCATTTCAAATGAATAGTTAAAATCTCTTAAGAATATTCCCGAACTCGTGTATAGGGATTTCATTTGCTTTTGTAGCATCGATGTGGAGGCCAATGGATTCTTCCCTCTAATTTATTCGATATATTCGGGGAAGTAGATAACTGAGGTTTGATATTCTGCCTTTTGTTTCCCTTTAAACTGTGTTAAAGGCATAATTGAGGCTTCATAACCATACGTACTGTTTGAAATACAGAAAAGATGTTTTAGTATTAAGATTTGTGCGCAAAAACTTTAGTTGGAATGTGAAACAAAATTCACTGTCGGTGGTCCGTGAAAGTAAAACCAGAATTCATTTGCATTAAGTGAAAAATGCTTAATTTTCTTTCGTCTAAAGATTAACGCTTTCACTGTCTGAAGTATATAGGCACGATTTTGAGTAATTAGTGCTTGATATAAGTTGGTCTGGAAATCCATCACTGATGGATGATCTGCATTTGGAGATTAACTAGCCGATATCCTTTGTCTAGGTATGATGTAGTAAATCGTTAGAATAGATTATTATCATCAAGTGGGAATGAAATGAACAGTCCTAAACACCAAAATTCAAGTTTTCACGCGGAATCCATTTAATCTCCTCTTATGGGATTGAAACAGTAGACTTGATGGGGCTTATCTAAACTTTTTTTAACTGGAGTCATTGGCTGTTAACTTTCCTCATTTTGGTACTGGCAAAACAAAAGGCCTTTCTGTTAACCTTCTAGGTGTAATCAATACAGACCATTCTTTCTCGAAGGATAAACGTCCTCTTAAATATTGTTAAATTTTTAATATAAGGTTTGGGAACATATCCATCTACGTCTTTCGTAAGACATCCAGAAAATGGTTATTTGAAGTCGTTGGGTTTCGTTAAATTGTTGAACAGTGGCCTTTTTTCCATAGTTAAAGAGTATTCTTTTCCTTTTTGGGAAAATTTGCGCACAATTTGGTTTCATTTCCGAAAAATAGTAATAAAATTTATTGGGTGTTTCAACCATTATAGACCAATCATAGCAAAAACTTCATTGGTGTTGTGTTTGATTTGTTTTAAGTGTGTTTTCATTCTTATCAAAATTTGGAGGCTCGAGAGATGTTTTAGTGTAAGAGAACTATAAAAGTGTTTCATTGCAGTCCAAAGGCGAAGTATTCTTAGTTGAAGTTTGGCCTCTGGATTTACCGAAAGAATCTACTGGTCAAGATCTTCACAAGTCGTAGCTCTGTGAGAACGTAGCCTCAAGATCAGCTTTTTCCCAGTATTCAATGGCGCTTTAGGTTCTTGTTTCTATAATTCAAGACTCATTTTTTTCAGCCGGATGGAATCGTTCACATCAAGTGGTCGCGGCCCTGGCGAAACGATGATTTCAAGATCACCCGCTTCATCATCCTGTTTCGAAAAGAGAAGCGTTTACCTGGTGGAGAAACCGCTTTTCATGGTTTTCAACATATCACCGTTCGTGGAAACCTCGAAGTAGGTTACTTTTTTGCTTTCTTTTCTTACTGCGAGAGAAACAGTAAACTATTTGCGTTTCATTTGTGTTCACTGAAGTCAGAGAACAGCCCTATCTCTCAATGAGATAGGAATGGAATTTCCTCTTTTCTTTAAGAGTCTGTAGTAGAGCTATTGTTATTCCCTCTTTTATTTATCGTTTTTTAATTTTACTCTTCTCAACTCATGAGTGTTTGAAGGAAACATTTTCCTTCCATTTGACTAAGAAATCTGTTTATGACTCATCATCTAGGAGTTCGAAATCCCTTCAATAGTACATATATTCATCATTCGAATTCGAACTGATTCCACGTAAGGTAATAATGTATAACTGTGATAGTGTGTTTCCCTCTCTCTCTCTCTGTCTCTCTCCCTACTTCGAATGATATCCTAAATAGGTTGTGGGGATAACCCTTAATGCGGTTAGACGCCAATGACTCATCCCAATTCCCATAATAAGGGACGCACAAAGTGGTGGTTGTGGTGGTGGTATAAGCTATGCGTACCTGCTGCAGTAACATTCAAGTCCCTAAAGGTCAGAAGTGCTTTCATCTCCAGTCAAACTCTCTCCGCCTACTTAAATATTATCAATCATTTAGCAAAAGGAGTTACTATAGCTGTGGAACTTTTCAACTGTTTATCCTCGAAAGGTCATGTAAATTAAAGTAAACAGTTACCCGAAGGCAGATTTTATTGCTTGCTGTTTAGCTTCATAGTTCTCGATTCTTCAGATTGCACTTTGTTACTGACTAGTAGTCTTTTACTTTTATTATCAAGATCCGAACCCTATATTTTCGAGTGAGTTTCTTGTTCTAATTGTTCAGTATTGATGTACTGGTAAGCTCTGTACTGTAAATTGGTATTACCCTCGGAATACATCGTCACAGCCGGTAGATTCTAGCCAAGTTGTGAAATATACCTTAACTATTCAGTTTTATTCTTGCCCTCAAATGGCTTTTTCTTTGCAAATTTTAACTTATATCTTTAAGACAGTTTGATAAGATTCCCTGTTTAAAACTATATTTCTTTCTTAGACCTCTCTAAGCATGATGAAAAATACTGTTATTGATCAGTTGAGAAATAGGTAAATAGTGATCTCTTAACTAGTACAGATTATCTTCCATGACAAGCTTTTAGATCATATCATCTGCCTTCCTTAATCGCCATCCTCCTTCTGATAGATACCTAGTTTTTTCGAGTATCAATTAATATAGGGATGATAAAAGTGCTGCTATCACGATATTTCATCCTCCTTTAAAGCCATTAATTTGCATCTTTAGAGTTTCATATATGCAAATGGTGGTGGTCACTTATGCTAATTCAATGCACGATGATGTTGGTGGTCGATGAATATGAAATGAGTTTTCAGATTGGTGAAGAAAAAAATCCCCGTTCATCGTGTGTGGTCTGCCTAGACGCCAGACCTCTAATTTGCTAATTCACAATCCCTTTCATCTCTCTCTCTCTCTCTCTCTCTCTCTCTCAACAATCTGCCACAATCGTACGAGTGTGTCATTGTGCGCGGAGAAACCCGTTTGATGACAAAAGGTGACAGTGACAGGAGTTACCTATCCCCCCTCTCGGCCCTTGATTTCTTACTCGATTTTATGAGTCATTCCTTGTCATTAATCCCTCCCGAAATCTCCCATTTTTTCCTTCTCCGATTAATCACTAGAGCTAAATTCGTCCTCTTGTTGGTATACATTTGACATCTAGGGAGGGGGTAAAAAATTTTCGTGTGTACAGTGTGTTGTTGGGTTATCTACTGCTCGGATTTACCCCTACACGGATTTTACAGCCCTTCGTATTAATGGAAAGGTTATCCTATCGGCCTGCAAACTTACCTGCCTTCGACCAGCTTATAAAGTGTGTGCGTCCGTGCTTTCTTCGTCGTTTGCTGGCGGTATTTATCTCCATGGCCTATATGGGGAGAACTTGTATTCCCCTTTTTAGGCTTCACAAAGGTTATCTTTTGCGGTATTTGGGCTATAAACCTGATTCTTGCGATGTTTCTCTGGAATATTGTGTTCATTAATAGTTAACAGACCAAACAGATTGCAGATTCAACGTATGTTTATATTTAATGGCTATTGGATAGAGGCTAATGCCCAATTAGGAATATCTGCAAGGCTATCCGGTCTTCCTTGACGGAGATAATAGAATGACTAGTCCCAATAAACGAGAGAAACTTGCTACTGTGCCATTTAAATCGTTAGCTGACGTAGTCCGGAGAAAAATTCACTGCCTTTTTCGCAGGGCAGGAAGTCATTTATCAAACTGCGGTTTATTCCTGTTTTCCGCTTTCTTTCTGTCTCTAATCCCTCTTTAGCTTTCACTCCTTTTTATACCCTCGCTTTGTCTTACTCTACGCTAATGAGGAAGAGCTGAAAGGAAGATTGATGGAGTGGATGATGTTTTTTAGAGACAAACATTAAGTTTCTGTCGAAAGACATAGTCTACTTTTGACTAATCCATATGGAAGATTATTACAGTTAGAATTCTCGATCTAATCCCACAGCATTCTTGACTTCGCTTTTGCCAATGCATATTAATTTAGTTCCCACTAGGAAGGGGGTGTATAATGGTCAACATATCAAATCAGATGTCACGAAATCGATACCCATTCATCTAAGGAAATGCCTAAACGCATCGCTTAGTACAAAGGAGGTAGTTGAATGGGATTTTTCATAAGAGCTATTCCAGGATGTTTTCTCCTAATTCATGTCAAGTGTTGCTAGCCTTTCCCTTAACAAGCTAGAAAAACTGGTCCGATGATTAAATGCAACAGAATGAAATATTCGTACTTCTGGAATACGACACTAATATATATCCTTCACCCTTCCAGATATCATTCATTTCAAGTTATATATTCTAACTACGAACTGAGAGATGTAGTTTTTTTACAGAGGTTAATACCAGGCCTTAAGAATTTACTTGGGACGAATCTCGTTTATCAGTTCATTTAATTGCTAAACGACTGAATGAATGGAGAAGTTATTTCAAATACTGATAGATCTTGAATCTGCGCTCTCAGTTGATCATATAGGCATCATTTAGGCCTCATAGAAAATTAAGAAGCCTAGTGTCAGATTGTTTTAGAACCCTTTATTTGGTTTTTCTTTAGAATAACGACTATAAACAGTTATGAAAATTTTCCCAGCGGTGGGATGCTAAACCAAGAAAACACCGTTTTTGGGTAGTGCAAAAATAGTCATCGGGGCGAACTGTATTAGGAAAACATACTAATCATTATGTAGCACGCAAAGATGCGTTTACGGTACCCGCCGCTGCAAGGGCACGCAGAGGAAGTTTCTTTGCATTAGCAGCAAAATCCTGCGGCACAGATTCAGTCACGCTGTATTATGTGCCGTATATGCAGCGTTCCGCTGCGCGTGCTGTTCTGCCCTCGATTTCGGACTAGATGTGCACTACGACCGCACATAGGCACGCCGCACGTGCTTATCTGCATGCCTATTGGTCAACTGGATATGGCTAGTTAGGTGTGCTGCCTGTGCTGTCCGATTAACAGAATGACCGGCTAGGGTCTGTATAATAACGCAACATCTGCATGCTTACGAAGCAAATTCCTCCTTCCTTATTTTCTTTTTCGGGTAATCGTTGCTACTTCTCGTTCGCATCCTCTCTTTTCCTCTTTCTCCCTCCCTCCCTTACCTGCACTTACTAACTTTTGTGTGTTTATTAGGCACCCTCTGCAAGTAGACTTACAATTTTTTTCACTTTTTGTTGATATTAGTGCCTGTTAAAGGAAGAGCACGCGTCTGAGTCAACTAAGTGTTACTGCTTTTTATTAGGCATGTTTTTACCATGGAAAAGCGTATAGTAATAAAAGTGACTTCCTCTTCCATGTTAAGTGACCAGAAATTGAGTCGAAGATTGGGTAATCTTCTTTTCATCTTACTGTCCACTAGGTAACCAAGTTATAAATATGCTAAGATTGCACCTGTGATATAGTGGAACGTAAAAAACCGATAAAAAGTGATACAGACTCATCATCATCGCCACTGTTAAATAGAGCATAAAAATATGATTTTCTATATTACTGTGCCGACACATACCTATTGATTTGGTTGGCCAACCACTTTGGTTAATTCTGGTTAACAGGAGAGGTAATATAGGGTGTTTGTTAACACTTTCCTTAATGAGAGTTGTAAGTTCTCCTATTGCAGAGATTTCAGAATGTCATCTCTGCCCAGAATGAATATCGGAAATTATATTTCTTGGAAATTTTATCTATTTATTAAGTCGATATACAATGCTGATAGGAGTATATTAGGGTTGAGTTTTTAGCAGCATGCGTTTGGTGCTTATTAAGATATAGACGTCAAGTTTTCTTCAAAGCTGTTTGACTAACCGGTAATATCTTAAGAAGTACACTACACTTGGTCTTATTTCGCACATTGTCTGTACAAATCACCCTAATACTCAAGTTTAATGGTTCGACAAAGTGTTATTGACTTTCATATCGGCACCACGTTGAGGGAGAATTAGTTTTTCTTGAATATTCTTTCCAAGTATAGCATCGTACTACATCCAGAATTGCGGATAAATCTCGGAATCACTCATAACTGGTGCTAAACTCTCAGTCGAATCCAATTAATATCTTTGCATACCTTTGTTCTAAAATCGGATTGTAGATAGCTCCAGACTTTCGTCTCACAGTTAACGTGGAGGAAGAGAGTTTGCACCATTCTTAGTGAAACGGAGTTTGATTCAATTCTTTGTAATATTGACATCTTCTGTAGTTAAAGCTTTTCAATCTGTTGTCCTTATTCACAAAGCCACTTCAATTCACCGAAATGAATTAGTCTTATATTGCACCTGGCTTGATGTAGATAGGTAGAATATTCTGCCCCTTAGAGATGTAGCACCGCTGCCTCTGACTCAGCTGCATGTATAAGAATATCAGCGTGCATATGAGGAAATAGGCAGTGTGTGTAAGCTGCAGTCTGCAGACTTTTTATCTCATGCATATGTATGTGTCTGTGAATCGATTTTGTTTTCAATAAGCGCGTTTGTGTATGAACCGTGCACATATGTTCACACAGCAAATGCACGGCTCATTTAGATGCGAGTTTTTCGCGTCGTGTTGTGTTGTGATGAATATCGCTCCTGTTTGTTGCTGTGTCCCTGATTACCTGCATTTTTTTTCCTTCCGCTTAAATTTGAATACTTGATATAATTACAGATATACTTTTTTATTTACTTGAGATTTAGGACTAACTTGATGCCAGGTTTTGCAAAGTTCATCACGTTTTCTTCCAATACAGTTACGCTCATTAATTCCGTCCGAATTCTCACATAAATTAGGTCTGGATGAATGCAAATAAATTTCGTGCATTTCGAATCTTATCTTGACTGAATGGTAACAGGAGCAGTTCTCAAATATTTATGTAAATCTCAAGTACGTTGACGGAGATGAGAGGTAATATCACTGACTCATCTTAATGAGGAACCCCCTTTCCTGTCGATTGACTTTATTATTATTATTATTGCTACTAACAACGTATAAACAACTTTTACCAGTTTTAGTCACGACAAAGCACGGAAAACCTCAAACGGATTCATTATAGGATGATACGGGAGTGTCGGGTAACATTAGAAAAGGAGGTCAGATCATCAGAAGTCTTATCGTATTTAAATTCTGGCTACATTAAGTTGTTCACCTTTTCACCACAGATTAGTTCATTGGGGAATTTTATAATAATTCAAGTTAATATTTCACGACTTGACCTCGTATTCGGGGTCTATTGACCGGTAGATGTGACTGAGTGGTCGATCATGCCACCTCGAATTCTTTATATCTTCTTCCAACCGGAGAACGGGTAGATGTAACTAGCAGAGATGCCATTTTAACTCGTTATATCGTCGGTCATTTGTTCACCTAATGTGTGTCGATGACTACCGAACCCATGACCATTAACATCACAGACGTACACCTTGGCCTTTACCTCACCAATGCACAAAAATTCTCCCTTGGCCCAGTTAACTGAAACCCAAAAATAAACATGCTTATGCGACATTCATTTGGTATAACTTGGTTGGTAGTCGGTTGTCAATCATGAAGGATGTAACTTTATTCAATGTTGCTGTCCAGTCGATCATTTTTCCAATGGTTGTTTAAAAAAACCAAGCCATGTTTTTTTTGCTAATTGAATCTGTGTTCCAATGAATGACTATTAATAAGGGAACGTTTTATCCTTTGTCCTATTATTTAACCATGGTGGGTCTGTGGGACTTGAGCTCATAACGTATAAAGGACAATCGCCTATGCTCATTTGTATCTTCTCGTTGCTGCACTTGTTGAATGGGGGGGGGAGGGGGTTCTCAATAGGATGTTTCATTTGTGCTATCAAAACTCAAATTAACGTAACGCTTAATTTGGAAAGTGATTAAGTTATATTTTCGATGGATGAACACGGATTTTCATTTTCCGTATCTCCTTAATCTTGCTCTGAAAACAGAGCAGTTATAATTTTTTTGAAGCAGAAAGAAGGCGTGCCCATGAAATTGTCCAAGTTTAAAATATTGGATGGATGAGCCACTCCTATAGGCATAGGTGCGGCTCTCTTAGTATTAACTAAAATCGACATCTGAAAGTAAATAATAAAATTGCTTATTTCTTGAGTGTTCCTATTCAGTTAATCATCTACAATCGCTTCTCGGGCCAAGAGCTAATGTGTCATCTTAAAAAATATAATCAATCATGTATTTCATCTCAGGCAAATAGTTATGTTCGCACTCATTTTTGCTTTTTCTCACCTATCTTATCAGGAGTACAAAGTGACAGGTCTTGACCGAGATGCAGGCTATCAATTCGTGATCTACGGTGAGCATATCCCAGAAGGGGTCGATCCTGCTACCTCCCTCTTTACCGGCGGACTCAACGGTCGAAAGATTACTGCTTTCAGTCAGGAGGTCTTTGTACCAATGGACGCGGTAGGTGTCTCTGTATTTGTACTCCGACAGGTTCTAACCTGTTTTAAACGTAGGTTCAAGAAGCGCCAAACATTTTTCTCGCAGTTGACTTGATAAGGAGGTCAGCCATCTGATAATTGGAACCGGGGGGTACTTATTCTCTAGACTAGTTATAAACTGTCATTCATGGATGATGTATTATCAGCTGTCCTTTGGAAGGGAGGCAAGAGACAGGCATTCGGGCTAATTAGAATAATCGTTCGATTCATGGGGATAAATGATTCAATAAATCTTGTTAATTTACGTGGCTAATAGAACTAATTTTTTAGGTTCTCTCAGTAACAATGTGGACACAGTTTCCTAAAATATTCGTTAAATCTGTAAGGACTATCCACTGCTGTATATGTTTAAGGAAATGATGAAAAGTCGTTTAAAATGGTTTCTGTTAGATGATTCTATACATTCAAGGGAGAGAATTGAATCCTAAGGAACATGAACTTATCATGCGACCGTCACAAAGGTGTACTAAAAACAGGAAAAATCGAATTGAGATAGAAAAGTTTGTTTAGATATTACATGAATATACTAAGCATTAAAGAACGGCAAAATTCACCTGTTCAATCTCATCAAGAAGATTATTTTTGTAATTGAAGAGTTACACTAGAGATTGTTGGCTTCTTCAACTTCTATAGAATAATATGGATATGAGAAAGGAGCGCTAGTCTCATAAGTAAATCTAATTTAATAATCTTATCTAGTTAGGTTTAGAAATTTCCCCTAGCATAACTGGTGATCTTTTTGAAATGCTGACAGAATGCAAAAGCCTTTTCAAAAATCGGAAGCTCATTTGGACCACAGGGATATTGGATGAACGTAGAGAGGAGAGAGAGGAAAAGAGAAAGGAGCAAGAAGAGAAATTGGGAATCGGAGGGAAATGTCACAAACATCATTACAGGGAAAATGGAACCCGGGTTGTGAAACACATGGGAAATAAGGGTTTCATGAGAGAGTTGCTTGATTTTGCGTTCTTTGGTCGTCGATGAGCAACCAATAAATAATTATCACCTGACAAATAGAACGGCGTAGAGTTGTGAATCAACGTGGTAGAATGTTGTTAATTTTTCATCACAAATCCTCAGTTACCCATTAATCAAGCCGATTCCTCTTCCTAAAGAAAGAGAGCGGTTGAGAAATCACATTATATGCTGCCATCGGGAAATGTTCTTTCAGAAATGCATTCAAATCTTTTCCCTGATCCACGTTTTAATGTTTACCTATGCCAAAATTTATGCCATTAGAAATTTATAGACAGTGAAGGAATTCAACTTCCTTAACGTCTTTTTTTCTCCCTCTTTCCCATTTCTAGAAAGCGGCAGCAGCCCAAGAGTCTAAAAACAGTGCCAGTGCCTCCTCGGATAACAATAATAAACTGGCACTGTTGGACATGAATACCAATGCATCTAACTCTCTAATGTTCCTTATTCTTGGGGTGTTGGCTGGTGCGATGCTCATTGTGATGGTGTTCCTTGTCGCTATCTGTTTCGTCCGTCAACGCAAGGAAAAACTGCGGTTGCTAGCCCAAGTTAACACGGGCGATAAAGGTCAGTTGTATTCCTTGGCTTTTACCGGTTACACCGGCACACTAGTTTACAGTATCTATTTCTTTACTTAAAAAAAATTAGATTTAGTGGTGCTTTGGTGATAGCGTGATTGCCTCCCTAAAGCCATGTATTTGATGGCAATCGTTGAACATCCAGTGATTCATTTAACTCCTGTTAATACTCTTGACAATTTTCAGTCATGGGAAGCATCTAAACATGAGAAATGGTAAAATTGTCTAATATGGAATGAAGGAAGCAGAGGTTGATTAAACTTAGAATCAGGACATCATTTGGATTTTGGAATCGTTCGGTTTTTCTTAACTTTATTTAATAGACGTAGCTCACTGTGCCGTATCCCAATTTCCGAAATCAACATTTCAGGCTCTAACCAATAGATTGCCGAGTGATGGTTTTGTCCACGATATTCAAATATTTTTGTCGAGAAGATTGAAATGAACTCTATATTCTCTCTTCTGACAGCAAAGAGTAGCCATCTGATACTAGCTAAACTGTTTTTAACATTAGCAGAATTCATTAGTGTTTACTCAAATTGAGCTCTAATAAGGTGAAAAATGGATATTTTTGTTTATTAGATAGTTAAATGAATAGTGATTTCTGCGGATCACCTTTCTCTACTAACCAGACTGATAGCGCCAGATGCTTGTACTATAAAATATAAAACTATTACAAAGGGGTCATTTGTGTTAACATAAACATTTAAATTTATGTTAATATTTCATTTTTATGCCCGCCTTTATTTTATTATTTATTATTTGCGGAATTTCTAGGCCTGTGTTTTAGCTTTGGTCGGTTTCCACAATAAGATTTAGACCTCAAATTTTATATAGCATTTCGTGTCTCCCTTTTTTGGAACCCTTTTGACTTCAATATCACAAGTTTCCTGTTCGGTAGAAGTATAATTTTAAAGAGGATTGGATAACCTTTGCACTGAACCTCACCTTTCAAGAGTGTGAAGGTTTGGATTCGTTAGCATTTTCGAAATCTAAACAAATCAGTTCAACTCGAAAATAATAGAAAACGTAACCCAGTGATACACCTCTGTCAAGTTGGGGTTATGAGATCGATGATCATCAGTGCATATCCAGTGATTTAATTGTCAGTCCCACTGGTTAATTCTGGTAAACAAGACAGATGCTATAATTCGAGTTTCTCATATGAGCGGCTCCAGGATACTTTCTCTCTACCGAAATTAAGTGCTATGGATGCTTCTATTAATGAACTAAGTTTTATAATTTCATTGTCATTCATCTGTTATCTTAATCACAGACCATTAAGCACGAACATAATCCGTTCATCTATCATGTTTAGATTGAACTGAGAATTCTCACAAACTTACACTGCATTACATATATGTATCGAATGGAGAGGTTGGACTGGAATTTCCATATGTGTGCTCCCTTAATGTGTGCATGCACTGACCACAAGACAAGACTTGAGGTAGAGTGGGGAGAAAACGAACGAGACATGCTGGCTTGGTAGGGAGAGGGAGGATGTGCGTAGCGGTTTTGGTGTGCGAAAAAACCGTTTTCTTACCCGTCTTCCTCAGTTCCCCCCCCCTTCCCCTCTAACACCTAGCGGTTGTGTAGATGCAGCAGCAGCACAGACGAAAAACGTTTTCCACCCGTGTGTACCCATTTATCCACCAACACCATTTTTCAGGTGTTTTATAACCTGGCGCTCTTTAGTTCTCTCTTCAAATGCTAGCGACATGGCCAAACATAACATTCAATAAAGATGAATACGCACACCGTGGTGTTAGGGTTTGGGAAAAAGAGGTTGAGAGTGTTGGGTGGATGGGGAGATACGTACAGTAATGTAACGGAAAACTTGGGAATTCTTCTTCGAAAAGCGACAACTGTTTTCACTCTCTCTGTCTCTTAATAAATATGGTGGCTCTCTCGCGCACATGCCACAGCCAACTTTTATGCACCTTGTAAAAAATACAACTTTTTGTGTTCTGTAATGTGTGCGTAAAACACGAATATAGCTGTTGTGATTTTTGTTAGTTCAATGTAATTTACCAGACTTCCTAAAAATGTCTTTTCACAAGTCACAGCTGCATTTTTTCTTAATAATCAAAAGGGAGGGTTTTCTTTATTCTTCTTTTGATGTTTAACTTTCTTTTTTTTCAAGGCAGTGGTACGTAACTTTTCAGTATCTTTGCGGTTGAAAATTGAAATTACGTTTCCACTCTTCTGTTTTGATCAGCTATAGTCGAATTCTCGCCTCAGCTAGTTTTCACCGTAATATCTCATTGACGTGAGGTAAGAATTTACTATGCTTGTTGGTCATATTCTATTGAAGGCTTGGAACGATGACTACGTTTAAAATTGTGTGGTGTCTCCCGTTTCCATTATCACTTTTGTTGGCCCTCACCTATCTAACACTTTTTGAACTCATTAGTCAATAAAATATTCTTGTCCATTAAGAAAAGTACTAACAACACTTGACTTGTGTAGAGGGAAATTAACTTTCTCATATCCTGTTGATTAGAATTAACTGGTACAGTTGGAAATCCACACCGCTGGATGTGTATCGTTTGACATTGATCTCGTAACCTCTGCTCTACAGACGAGCACGCTGACGTGGCCAATGCTATTTTCATAACATGTCGCCTGTCTAACTTAGACGTTTCTACTTTTATTGTTCACGTAACTTTTTCACAGAAGACCACCCTTCGTACGTACACACACAGGAGGGCAATGAATCATCACTATACCCATCATCCATGTACTTTTCTCCTCGTATCCTGGATTTACTGCTATGACTCAGTGCAATACATACTGTAGAAGTAGGCATCATGTTTGTAATTCCCTTTTTCACCATTTTCTTGAAGAAACAGGGAAGGCTTTCTATGAGTGACAGAGAAAGAGGTGTATAGGAAACCTCCTTGTTGTCCAGTCATCTCTCTTCTTTGTATACGCGTCGGTCTGTGTACGAGAGTAGAAGGGTGGGAGTGAGACGGGGAGAGAGTTGGCCATTTAGTGAGTGGTGATGCGTGACAGCATCTCATCTTTCTCAGTTTGTCCCCGCCACTGCCATTCCTTTACTTCTGCTCTTGCTCTCGAGACACCAGCCACCTGGGGCTATAAAATTGGGATGTCTTTTAGGAGCGTGAGAGAGTGGGAATGTTGGCTGAAATGTTTCAACCTCGTAAAAAGCCACTTGACTTTAAACTGGTTTCGTAATCCTGGTTGGAAGTGTTCTTGAGTGGCTTTCGGGACTCCTTGGAGCAATTGAATTCAATTATGTTAACAAGTGGTTTAACGAGGACGTTTATTCTGTAATCTTTGATTATGAGTACAGTATTACTTTCTTCAATTGAAGAAGGAAGTTTAGTTACCTAAAAGTAGTGGGTTTCATTTCTTCCGCCTAATTTCTCATTTAAATCTTCAAATTTTCGCTTACTTAGATGTTTGTTTTCTAAAGTGACTTAGAAGTGTTTTAACCATTTGACGAAAAGGCTAATTTATTTCCTTGGTCGCATTTGCATGATTTCCACATACGTACATCAATTCACACCTCCTGTGGTGTATTACAAATGAGCCGACAACTTGTTTTTTCTCTTGTTTTTTTCACTTTGCTATGTGCTCTCTTTCAACGCCCTTTTCAATGCATTTGCTCTACCTCTGCCTCTTTCACTCACTTTTTCCGGCCACTTACATGACGCGTCCTCTCTTACTGTGCATTTGAGACTTAAATGAGTCACCTTTTACCTCGTGATTGAACAGTATAGACTCAGACGCATGAATCTATAACTCGTATTAGCTATCTAAGATGCTATTGTCAATAAGAATCTATTTGTAGTGATTTAGTCTCTCGGTTTTGTTGATAAAATTAGACCTTCTGCTCCTCGTGGCATATTTATCCAAAAAGTGGTGTAGAAACGTCGATTCCTCTCTCAAATTAAGAGAGTTTGAAACTCATAATGGCTTTCTAAGATGGTATTTTAAATGAGGTTTAATCTATGAGCATTTCGACCCTGTTTTACTGACATAATCAGGCCTTCTTAACTGTTTGAAATCGTAAGAGGTCGGGTCTAGGACGAAATTGGGTCGAATTTCATCATGTTCTTTCTAATAAGATCGTGGTGAAGTTAGGCGAGGTCACCATAAACACGCACACACCTATTTCATGTGACATAAATTCTGGAGAATAAATCGAATCTGATTGTGTGTATGTGTACACACTCCAAGTGCATATACTCTACGTGCACACGTGTTCACCAATGCATTTGATCTAATCCTCTTGGTGGTTACAGTGGCATCACTGCATGGTACGAAAATTTGCCGTTAAGGCTTTCTCATTATGCATTCGCTTTAATGAATTGAAGAAATCCTTGCTTTATTTCACACATCAGCTTGAGGCCTAAGTAGCTCTAATCCCGACCGTAATGCTACTTTAAGAAGTCAACCAAGTTAGGCTTAGAAATCCTCTTACAAATCGAATGATCTTCCTAAAATCTAGCATCATCCAACAGCCTTCCCCAAATGAGAAGACCAAGGGTTGTTTGGGACACACATGTATAAGACAAAAGTAGTGGAATGAGAGTGATAGGTAAAAAGGAGTAGGAAGAGTAGTTAGGAATTGGAATTGATGGGAAAAGCGTCAGTACTTAGCGAGTGGAACCGAACTTGTGACAAAGAGGGTCGGTTGAGGTACGATAAGGAAGTCGGCAGATTTCGCATTCTTTGTCCTTTTATGTCGATAGAATTTCAACTCATAAGTCGAAGAGTATAAGTCAGTATATGCGCGGTGCAAAAGTCTTGCTCTATTTTATACATCGGCTTGAAGCTTTTTAATTGTGTAATCCTTCTCAATAAGCTTCTTGCAAGAAGAGTTAAAAGTCTATTTTATCTCTTAAATGAAGCTTTGAATTCATACGTCCTTAACATTAAAAAGGGTAAAAAGTTTAAGTATCAAAATAAGCTGCTTAGTGAGCTATTTTGCTTCTCTCATGCCAACCGATGTTCATTAATCTCTACTACTAATGAAAAAATTCTTTTCGATCCGGTTTATGCAACTTGCCCTCCTTTGGGCTCTTATTTTTTATTCATGTTAAAGATAGTGTTGATCCTTTTATGTAAAATAGTTGATAATCTCATTCACTACATATGAATCAATAGAAAAAAGGCACTTACAACCGAAACTGATGGGTTTGACTTACAAATTTAATTTACAAAAATAACTAATGTAGAATATAGATTCATAAGAAAAGAAGAGAAAGATATTCGTTATTGATATATACTCTAAAATCAGTACTGAAAAGTCTGATCGGACATCAATTTTCCCGTGTTCAGTGTATGCTTTAAATCTAATGATTCGGTTTCATTAGCCCCTACTTTAATTAAATCACACGTTCCCTACATGCCCAAATATCGTACACGTCCGTCAGGTCAACAATCGACCTAGTGAAGGACATTACCAACCATGACTATCAAGAAAAGATTAGCAGAATGAAAATTTCTCATCATACACATGCACGCTTGTCATTTATCTACTAGTAAGCGTCTGTCCTCATCTCTGTTATTCTCGCAAATCCTCTTCATGGTTTATTCAATACGCTTTGGTCTACACAACTGTTTGCGTTCTACTTTTTTTGGAACTATTATTCGCTATTGTTAGCTGCAACAAGTTAGTTCCTACACTTCAGGCTAATTACTTTTTCACTTCTCAGGCCGAAGAATTTTCAAATCACTCTCTGAAGAGGTTCGTACCGAATTTATTATGAGCAATATAGATAGCCTTCTGATATGTGGCGTTTCAACAATCCTTGTCTATTATAAGACATAAAACAGCCGGAATTTGAGCACTGGAAATCTCTGTTGACCATCGCATCGGAAGAACGGCGATCCTATAGATAGTGCAAAAGCATTGCTTTCCTTTCCTCGTACATTCGAATACAATTGGTAGCTTCGCAACTCACCGTTTTCGCTTGAATTCGTTTTAGATGGGGATTTACGCTATTAGAGACAGGAAGTGACGTCGTTGGTTGTTTTAGCCATGACGACTGGGTCAAATCGAGGGCTACCTTGGCGTCCTGATTGATTTCCCTCAGCCATGACTTTAAGTAAGCTTTCTTTTTAGTTTTCCTTGGAATCTGATGACCGAATAGAAACCTTAGGATAAGAGAACTTGGAAGACTTTTCATAAAAACACAAAAACATGATATTTTAAAACTGTTTTACTCGAAAATAACGCGTTACATGTGCCCTTTCTTCAGTAGGTCATACGGCATCCGGAACAATCCACAAAGAAAGTAATGGTGGCGTCGTATCCAAAGTCGGCAGTAGTGTCAGTGAATCAATAAGCGGTGGAGGTCCCAAAATTCCTTCAGTTATTGGGAGTGGAGGCTTTCTTCTTGCCGAGTTGACTCCAATCGCCGTGGCAAATTTTCGTACCGCTCCCCCGCCAGATAGCTGCACTCAGCAACCGCCGTCATCGCAGCCTATCAACAACAACGCGGGGGACTCTGTCGGACTTGGACTTTTGGGCGAACACGACCCTCTCCTCCTCACAACTTCACCGCCGGAAACTCACTATCATTCCCCGAACAATGGGAGTAATTCCGGCGGCACCAGCAGTTCTATCCCTTTTGAATTCGACACTGCAGCGGTTGCCGATATGAAACGTGAACCGCCTAGTGGAGGGTCGATTCATGGGGATGAATCTGATGGCGAAGACAGTGGTGCAGGTGATAGAGCCCAGCACACCTCTATGATTCCCTCCCCCACTAGAGAAGCTGTCTTGTTTACAACACAGATCTCCCCATTCAGCTACTACCCTTTGGCACTGCGAGATTTCCATCACAATAATCGGCGACCGCCTTCACCGGCCCTTGGCTCAGGACTGTCTCGATTTGGCCGGGCTCGAGCCCATGGCCGTGGGTATGGACATGACCAAACGAGTCTCTTGGGACGGTTAGCCCCGTCGCATTCATTTGCCTATTATCCAGACTCTTTGGCTACTGATTGGTTACTTAGGCGACGGAATAGTGCGGGTCTGGGGAGATTCTCACCTCCACCTCAGAGAATCCAAGCTATTGTTCCGCAGATGGATGGAAAAATTAGTGAAGAGATCGTAGAAGGAATGGAATTTGTGGGGAAATACAGAAGGTGAGTTCACATTTTTTGAGCTATGGCTCTTCTAGGCTAGCTATAATGCTAGGAGGCCTAGTTTTTTGCCATTTGAATTTACGTGTACCCTCTAGATATTGTTAGGCTACAGTTGACAGGGAGGGGCACCTACTCCAAGACACTTTATGAATTTAAAAGACCATATGTAAATCAGTGCAAGTAGTCTTCATACCATTGATTTTCGGAGGTCAAAACACTGGTGGACTAAAAACTGTTTGCTCGAATAATAGTCAAGTTGTCAGGATCGCTTCACGCCCGCATATTGATAAGGATAATGAACGACTCCTGCAGCAGTTGCCATCTTGATAGAAAGCATAAACACTGCAATTTTGAGCCTTGTTTTTCAGCTTCCTTTCAGTAATCTAGTCTACCCACTGCATTCACTCAGTTCCAGAAGGGAGGAGATTAACAAGCTGAACAAGGGTTTCTCTTTGTCACTTCATTGTTTAAATCTGATTATCTAGTAATTTAAAAGTCGGTGGGCTTCGATCCCAAATAAGAGCATAGAAGAAAAGTAATCGACTAATCCAGTAATCGAGAAGGGAACTGTGTTCAACAAAATGTCATGAATTCTGCTCGGGGAATAGTATCATCCGGTTTTTCAATTAGCAATATATCAACTCACTCAATTCTATCAAAGCATGAATGTATACTTAGAGTATCCCATTTACTAATGGACTTCTGTTAAAGTTCGCCCAGTATTAACTGAAGGCTAAAGCGAAATGGTCCAGTAATTATAATGAATGGACAGTTCAGAGTGATATTCTTTTTTCAGAATGAATATCTGAAGGATTTGTTCATTTTTGCTTGTTTTTTTCTCAAGATGTCTTCTTTTATGGAATCCTTTGTGAAATGCTTGTTACAATTAGAATAGTCAATCTAGCAGAACTCAGTATTGTAAACTCTTCGATAGAGACTCGTTTGAATAGTGACTTCAGTTGCCGTACATTTCATTTTGTAGTTCCAACGAGTCCTCTCCTGCACATCGAACGAAAACTCCGACTTATGGAATTTCTTCGGAAAGAATGCTTTCTCCACGGCGAAGAGTATCGCTTCTCAGCCGGCGAAACATTTTCTTCCAGCCCCTCGGGTTGACTGAACAAGCTGATGCGTATACACAGACAACTGTGTCGAGTGATGATGCTCGAAGTTACAATGCCATTAGTGGAACTCCTCGTAGCAAGTGGGTTATATATAATTTCTTCTACTTATTTAATTTGAGTAACTATATATTTATTTATCTTTTTCGTCAGAAGGCGGAAATTATCGAGTAGTCCATCATCTCTCAAAAGAAAATCACATGTAGATTTCGTGGACTCTCACGAATCTTCGGCTCTAAAGTCCTCCTCTGAATCCATACGCATGGGTGATCTCAACCAACAGGTCTGAGCAGCAGAGCGTGCTAGATCACGAAATATTCAAATGTCTTTCATGTGTAATTTTGTCCCACTAACAAGTACTAAGGTGTTCTTCCTTTGACCATCTATGCATACCTGTATAGTTCCCCCCAAATCCCACCGATATCTACCTCTGCACATGACAAATATGGAAGTATTACTGCCACCAAACTATGTGTTTCCCAATCCTACTTCTTTCATTACTACTTCTTCTGTTGTTCTTTTTTTTCAGTGACTTCCCCCAATGTCTAATTCTCTCCCCAAACGGTTAAACCTGTATACACTTACTAGCGATATGAAACTTCTTAATACATATGTACTAAGTGGCTTAGTTACTCTCCGATTTTTTTTTTGTTTATTTCCGAGAAAATCAAGCTTAATTTAGGTCTCTAGGACAAGAAAGAGATCTTGAAACGAGACAATTTGAGGGGATTTGTTGACATGTTGGGTTTCTAAAGGAATGGAAGGCCTGCAATGAAAATAGAGTTGTTCCATTACATATGTATTAATAAGTAGACACGATAAAGTCGAACTTACTTCAGTGAAACTGGAGGGGTATGAAATTCGTGGGTTGTAGCATCTAGCAAAGTGATGAAAGATACATGGTTCTTGCGGAAAACGTTTGTGACTGTCCCACTTAACAGATGGAATCTTTCCTGGTAGATTTCCAGCTAAAGATGAGCCTATAAAAAGCAAAAAATAAACGTCCAAGAAGTACATATTTTTCCGATAAAACAACGTTGAAGCGTTCAGATAAATTGAGGAGAAAAATAACCTGGACGGCTTACCACCACAATGGTTCAATTTCTTTTTAAGTCCAATATACTCGGATTCTTTTTGAATATCAATAGCGTCAGGATGAGCGCAAGGTGGGAGGGACCGATGGTGATGATAGTTCAACCACCTTCGCTCAGAGGGTACATATAAACCGTACTGAAAGTAATAGGATTTTGGGCCGGACTCTCTGTTATTGTATTCAGAAATTTCAATGCGATGGTGCCGATTTTTCCCTAGTTCAGAATAACATTGACTGGCAGCCGGCATTGTCTTTAAAAATTAAAACCTTTAATTAGCATTCATTTGCCTTCATTTTTGTTTTTCCAAATCTCTAATATTTACCTAACTGAAAATAAAATTAATCTTTAGTGTTTTAGTATATTAAAGTAATAATCACACAACGTTCCCCTAAAATCAAGCTAATGAATTTGTCACATAAAACATTGTGAACTTATTAATTTTTTACTATTTTATTCTTGCATCGGTATCTTATTGTTGTCTTGTGTTGAGCGCCTCAAAGAAAGGTAGAAAAACCATCTGAAGTTAAATACAAATGAAATAATATGTAAATGAAAATTTTTTTCGTACAATTACATTTAAATGTTTTACTTTAATGACCTTAAATCTTTTATCGTATTCTGGATCACAATATAAAAAATTATGATTAACTTTCATTAAAGCTTGAAATAAGAAGGCGAGAATAATGATCTTGCTGTTTTTTAATCAATTTATTTTATTTTATCCATTCCTTAGTTTTCTATAAATCAGTTTAAGTTACAAGAAAGTGCTAAAAAGGTTGAAGTAGATTTAAGGAAATCTTCAGCCGATTTGAGACATTTTGACTTTTAAATTCGAAAATGTATAATAGGCATTTACGAAGAGTTTAAAGACAAGCGTTAATAAATCATAATTCTGAAATTTGACCTACCATATATCCTTTTCTCGCTTGCATCTCCATCTTCTCTTTAAAATTTCAATTTGGCACCTTAAAATAATTTATTTTAAAAGTCGATTTCTACGAGATTCCTCCTTGTTTGAATGCCTACAAACGTTAATCTACTGTAAAGCACATATTTTTTCCTTGGAATTGATAATACTTATGCAACAGATGGTTACCATGTCCACATCAATCTTATCAACGGTGAGACATACTTGAGTATTGAAATCTTGATAAATGATCCGTAAGTTCTAAAAAATAATATGGTTATCGGTCTAACGGTGGATGGACATTCCACCACCAATCCCTCAACAATATCCTTATTTTCTCAGAAAAATAATCCTTAATTAAAAAAGTTAGGCTCCTACCATTGCGTTTTGGCTTCTCTTTATTTGGGGTATGGGTCAGTTTTAGTTGAGACATCATTTTAGGTACTTTCAAACTGATACTAGCACCTTTGTGTTTCTTAAAATATTCCATATATATATCCAACATGTTGATTGAAAAGAGCACTAGACCAATAATCCAGGTGAGGTACTTCCTCTATAATATATATACTATTTTTGGAACCCATAAACCAGCAACCACGAATTTATCGGCTATCAAATTAGTAACAATATCTTAAGTACTATCTGCACCCTTTACTTTATAATTGCTCTTGTAATACATTCATCAGTGTTGATGAGTCGGCAGCAGATTAGAACAACATTCCGCAAACAACGAATGTAAAATGGTATCTAACTCTCATCCTTTAAATTGCCAGATAAGAATGGAATAGGAACAAAATCAGAGACCCATCTTAAAGCTTCTGTAAAAACGTCTTAAATTAAGTCCTAACTACCAACGCTGGAGGGACCAACACATCTGCAATTTAAGGTCCCGCATTAATCGCTTTACGTAGAGTTCGGCCAAGAGGTCAACTCATAGGTAAAAGCTAACGCAGTGTAAACACGAATTTATTACTTTCGAAGGTTTATGGAAGTACGCACACGCACACAGGTTGTTAAAGTTGCAATTAAAGTCTGTCAAAACTTAACAGGTTTAACCTCATTAAAACTTGGAGCATTCACCTCCTATATATGGGTTAAATTTAGTGTAATTTAGTCATTCTAAATTTGGAAACATTTTTGTCTATGGTTCCTTGGTCAAAAATTACTTCAGTGCTCTGGCAGTGCAGTGGTTAACATGTTCCTTTACGAAGTCAGAGATCAGAGGCTTGATGTCCATCCGTGTCTACTCAATGAGCGAAATGACCAATCGTAATGGGTAATCCTGGCTAGTAAAGGGGTGGGGATGGTAGAATTCGAGTTTCTCCCAACAGATGCCCCATGATGCTACCCTTATACACAAGATGAGCGTTGGAAAACGTTTTCCTAAATGGGTCTAGGAGTTATAAAAACTAGTTGAAATAAATTGTGCACTGGTGGCCCAGTGGTCAGTGTCTACTTCAACCAGGTTAGGGGTCATGAGATCGATGCTAATCTGCGATTAATTCTGGTCAACAAGAGAGATTGTAGATTGTGAATTTCTCGTAAGAGCAGTTCCAGGGTGCCTTCCCTCTAACTCAAGTCAAATGCTGTGAACCTTTCTCCTAATGGGGTTGGTAGGTCTTTTAAACTTAAATCAAATATGATAAAAATAAACCGATAATGACTGTAACTAAATATGCTGTAACTAATATTGGTAAAGTGTGAAGAAAATTTGTCTTACGTTCGAATCTTACTCATCCTCATTAGCATGTAATACTGATTAATACAAATCAGTCAAATCTATCACGGTCTATTTTGAGTTACCGATCCTATTTTCTTGTCTAGTTTTCCTATTCTAAGCCCGTAGAAGATGATTTGCTGTTCCTTTCTTTAATTTATTCCAATATGGTTATGAGATTTGCTGGCTACCTGGTTAGTGAGTAATAAAGCAGTGAGGCAATTCCATTACCAAATGAGAACGTGATCGATAAATCTAGAGCACGATGAACAAGTTCTGTTTAAAGAATTTTTATGAGTTCTACCCAGGGCATCATAAATGTTCGATACTACCTCACACTTGTTTGATTTTAGGAGAAAATTGTGAACGCATCAATTCAGAAAGGCTAATAGGGAAGAGCAATTTGTCCCCTAAGTAAAGTAACTTAAAATCGATTTTAAGAGATGGTTATTCCCCCTACCATTTGGCCGTACATAATTGATCAGGTGGAGTGAGGTATTGACGGCACTTGTTAATACCTGTCAATAGGCGGCAAGTGTTGGTTACTTAACCACCACTGAGACTTTAGACAATAATCGTCACTAAATCGGAGTGACTTTCGTATTTTAATCTAGCCATGGTGACTGAAAATTACTCGCCATTTTATAATCAAGTAAGTCAAGTATTAATAATCATAAATGTGAGGCATGAAAAGAGTGCACAATTTGAAATTCGATTTATTAATAGGTATTCACCGGCAGTTTTACAAACTACTTGGGAGTCCGATATTGAACCTATTAAGTGGAAAATTTCTTTATTTACTTACTTTCAAAATGGTCCTTCATCATCTGTGCACTCGAAAACTGATTACCAAATTTCAAGGTATGTCGATGACTTGACTTGTTTTTTGAATATTTAAAAGTCTGAAGATCTGAAGATGCTTTCACTCACTCTTTAAATAATGTGATGATTAAGATGGCGCATGACTGGATAAGTTCCTTATTTACAAAATCGCACTAAAAATATTTTTATAATCCGTGATTTTTAAGAAAACGCTTTTTTACATTAGAATTCAATTGAATTCCTACTTAATCACAAAACTTTGCTTCTAGGTACGAAATATCTCTAAAACCTACTATCATATCTTCAGCGCAATCAAATAAAGGACTATCACACTTGTACCTTAGGCAAAGGTATGGGATAAATAATGATGTGTCCTGAATATCACCTGACCTCGCCCGGATAAAGTCAAAATCCAGGATGCTTATCTGATGCGTCATCTAACTTGAGTGACTGATCTTCCTCTTTTCTCTTAAATACCATAGCAGCTGAGGCTTGGTTTCTGAGACTAGTTACAGAAAACCCTGTTGTTTGTCAAGTCAGTGGACAGGTGCTCGATACTCATCAGTAGACATCTAGCAAAACGTATTGGTGAAGACTGGTCAAGAGAGGGATAGCGGAATGTAAGTTTCTCATCATCAGAAGGTTACTTCTCTGTTCAAAAGAAACATTAAAATCACCTTCTATCGACAGGCTTGAGGCTTATCTAATATTTAGCCATGGCAACGGAATGACTCAATCGGGATAGCACACATACGCAGGATACTTTCCTTGTATGACTTATTATACCCTTTTCCAGTCCCTTGAAGCCATTACAGTTGACGATTATTTTCTCGCAGTGTGTGCGTTAATGTAGCCACATTAGTAGAGGTTATCTGCTTTGAAACTAACCTCGTGAATGGTTGAAACTGGTTAGGAGAAGGTAACATCATGCGAGTGCCTCATTAAAGACCACTTTTCTGATCAAGATGAGTGTTGACAAACATACCTCTCAACGAACTCGAGGCTTATCCTGTTTTTATATTACCAAGATTCCCAACCGTGGCAACGAAATAATCGATCGCTATATCGTTCTCTGAATATTTTTTCAAGCCATTTAGTTGTCTTAAGGACAAATTTCCAAGGCGTGGGAATTTAAGGTCAATCATTATTCTCAAAAAAGTGTTGACTGGCTCTCACACACCCACTAGACTGCCAAGCTATCAACACACGTCTGTCCAAAAACAAGTTCCGATTTCTTCCTCCATCGTTTAATCAAGCAAGCCATGTTTTATTATCCTCGTTTCTAGCCCCCACACATCCTTTTTGCCTGATTCTTGCTCTTTTAGGAGACTTAAATACGTCAACATGATGAATGACTTAAAAATGCAGATGGATAATCTTATATTTGCCAAAAATAACCGATCAAGCTTATCGCCTTGTCTACTAATCTTCTATTTTTTGGCCGTTACTCCAAATTTGATCAATTTGTTTTCGGCGGTGATTGATTTTAACGATTGAGGATAGGTATCTCATCCCGTTCATTTTTATAAACACCAGTCCAATCAGGTTAAAACTTAAGCGGTCCATTTCCATGTCATGTTTGCCTCAATTTCAGCCAAATTTTCCTAATCATTATTGAAATAAATAATTTTAATTATGACTTCTTGTAAGATATACTTCAAACTTTTCATTCTTTTGTTTTCGATAAAAAAGTGTAAAATTTCTTAAATAAATATAGTATGTCATTCCATGCCTCCTTATTTTCACTTTTTTCCAAAAAAACTTATATTCTGACGTGATACACCAATATCTTTTTTCATGCCGAGTAGAGGTAGGTGATGTCTCATTATGTAACTACTCTTATTTCTGCCTATGATTCTTCGGATTTATTTCAAGATCTTATGTATTCATAATACATTCCACAAATCCACTTTGAAAGTATTATATAAAAGATTATAAAATGTTTTTACAACACTTCTTCCTAAGACTTTACTATGTCTACTTATCACCATACTTAAACTAGCCTTGGAAGATCATATCTTCTTAAGGTAGTATCCAAATTACCTCGATTAGATTTCTTGACCTAAAGAAGTGACATTATTGGTTTCCAAATGTATTGACTATAACTCAGCCTAACCGCCCAACTGTTATTCATCCTACCCTTCGTCCATTTTCTTTTTGATGCCCTTTAGTCGCCCATCGCTGTGCAATTAATTTCAAGCCCTTTCATTTTGTGGAGAGGGAAACATTCAGAAACCACAATTTAGATACTTGCATAATCTCTTTGATGGCCATTCTAATCCTTGGGTATGCACTGATCAGTGCTGCAGAGTTTGTGTTATGTCCCGGGATGACCAATTCACACAGGTTGTCTATAAGTAACCCATTATCCTTATCACTATGTAGATACACTGTACTTCCGGTATTTTGATAATTATTCTGATAAAATTGTTATCAGTCCGGCGGTGTTTAGATCTCCAATATTCATTAATGTATAATCTTTGTTTAATTATTTAATTGTCTCGGAGTAACTGCACTTTTATCTCATCTTTCTCTCTCTGGCCTGAGTCAACTGCAGCCCAGCGATATCTAGTAGGCACATAGATCATAAAGGTAGACAACTAGACCTCCTAGCATTATAATCAGCGGGGAAAAGCCTTACTTTACCAATACTACAAACCCGTCGTAAACAATTCCTCCCTCAATCTGAATTCCTAGCCCTAACCAGCCATTTTCTCAAACTGCCAGCAAAATTTGTTGTTACAGTTATGAGCATGTGTTGAAAATCGTCATATCTTGGGCTTGTTCTCTGCATAATAATTAGCGAAAAACCTTCGTGGTTTTCTCAACAATAATCCCTAAGGTGAAATGAAATAGCTGTGCAATAGTCTCATTTACCCACTTCCCTAAAGATGACGAATCGATGAGGGAGTCTTAAACACACCACACCTGATATGCCAGAGAGCCACCAGATGGTCAGAATTGTAACGTAACATAACAAAATGAGTCATTCAGCCATAAGGTGGCTCGTATTTCAGACATTGTGAGGTTGGTTGTGCAATTCAACTAACTCTAATCATAGGCTTTATACGCCTAGTGGTTGCTGAGGCAGATGGCAAATTCAGTACCCGTCTTTTTTTTCATACGAAACAGCACTCAAAATAGTTGCTTAAGTGACTCACAAAATGTCAAGACTATTATGATAAATTATTTGATAAGTGCCATGATACGCCAGCATCTTTTATTTAAATTATGAAGGATCTTCGTAATCAACAGATTTAATAATTGCCTATATCGAATGCCTGCATTCGCAACTAGAATTAGTCAAAATCAACTCTAGAGGCTGATAACATGAATCCTTTTTCTACAAATTTTCAATGAAAATTCAGTTGGTGCTGACTAAGCTAACCAGTATAGCATTGTGTCATGTTTTAGCGAGACTAACTATGACTGCTATCCGCAGTGACTACCTTAATAATAGCGATCTATTATTTATGGGAATGAAGACAAAATCGACCATTTCGCTATTAATTAAGGAGATTATACAGGATTAGGGAATAAGATTGGATGTCAGAGAACAGTTGGATACACTCGGAGAAGTTACCGCAGTGATTAGTTCAATGCGATTGGTGATAATAGCCTGTTGTTTGGGCAATAACTATGCCTGTCCTGCTCTCAACTGCTGATTAAAATAATTCCAAGTCCATTAGGGGAAGTGCTCACATACCACCTCTCCGGTTGATCAGACTTAACCACCCACGCCACCGGATTTGCTAATTAGAGGAGTCACATACCCACAGATTAGCTAGGCAGTACTTTGTTTTGTTCCATCATGTTATAATACACTAGAAAGAGGGAGGGAGATTATTGTCTGAGATGGGACTCTGACTTTAATTATCGAATCAGTTTTGAAAAGAAAACAGGAGACCTTCGAACCATTTTCACCAAACGATTAGCATAATTGACTTTATTATTACTCGATTAAGAGTATGACTTTTAAATGTCTTCTGCATAATCAATTGATTTAAATTTAATATGGTCTAACTGTCATGTAAAGACTGAGGCCAGCTAATGTTAAGAGAATTTATCCTCCCAATGAAGATATAAATAGGTTTCATAAAGTACGGATCTTTTATGCTGTTGTAATGCTGGAAAGTATAGTTTCTAGTTTACAGCTCAGATCTGGAGAGAGAGTGAGATAGGACAAGGTGTAATCACCAAAAGGTAAATTTATTAACTTAACAAATATTATTTATAAATGAAAGCGTCGTCTTCAAATTGCCAATGTTAGGAGGTCAAACCACTGCAGCACTGATAGCGACTTTTTTTTTTCATTTAACAGATTTAGGTCAACTATATGGTGAAAAAGTTTTTCTTAGAACTGTGCCCCAACGTTGTTGACATCTGAGACACTGACCTCTATTGGACTTAGTGAAATTCACTAACAAAAAGAAGTCTAAGGTGAAAAAAATGGCTTTAATTGACGGATCACAGAGAAGTTCGCTAGCATTTGTGAGATATCGAGGAAGTTACTTTCTTCTCTCCTCCGTAAATGCTAAATTGGAACTTTACATCCTCTGCTCAAACCCCATGTTTGGACAAATTTTGATTAAATGGATTAAATAAATTAGGATATTAGGATCAAGGATTCCTTGGCGAACACATCATACTTGCGATCACTTTTCAAAGGTGTCTTGTGACAATTTCTGTGGTAAACAAAAATGAAGAAGGAAAGTAATTGGATGAGGAAACGCTTCCACGAATTCGAGTTTTAGAATTAAATATTTCAAGAGCATTCCTAAATTCTCGAAATGTGATCATTAAAAGAAATAATTTGAAGGTTATACACCCTTTAATTCAAATTTATCCTTGATTTAATCTATAAATAAATAGACTGTTTAATGAGGTCCCGCTTCTTAACACCTAGTCTATCAGTATTGAGTTCAGTTAAATGTATACTCATATCTCTAATAATATGCTTAAAAATATTCCGTTTAAATGTTAGTATATTTTACTCTTTGAAAAAAGGAAGCTTTCATCTTCTACCATGAAGATAATGGATAAGATATATTCATTCATATCCATCTGCCATCGTTAAATGATGGCCTTATCATAATGCATCTGAAATCAAGATTATCTTGAATAGGTAGGGCCTCATTTTGACCTGGCTAATTTCTCTGATCCAACAAATAGAAGACTAATTAATTATCTGGTCTGTATAATGTTCGACTTTTTTAACCTGAGCAAGTGGAGGCATAGAGGTTCAAATCGAATGTATATAGGGAAACCTTAGCCTAATTTGATATTAGCAACGACCAGCAGTGAATTGTATATATGCCCTGTAAGAGGTCACGGGTTTAGTATCCAACACTGCATACCCAGTGATTAGAATAATTGATCGTACAGGTTGATACCCGTCAACATAGAGATGGCCAAATATGGACTTTTCAATGAGAGAATACCATGTCATTATCTCTATTAAAATGAATTTACGATAACATCTTTTCTTTAATGAACCCGAGATTCAAATTTGTGACACACACACCGATTATCTTGCACATGTGGACATGGGTCTTAAATATCATCATATAGCAATTGCCATCGTGCTTTATCGATTAGTTAACTAACCTAACGAATGAGATGAAAAGAAAGTGTACAATGAGACTAAATTTTTAAGGCTCATGCATAGGAGAACTACCTCACTGAATTCATCATCTTACAACACAAGAATGACCTGGAAATCATCTATAGACCAATAAAACATAATCTGCATGCAATTACCCAGTTTAGCCAAACTATATCACGCTTTTGCTTCTGTTTAACCGCTTTCTTGCATTATTATACACGGTGTATATATAACTTCCCAAGTCACTAAGGGAAGCACTAATAATATTTAACTTGGGTAGAGGGCAGGTATCTTGGAGAAAATCGCATACTATCATCCCTCTTTTTGGTGAAAATTAACCAGTGTAAATGTGAGTCGATGGGCATCGACTTCATAAACTTTAATTTAGCGGTCGTATATTAACTAATGCATATAAAACCCATTACTAACTACAACACTGGAAAACAAATTTGATCTATTTAGAAGAAAGCAATGTAAACCTCTAGTAATAAAATGACTAATGCTAAAATCAGTTTCCTATGTCTAGTGTATCGTGGATTTGTCTGCTACATTCGAATAACTGGTGCAAGATGGAGAGATTAGCAATAACGGATAAATTACCACGGTTGTTCGCTTTTGCTGGTCTTAATGGTCCCCGAAAAGCACGCTTAAGGGAGTTGTTAGACGTAGTCCAGTGAACTAGAGATAATGTCAAATCATATTCCTTTATGACTCATTAATTGCATATTAAATTTTAACATCAATGAAATTCTATGCTGCGTCATGTTGAAAGCCGTTGGCTTTTCGTGAGTTGGACGCCGACTTGAGTACGGAAAACTTTGATATACCAACTAGCTTAAATACCGATCAATCAATGGTATTGACTTCTGATTAGAAAAAAATAGGAATCTTTTCCGCCCAAATCCATTCTTGAGTAGTGGAATAGTATCATAGAGCTTTCCTGATGAGCTGCTCACATCCTGTATTAGTCAGTACAGTGCGCTGCTGAGAATCAAATTCGTGACCACTCTTCACTAACCTCGTAGACGAGCGCGTTAACTGCTGTATCGGAAATAATGTTGATAGCTACTGGATCAAAAAGGGCTAACTTTCTTAAAGTAAAATTGCGATATACTCATTATATACTGGCCCCATTTGAAAATTCTTCCGGATTTATCGCTTTTCTCTTATCTGTGGCTAACTCTTCTAATCACAAAATTTTCCAGCATACGTCTACTTTATCTACTAATTTAAAGACTGGCGCCACATTATCTGTCTCCTTTCTATCTTATTTGTGGTGAAGATCCTTGGGTCTAGTTAGGACAATAGCTTAGTAAGATCTTGGTTTTGTGCATTGTGGCTTCATCTCAACAGCTGTTGCTAAAGAAGTTTGACAATAAACAGAAGAATTTGTATCAGTTATGGGTCTATTTCAGATACAACAACAATCGAATTAGGAATTCGGCGTAATTGAAGAGATCAATCCTGGAATTACTTCAGTCTTAAATTGCTAACTTAATATTGCCGATGCAATAATCAATTTTGACCATAAGTAAAAGCTGAAAATGTTAAAGCATACTAAATCTGCTATATTCCAATGCGTCGGTGGCGCAGTAGTCAACGAGGTCGCTTCTTGTTATGAATTTTCTAAAACTATTAAAACACGATTAAAGTTAGTTAGTTTACTTAATTTGTTGTTGAAAAGCGTCAAGAAGAATTGAAGAGTGGAGCTATCACCAATTCTGCATTTTTCTATCTGGTTAATTTATTATATATTCTATTCTTCCCTCATTAAGGTGTTATCACATATCGGAATTGTCCATTATCCCAACATGGGGTAGAGAAAGTCATTTCAAATAGAACGAACCCACGAGGGAACTTGGAAATTATAGGAAAACCATATGACCAAATATCGATTTTCTATAATCATAAAGATATTGCTAGATTAGAGTCCATGACTGATGAACCCCTGTCCCTTATTCAATCCACCCTTGGAAAAGCCGTGATACATTTCCTTTGCCTTGATGTTCAACAGAACGCATAGTATTTATTAATTTTCCAAAGGAGAATAAAAATGCCTTATAACTTTTCATAATGGGAAAACATCCAAACACATAGGAAGGGAAAATTCACCAAGCGTATTTGGACAGTAAGTGAAAATCAGGAGAATCCTAATACATCTGAGCTCGTCATTAGGTCAACTGCCTTTTTATTTTCATTTCTGTCATTCTGTTCTTATTTGAAATTTGGACGATAGGTATCCATGCAATAACGCAGCCATCCTTTTTTCATATAGTTCTTGCAGAACTCATCTACCAGTGGGATGATCATTTTCGGGTTTGCAGTAAACGATCCGTCGATCCCTTCACCTTCATTTGCAGTCGATTCGTCACCCAAATTTCTCACCGAACATCTGTTTACATTTGCCTAACCAACTATTCGTACGCAAATTTGTAAAAACCAACTTTTGATAGGTGGGATTTCAATATCATCTTGGCTAGTATCTTGCTCACAGATCTGACCCCCGTCATTTTAATTTTGAGGCAAGGTTTCTCAGAGAGACTTTATCAAGTAGTAATTTAACATCTGTACCTTTTCTGCTTCACAATTCATAAATAAATTACGATAGAGACGTCGCAGGACTAATTGGACGCTTTCAATATCTTCACCCGAACCATTACTGATCTCAGAATCGGTCTGTCTGAAGAGTTGTCTTTTGGTTATAATCTAGACTAAATAAGTTCAACCCTAGAGACTCACTAAGCACATCAAATTTTGACATCACCCGCATATTCAACTCTTGACTGACTGAAGAGTTGTGAGCTCACTTTCTGAAACCCATACATAGGATCACATACTTGTCTACAATAAGACCAAATCTCCCAACCACCCACCAGCTAGACACCTGTAGACGGATAAACCATGTCTGGACATGAGAGAGATCTGGCCACCCCGGCCTACATAGACAAGGACTTAAAATTTCAACATGTATACTAAGAGACTTTAAGCAAGACAAATAGACAACCCACGCATCTAGACAAAAGCGCGGAAAGAATTTAACCAAAAGGCCTATTTATATGTCCATATATATATACGGGATTTCACACAAACACACTGTACAAGATGGAGAGGTATTCAAAAAGAAAGGCTATAAAAAAGGTGCAAATCTAAGTCTTATGGCCTTTGGTCTACTAAGACGTCCGCGTCGACAGAAATAAACATGGCATAAAAAGGGACTCGCGAGAGAAAGATACACATAAAAATTGAAATAGGTTCTTCAAGGGATTTCCCTGAATTTGATAGAGGGGAGAGGATATATCTTGAGGTAAGGGAGAGGACTTTAAAAACCCTGATTACTGCCAGCCGAGGATGGGCCAACTTTGATACCCTTTGAAGACCCTGCATTTGATGATGCAGTTCCACTTGATGAATGGCCCTGATCGTAACCATCAGTTTCGCCAGTAGGAGTACTTAAAGCATCGTGCAGCGCCTCCCGTTGGGCAGCTAACTGCTCCTCTTCATTAATATACACATGTAATGGTTGTTTGCTAGAGGCAGAACTTGGCGGTGGTTCAGGTTTTGTCAGGGAAGATGCTTCAGGAGGGGACAGGTTAGTAAGAGTTCGATCTAGGTCATTCTCCTCCGCAGTAGTAGTTCTACCGTCTTGTCGAGAACTCGGAGGAGAAAGAAAATCGAGGAAATTAGCAGAAGAACGGGAAGGAATATCTGAGGAGTCGTTATGAGGACAAGGCGATGCACCAACGTGAGGGAGCCTGTCAAATGTGAAGTCGTCATTCGCTGATGGCTGCTGTTGCACACGGTAGGTAGGTGAAGAAGCCGCATTGGCATGGGGCTAAAGGAGGGAGGGGCAGAAGGAGAGAGAAAATCAGGTGAAAAAAAAACAAGCACATTATGGGCAATCCGATCAGAAATCGGCACTTACAACAGACCAAGATGTCCCCTCATTCCCGCTTCCAGGAGGAATGACAACAGCTGGACTCATTGCCGTAAAGTCGGAGTAGTAATCTGTTCCGGATTCTCGTTGATAAGCGGAAGAATTTGAAGTTGTCGATGAGGAAGCGGGATTACCACTAACATAGTAGTCTTTATTTGGACTCAAGCCGCCCAAATGGGTTCGAACCTGGTAGGAGAAAGAATAAGGGATATGCGAATCAGACAAGAGGTAGATCAGTCAGTCTTGACGTGAATGCCTGACCTTATTTCAGAGATTAAAGTAGGTACTCCCAATAACGTATAATATATATATATATATATTAACTTGTTAGGGAGGATATCCTAAAGCTGCTCTGATGAGAAACCAGCATTCCACCATCTCTTTTTGACGGCCAAACCTCATGACCTCCGACTCCTGCAATAGCACCGCCATTATCGATTTAAAACTGGTCATCGAGTTCACTTAAAATTTCTCATCTAGTCGTGATGCGCGAAGAGTTTGTCCAAAGAAAATCTTATGGGCAATGATAGAACGTTTCTTATCAGTCACGAAACACTTACCCAATTCTCTCACATTGAAAGTTTCGATAAGTTTGGATACGAAGTCACAAAGTTGGTTGTGAAAGCTGCCTAAATTGACAATATTTACTCAAACATTTAAGTCCAATCTCTGTGCAAGATCTCATTATGAACCCCAGAATAGAAGGAAATGCTAACTTGTATAGTTCAAATTTTATAAATGTCATGCTGAATTCATGGTGAATCAAGACCAAAACACTTTTCAAAAGATTTCTAGGGAAAGGAGTACTCGATAAAAACTTTAGAGCTTAAGGGCCAATCTAACTAACACTCAAAATGTCAAAACATTTTTTCCCCAAAACCTAGCACAAAGCCAGAAAACTGTTTAAGAGCAAGTCTACTTCGCTACTTCCGCTAGTATTCGACTGACTCCACACGCCAGGGGTATTAAATTTGACTGCGGATGTTTATATAAACTCCCTACCTTAATGATGGGGACAAGCAGAAAGGTAGAGACGAGAATGACTCACTACACATGAACACCCTCATTTCTCCCCCCCTTCCCCTCATCTATCGTCAGTCAACATCACGCGGATGAATCATGCGCCCAACCAAATCCAGGATTGACCCAGTAAGATGAAAGCACAGTTCACAGAATTATTCATGCCTCTCAAAACAGGTGCGAGAGAAACGGATAGAAAAAAATCCCCGACGCATGGACTTGCGTTCTGATGTGCAATTAAAGCGCACCATCCCACTGTGTGGCGTGGCGTGGGAGACTGTGTGTACGTGGGAATGGGAACACAATTTCACACGCCTCCGTCTTAGTACCCTGAATGGGGACAATCACACATAGCACAAAGCAGAGAACGTACTATAGGCTCAACGGAACCAGGTACGTCGGCGGCGGTTTGTGGTTTTGCGGGAACTTGATAGGCATAAGGAGATCTCCCGGTGCCTGGAGGGGGTTGTTGGGGTGCTGGCGCAGGAGGTTCGATGCGGGTCAATTGTTGAGCTGAATGTTGATGAGCTATGGAGGAGGCAGAACTGGAGCCATGACCGAATGACTGACTTGCGTCCACTGGATTTGAGGAGTTAAAAGCGCTTGTTGCGGCTGCGGCAGCAGGTGGAACGACGGGAGGCGCGTAGGAGGAATTTAAACTTCGATTGCCGTAATGTGAAGGAGTGGCTGGAGGAACGGAAAGTCCATATGCGCTAGCGTAGGAAGTACCTTCAGCGAAGCTGTAAGGAGAAGAGGATATCAAAGAACGCTTGATTGTCAATACATGAATAGAATTGAGTGAAGTTATCCTGAAGCCGCTCTTACGAGGAACCCGCATTCTACAAGTGAGCACCAATCTTGTGACCTTTGACTTATCGGACGTGCGCGTTGACCACTGCTCTTTTTAATGCTACGATAAACTTACCTGACGACTACGTTTGAAGATCGAATAACACGAATAGGGCTTTGTTAATGATCTCCCCTATGGAATCCACCAGACAAGATTTGAGACTAACAGCAACATCTTAGCTTTTAAGCCACTGGAGAAGAGCTAGGAATGAAAATATGCACCACTAAATGAATATATTTTTCCCCCAAAGGAAAAAGGGGAGCTTAAGAGGAATCTCCCTGTCAGACGCATATATTCAATGCCATTTTAAGATATCGTTTTTTGATAAAAAGGCGTTTCTGGAGCACCATACTATTGCAGAACTATGATGAGTAGCAACGATTGTTAAGTCCAAAATTACACCTTTGACTACTACAAAAAAACTCGAAGTTTTCATGAAAATTCAAACGAATGGAACTATTTATAGACAAGTGACCGTTGTGATACGGATACAGTAAATTATAAATACTTCAAATTTAAAGTAAAAAATGTCACTCTCAACCTTTGGAGACCAAACGAGGGATTGCAACCTACTTCTTAAGAGAAAGAAATATACAGTTAGATCAGCCGTAACAAGTAACCAGTTAATGTGTTCGTATGGAAAGCCGGAGGTTAGGGGTTCCACACCGATACATACTCAATGAGGGGAATAGCCAAACACTAGTCAAATCTGGCTAGTAAAGGGAGAGGGTAGCAGACTCCGTGATACCAGTTTTCTACTCGAGATGAGTGTAGGAAATGTTGGGAGGAAAAAAGGGACACTGATTCAGAGAAATAAACCTAATTTTACGAGACCATACCGAACTAAAGGTGATAGCTTCAATAAGCCCAAAAATAATATTGTAAATCTATGACTTTTATAAAAATACGCTGATCGAAGAGTGGCTTACCTTGCTCGTCTTTCACTTGATCCATAAATCTGTTGATGGGAGTAGGATGGCGTAGTCGGGTAGATACCAGTTCTAGCAGCAGGTGTAAACTATAAAAAAATTTCTCGGTAAAATAACAGAAGACTAGCTATAGCAAAGACATGAGGAACTGACCGGCGGAAACGGGAAAGGATATTGTACACTCTGCTGTTGATATCCACCCGTAGGTAAAGAGACCTGGATATTACCAGCAGCTTGAGCTGGACTATGGTGGTAGGATGGAACGTTTGACGGTGGTTGAGCGGTAATAGTTGGAGAGGGTTGTGAGGGAACAGAAGAAGAACCACCCAAACTTCCAATGCTACCAGAACGACCCGCGGGTGAATTAGTATCTAAATTCGAATCAGTGGCTGAAAAAGATGGCGCAAAATAAGCAGAAAGAAATAACAAATTAACCGGAAAATAAGAGCTACAAACCTTCTTTCTTTACAACAGGGGGTTTATTGAGCAAAAGGGGAGAAGACTGAGCCGAAGACGAAGACTTTTTTCCGCAAGAGCTTGAGGGATTATCTCCAGCAGAAGTAGCAATAGCAGCGCCATTTGACTTATATAAACCTAAAGAAAGTCCGATTGCGGAGATAAAAGCATGACTTACTCTTTTCAATAGCTTCACGAAGTGCAAAAGTAGAAGCTAGGTGGGGTGTAATAAGGTTTGAAAGACTTTGAGATGTCGGATTTCCTACCGCACAAGACGTGGGATTAGTGCGCTGTTGTTGCTGGTTGTAGGAAATGAGAGAGAGAGCATGAGTCGAGTGGCTATTGACGAATCGATTTCTAATCAAGTGAAGAGCGAGCTGTAGGAGGGAGGAAAATTCCCCACCAACGACTGTTTGTGCGTATTCAATAACAATACGGATCGCATCGATTATTGTGGAACCTTCCACGCCGAGAGCGGCACGTACTTCCTGATCGTCAATTGAAGTTGCTGAAGGCGGACCACTACGATAAGCATCGTTGTTATTTGAGGAATTGGAGAGTTCGAGAGTTAGATCGGGTAGGAGAGGGGCTTGGGTATCTCTTTTCTTACGCATTCCACCGTAGCAGTACCTGGGAAGAGGGAGCAGTTAAGTAAATAAAAGGTGGTAATGGTGGTAGTGGGGGCGGCGACAAGAATAAGGGAAGAGGAGGGCATTAACTGGAGCAGTACTTGAATGAATGTGTGCAGACAGATTTTTATGTCAGCCTAAGGACCGCCTGAAGTATAAACATAGCAATTGTGTATTCCAAATCTCATAGGAACGTGAGTTATAAGAACCGTTGTACTGAAATGAAATACCTTCACATTGTTTCACAAAATATCACGGAGCACAAAGGTAAACAAAACACCAGTGGCGAGGCGATTACTGTTCTCGGCTGAGTTAGGGGTTAAGGGATCGATCGACATATCGGCGTTCAGCCAGTGTGAAAAGGCCGAGCGTTTTGGCTAAGTCTAGCAAATGAAAGGAGAGAGCAGAATTCTAGTTAACTACTAGATAGGGTTTTCCCTATCAAGGAGGAGCATTGAAAAACACCCTGACTGGATTCTGGAATTGTAAAAGTAGGCATTATATACGCTCCTGCTCTATCGGAGCACAACTAGCGACCAGAATCACCTTTCGTACTGGACATTTAACTTTCATGATCAGTCATTTGTGACATTACGGATATGATTACGCACCGAAGTTAAAGAATGCAAGATAGACGTTGATCCAAGGACACGCAGTTATTAACGAGACTCAAAACTGTCAATAAACTGTGCATTTAGACTACCTTTACCCCGTTCCAGATTAGTCTCAGGAGGCACATTTATTCAATGAAATGGGGACATGCCATGAAATAAGTGCAAGAGCCTGATTATAAATATTAAACGCCATCGAGGATATTGAAGAGAGATTGATAAACTTTTCAAGTAAAATTTTACTTGATTACCGTACAAAAAAGCCGACGATGTGAATATTCGCATGATTACAGTAAGACAGAACAACATTCGGTTGCAGGAAAACTATATACAAATATACTCACCGAGATTGACCTCTTTGACCTAAACGACGTGGTCGCACATTAGGGAAAGCTCGTTTCATAACTTTTCCAAAGTCTGCGGTATTGAGAGGCTTCATACGCTGCTGTTCGCAATAATTTCTATTTAAAAGTAAACATCAAGTACTGATAGAAAATATTGATAAATTATCTAAGAAAGATGAGACGGACTTGTAATCCTCATAAACTTCATCCTTTCGTAAGCAAGTAGTTGGGTCTTCTTCCAAATGAGATTTGATCCAAGTGAAAGCATAACCTTGTTCCACCTGATTTGAGACTTGGAAAGCGGATACACTGAAAACTCCGGTGGCAACATTACTTTCGGCACCACTATCATAGTCGAAGAGATTAGAGTGACCAGCGACAGCGGAGTCCGTCATAATTTTTAAAAGACACACAAGTTTTTCATCGTTATTCAGTGATAAAAAATTATTTAAGACTCCATCTACCCGAGCTTGCCCTTCGGGGGAAAGCGAACTCTGGAGATCGCTCTCAAATTCTCCACACAAGTTTTTTACATTAGGTTCACTTACAGATACCATTAGACGTTAATAACAATTAAAACCTTCAAAATAAAACCGCAAGACACAGGGCAGCCATCAAATCATCAAGATACAACCGTCTAATCTGGCGAATTTTGCAAGGGTAGCTCATTTTAAAACTTTCAAACAAATTAGAAAAATCCATAATGAGAAGTAATGTAATAATTTTAGTCAGTTGATAATATTTTTAATATAATCAATATTTTTACTAACGAAGCTGCATATTTGGTACGTAAAATGCTAAATTTTCCTTTTTGAATATGCTGTAAAAAATAATACATAATTTAAGCATTTTAAATTATCATTTACTAATTACTCCTGTTTATTCATCTTTCCATCCGTTTTAAATTGTAGTATAAAAGTTGATCAGTTAAAAATCCTAGCCAAAGTCTATCATCATATTACTCCATGAATCCAATAAATTTTGTTCGTATAACCGTTGGTTCTAAAGAATAGAAGGTTGAATATGTATATATCAATATCATAAATACGATTGTTTATTTGATTATTAAGTATATATATAGTGTCGATTTTCCAACAGCCTAAAATTATCAGATTTGAACATTGAGAATAGCACGATACAAAGTGGTAGAGAATAATAGGACTAACAGGTTACCATAATGACATATCATTTAACTGGTACGAAAATATTAAACTTATTTTTCATTTCTGATACAATTTTGATTAAAGAATCATAGCTAATTAGAAAGAAAGTTCTAGTTTTAGAATCTCAGAAGACAAATTTGCATGTTTTGGCATAAAATTACAATTAATGCTTCATGATGAGATAACCTACTGATATCTTAATTATCACCGATTTGTTTCATGGTAAAGAAAAGGACATGATAAATTTCAACATTGTATTATATTTTACCCCTTCGTTTTCGTACTGCTTAGGTACTGGAGTAGAAGAAATGCTGACAGGGTCGTCCATTTAGGTTCTCAATGTTTTCTAGTTAGGAAATATCTTAGTCATGATGCAATTTAGATTACTTCGAATACGGAAATTTGTTGTATGTTGGTTATACAGAAACTAAATAAATACCTTGTATGCTTATCCTGTTTACAAATTTTATTAATTATATTCACAGTAATATGCGCAGAATAGTAAAGAAATCATTTCCTTTACATATATAACACTTTCATCGAGTTTGTTACAATGCATACGCGCAATGCTTTTTATAGCATATCAAATTAAGTTTCCCGGGTTGGACTAACGCACTTAAATATAAACATGACGCCCTTCCCTATTTTTTTTCCTTCGTAATAAGCTGAAATAGTGGAAGTAAGGATCCGCAAAGCAATTTCTCAGAAATCAAATGTTGATTAGGTGGTTATTATTATTTCATAATAGAGGACGATTACCTTTAGCAAAGTAGTGATTTTGGTAGTTTATGATCGTAAAAAATATTTTTCAGTGACAGTGTTATGACGTAATAAACTAGAAGTCCCGGTAGAAATCTCACAGAGCTAACAATTTAGAAAGCTTATTAATATATACCAACTTAACACAGAACCCGATAACCTACGCAGAACACAAGACACGTGATAATAAACACGCATGTATTAATGAAACTCCATCTCAATCAGTATCGCCTTAAACAAACAGGCATAATTATCAAATGTCTTTTATCAATGGGGAAATAATGAAAGAAATTGCTTTTTATTCATAGAAGAAAAATTAGGATCGGAGAAAATAATGATCATTTCTCCTAAGAGAGTATGTAAATATAATGAGAACATGAAAGCTTTCATACTAAACATTTTGCGCTCATATTACATATCGGATATTGATGCTCTTTAATTAATTTCTCTTTTTCCGGGTTGTTATGATCTGCTCTTCTCTGTAGGATACCATAACCGACTCTCAGATTCCCCATGAAATGGTATCAGTTACAAATACAACCCGACAACACCACAATACAAAGCGACCCAAACCACCATATCAAAAGTGCCATTTACAACCGTAATGTAAGTAAATTCGTTCGAATAAAAGAGAGTTAAAAGAAGCGGGAAATTAAATATACAAAATAAAGAATCTTACGTATTGGAATCATTACATATAAGAAAATAGTATTCTTCCCAAAATAATTCTTATATGCAAGATTTTTTATTTTCCACCTTTTACTTCCTGCTTCTTTTAACTTCCTTTAATTCGAACAAATTTATTAACATTACTGCGGATAAGATAAGTTGGCCTTTCGATACGCAAACGTGTCTTATTTTGATATACTGGTTTGGGTCGTTTTGTATTGTGGTGTTGCGGGTAGTATTTGTAACTAGTGCAATGTCTTGGGGAATCTAAGAGTCGGTTACGGTATCCCACAGAGAATAGCAGATTATAACAGGAATTATTTTGGGGAAAATATTATTTCTTGTAAATAACATGGGTCAGTCCTGGTAGATGCATACTCATCCCATACTCGAGGTGTGTTAGTACTTTGGAAAAATACATGGCATTTTTCGCCGAACTACAATGGAATTATTGGTATTGACTGTTATTATTACAAAAAATGTTACTAACGCAAAACTAATGTACACTATTAATAAGTATCGACTCCACTGCAAGTATAACGAGGTCACTTTCTTACGATCACTCAAAATCCGACTTTCCTTTAAATGATTCATGATTTTTCCAAATGCAAATCTTCATGCTTTCATATTACAGCATCTCACTCATCCTTGTTAATCTGCATTCACTTCACTCAAGTATTGACGAAAGCATAACAGGCTTATTGCACTTAAGTGACTTTGCATGTCAAAGACAAACCTTACTATTTTCATGAAACCTCAGTCAGTAAAATGAATTTCGTCTGCTACAAAGTGTATATAACATAATATCGGGGAAATTTTCGAAAAGTGAAAATTTAGTTATTTGCTGGTTAATTTGTAGTAATATAGACCTATCTTTAAACCTTTTATAATTAACCGGAACTAGTATTATGTAACCGATTGAAGTATTTTTTTAAAATTACTGGATTAGATAGGTATAATAAAGTATGTAGTAATTTTTGACTATAGGAAAAGTTTTGGATTTCTCCATATTTTATCAGAAGATACATAAATTATACCTCCAATATACAAATAAATGAAGGAATTGTGGCTTAGTATATTTTTTTCCAGGATCAGCTCAAATTCGGCAACTACTCGCATCGTGTTTAACGATCTGCAAAGCCCGTTATCCCAGTTTTCAGACAGATAAGAGGGGGAGGGCAGGAGAAGGAACACACAAGTTAGCTTGGGACAAAAGGAACTTTAATTATAATCTTGAAATACATATGCGGACCAATAATATAAATATAAAGAAAATATGGCAGAAATAACTGGTAAAATGTTATTTTCTCAAGGAGCAATATTTAGCAAATAATTTTCTCAAATCAAATAACTTTTCTGCTTCCCTTAAAGCTGAGCCTTTTTCGTAGAACTTCGTATTCGGGTTCGTTTGAAGTCCTGCCGTTCGTTTAGCTTCTTGTCCTGGTGAGCTATTCTTTCAATGGTACATTCACGTGATTCAATCAGATTCAGTCTAATTCTTCATTTCATAACTAATTTCACTGGAGATTTTCCACTAAGCACTAGATTTGCAGTCGTCCAGAAGTACAGGAGAACACCTTTAGGCGTTTCTGTCTTTACTTCCTCTCTTTTTTGTCAGACTTCACCTTTCCATACTTCATTCATTTTTGGTTTCGAAGGGGAATCTTCAGTCTCTGTTCTCTTGGCACGATTTAATTCCAATTCTATTTTTACTTTTTCACAGCAAGATTCAGTTCAAGATGCAAAATTTTTTCTCCAGGTTCTTCCGGTTCGAATTATTCAGTGCCTTTCTTTTAGCGGTCTGGGTGGTCTTTTCAAATCGTTTCAGATACCTCAGTTCGTCCAACACATTAAGACCAATTAGATTTACTTCAAGTTACTTTGTCACGAGGCATTTTGTTCGGATTTGCTGATCACCATAACAGACATGACATTTCAGTTCACCTTCAAAATTTAGGACTCCACCAGGAACATTCTTTGTAATCGCATTTGAAAAAATCAGGTTTTCTGCCCAAATCTCTCCCTGTTCTCATGACATCAGAAGTTGTGTCCAGTTGCATTTGACCTCATGACACATATTTTCACTTATTAACACCACCGATCTCATTCTTAGAGTAAACACACGGAAGTATGAGGCCAATACGGACAAAACTGCACAAAGTGTTGCAGGACGAACAAGGCGATGGAGATATACAGTAAGAAACATACCAGGACATATTAAAAATTCTTTCTATTCGCTTCACATAACTGTGTTTATCAGAACTCTTCTGAGTCAGGTCAATAACACATTTGATGTTCAATTTCTCGCATTAATTATTAATGAGATTTTTACGCTTTCTTAGGTCATTCTGAAGATTCAACAACAAACATCAGATTGACAAACATCTCGAAAACCATTCAAAAATAGCAAATATTTGAAATGATTCTTCGAAATGAGAGAAAATTCGGAGAGTTCAAAATAAGAATTTATAAGACAAGCGTAGGTCTTCATCACGCATTTTGGAAACAGTAAGACATTAAACCATTTTCGGTACTGCGAAGATTTTTCATTTAACAATTTTCGAGTGATTCATTAAAACGTGACAGCTTAACTTTTACTTAATGGTTAAATAAACATGACAAATTATCCTCGGTCGTATTCCGAACAAGATGCGCAAAAATTACCAGATCGGGATTATAAAACACCCTTTTTAATAAAATAAAATCTTCATCTAAGTCAATAATAAGTCCTAGTTGCATCATAAGTACAAGCATTAATATATCAAGTTCATGTAAAATTGCTACTAGAAATTGTCATAAAGCAGTCAAAAAGTTTTAAATAGCTCATTCTTAGGTCAGGCTAGTAATTACGCTAACTCATGGTCTCTTCAAAATTTCAGAAAGGCTTTACTCAATAAAGACATCTCACTCTTCATTTGCTTTCCCTGCTTACCACAAATCGTTTGGGGATAGCGGTTTAAATACCCCAATAGTTGTTCCCTTCTCTTTCGATCAAGCTGTTTCTACACAATGCTCAAGGTTGCTGTAATACCTACTAGGGTTGTTTACCTTTAAATATTGTGTGAATTGCAGATTTCGGTTGTTGGGTCCTCTGGAGTAGCATTTGTAAGTGTTAATACAAGGTGCTTCCCTAATATCTTGTCACCTTTCCAATACGCGGCTTGGATGATGTTATTACCAGACGCTTTTAGCTGTTGACATATTGACACAGGCTAGAGGAAGCAGATGGACCAAAATGTCATTATTATAGGTCTTTGACAGTTAATATTTAGCACCTCTACCATCTATCTTACAGTTCTGCCAGATCTGAGTAAAACGTAGTAGTGGCATTATTTCAGTGGTCACCAAGCTTTTAATTACTGAGTAAATGCATAGGCTTAAATTGATTGAAAAATGATTGCGCGAAGGAATTGAAATGCACAATTTAGGCAGTTAGCAAAAAGAGAAAAAAGTGTGGGTTGGTAATAATCAGGGTGAATCAAAGCATAAAAAACAACAATAGGAAATTTTAAAAAAAACCTGGTGTTTGTATTGGTCTACCCAAATAATTTGAAATCAACTGTTAATAGAAGTACGATTCAGGTGCTGAAAACTTAGTACAACTGACTATCCTCTAACAACAAAAATGGTAGTGAATTTTTGAAATTAGTTCAGTTTGAAAAATATGTTTCCTTGTGTTGTCAAACGAATTGGATCTGATTTGTGAAATATTTTATAATGAGAATGAAAACCAAAGCAAACCTTTCTTCATGGAAACCGAAAATAACTTCCCTGGTGACTTCAAGGTAATTTTTAACGGAACCTAAAAATTTAAATATCTTGGCAACACACAATTCAAATTGTGGAAAAATCTTCCCCTGAGCATTATATTTTCACTTTTTTATGTTGAAAGCTATACGCCCAACTATCCAGATGATATTTTTAAATTGAGCATCAATTAATCATTTTATTTTAATCAAGCGAAGCAATCAAATCAAAGTCCTCACTCGGAATGAATGAAGTTAAAGATGGAAAAAATAAAGCATATTATAAAAATAGTTAATTATCTGAACTTATTATATACTGTTATAAATTCTCGAATGGATAATATTCACCATAAATAATTAAATGACACTGGCAAAATTTCAGTTTTACTTGCTTCAACAGAGATTACTTTTAAATAACAATTCAATACAACATTGTCTCATGAAGAATGTATAAAACGCCGCTGGAGAATCCTATTTTGACACAGCATTCTAGTTCTATTACAATTTACATATTTTTACGTTTTCTTACTTAAATTCAATGATACTTTTATGATCCAAACTTTTGAACTGAAATGTAAGCTAATATTCATGTGATTTCCTCTATCAGTGTTTTAAAGTTCTAACAAATGGTATACAATTTTATTTCACCCAAAGAAATTATCGCATGAAATCATCAACTTTGTTGTTATTGTTTGATAATTATCAAGTGTTTGGACTTAAACTGAATGCATCTGAAGAATGTAAACCAATTTGCCATTTATTTGAATATGAAAGCAGCGATTTTTGGGGTGATTTCTTTCACCTCCAAGTAAATGTAAATAAACGCATTATATTCTGGTTATTATTGAAAAAAAAAACAAAATCTTAACTTTCTTCACATAGACATCTGATGAACGCATTGAAATGTCCTTGCTTAGATTCGTTAAGCATTTTGAGTTGATTACGGATACAAATAAAAAGGCGAACCCTTGAAAATCAATGCAATATTCAATGGGAATTTTCCTACTAACTGAAGAATTACCGCATATTAATCAAAGAATAATACTCGTACTTATAAATTAATAAATTCACCTCATTGAAATTGATGTCAAACTTTATATTTTCCCCAAATCTACAAGCGGTCGATGAATATGGTCAAATCTTTTGTGTAATGCTTCCTCAATCAAGAAATGACTGCAATAGGATGATTTTTGGTTTGACTTCTTTTCAGTTAATGGCAATACTTCGGCAAAAACTTTTCATTTATACTCTCTATCTTTGAATGAGCGAAATAACTAAACTCATATCTAATGTTATGTTACGAACAAATCACATGACGATAAGAACCGAGGAAATGAACTACTTTCATGCTAGTTATCAACAGCTTTGTGAAGAGGAAATTGATCTTCATGACGAATTGAACCCTCCATCTCTTTCGTATCCTATTACTAGTTAGATTAACATCAAGGTCACATTAATTATCAGCATAACATCTTGTTATCATCTCAACAAAGAAAGCGATAAGGGAAAGCCAGGAGAGTTTATTTTTAAATAAATTTCTTTGGCGCTACTAACTTAATTAAAACAGCTATAATAATTTTATTCAAATGATCACGACAAAATAATTTGTCATTTGATTTCTAATAATGATTTTCATGGACATATTCGCTACTTTTTTAAAATTATTCTCCGTTAGTTATCTAATTTTATTTTGTATCGTTATTTACGTTAATAAGACGATTTTACTAAATTCTTCATGTCATAGAATTTTGAATTTGAGCTGTCTTTACCGAGTCTCACTTTTTGATACCTAAGAATGTCTTTAACGGGTTCGTAGGGAGAGCGACTAAAGTGAAAATATCTGAATTTTTCATTTATAATTGCTCGTTAGTGACAAAATATTGAGATATAAGTGGTCAAGGAGAAGAAATGAATACTTTATAGACCTCGTTTCATTCCCTCCAATCTCTCTTATTATTTGTTTACATACTCTTTATACAATGAAAATTGTTTGCACAGTCCACCACCGGACACAAATGGGCAGCACTAGGTTAATTCTCATCCTCATCACAACTGACTTGTCCCTATTTCTGTTCTTGAAAAATCGTAGGTTTGGTAAAAGGATTTAACATTTCGAGTGATAAAGTTATTTAAAGAAAAATTTTATCACATTAGATTACTCCAGAGATTGTTATCCTAAGCACGTCCACATCTAAAACCTGTACAGTTCAAAACAGGAAACTTCAAGAAACAGAACACAATTTTCCCCATTTAATCCCAGTTTACCACTATTGGAGCAAAGAAACTTATCTCCTGCAGGCGAATTTCATTATTGAAAATCATATCTAAAATGCTGCTTATACTGTATATTTTTGACATGAAGAGAACCTATCGACGATAGGAGATTTGATTGCTTACATTAACCAATCACGAATGCAACTCCGTAAATTCTGGGTTATTTAGTTCGTAGGTGAAAGGTAATTCATATGATAAAACTTAATCACTTTCTCTCATGTAGAGAGCTGACATAATGATTTCACTGAGGGAATGAACGATTTCTGTTGCATGGCATGCCTTGGGAATCGACTTATTACCGTAACAGAAGCTTTGTCTAATTTTTGAGCTATGTGTTTAGGGCATGATTACTTCAATTTAGCTTGTTAATTTTGTATGCTTATATATGATAATTAATAAATTATTATTTCTTCTTTCTTTCAACAGAATGTGTGATAATTATCGTTATTAATAACTATTTCTAGCCCTAATGCACACTACAAATAAAGAGCATAGACATATTTTATTTTTTGAATTTCATAAAGGAAATACGGCAAACTCAGCAGCAAAAAGCACTCAAAGACACTTATGGAGGTGATGCTGTGAATGAAAAGACCTATAGAAAGTGGTTTTCACGTTCCAAAAAGGACGACTTCAGCTTGAAGGACGAACCGAGAGCAGGACGCCCGAAAACACTCAATTCTGAGCAATTGCAAGTTACTATTGATGAAAATTCAACCTGTATTACTAGAGAACTGAGCAAAACCTTCCAGGTAAGCCGCCATATGACCATATATAGGGAAAAGACTTGACTGGGAAAGTCTCAAGAGCCGGCAAATGGGTTCCACACGATATGTCAGAAATCAACAAGCAACAGTGTGTGACCTCTTGTGTTTCACTGCCTTCTCGTGAACTGAACTTCAGGCACCTTTTTAAGGCCCAATCATAACTGACAGCGACGAAAAGTGGATCCTTTACAACAATTTTAAGCGCAAAAGACAGTGGCTAAGTCGTGGTTCAAAGCCAATTCCACTTTCGAACCGAGTAGTGGACTGCACCCGAAAAGAGCTCTTTGATGTGTATGGTGGAATTTGAAAGGAATTGTTTATTATGAACTAATGAGTGGCAATCAAACAATAATATCTGATGTTTACTGTCAGCAACTAACTCGTATAAAAGTAGTTAACAGTAGGAGAAACGGTCTTCTTCGAATAATCGAAAAGGAGTGATTCTGCACCATAACAATGCCAGACCCCACACTTCAAGAGCAACCGAAAATCTAGTTGAAGAATTTGTCTGGGAAGTCATGCATCACCCACCATATTCTCCCCATCTTGTACCAACCGATTTTCATCTTTTCAGGAGCTTACAGAATCAACTAATGGGATAAAGGCTTACTTCAAAGGTGGAAATGAAGCTAGTTTCGATTTTTGAGTCCAAACTGGCTAAATTCTATGAAGAAGGAATCAGAAAGCTTATGGCAAGATTGGAAGATGTAATTAATAAAAACGGTGACTGTGTTGAACACTAAATAAATGTATTTTTGACAACATTTTCACTTTAATTCAAATTTAAAAATGAACAGAACTGATACTTATGCGTTCGAAACCCCGAATTTTATTCCCATCTGAAACCTATTTACCTAAAAATTTAAAGTGTAAACAAAATAAAAGCCAAGCTATTTTGAGGCCTAGATGACAAGATAATATATTGGCTATCCGAAAAGCATCCATTACGTTTAGTGATATACATTAGAATACTAACTATCTTAAGAAATGCGGTTAAACGATTCATTGTCATTGAAAGTATGTATACATGTTTTTATGTTTCCATTTTCGTTATTTAAAAAATACTTACAGGTTCGATGAATTGATAGTTAGAATTTATTGACAAGGTAATTGGCAAATTTTCTTTGCAAAAATTATGTGACTACACTTTAATAAAGAGCTTTTATGTGATTCATTAAAAATTTGGTAAATTCATGCAAAACATTAAACAAATTTTACCGGAAGAGCCGTTTAAGAGTTTTAAAATGCCATAAGAGGGCAAGGATGATAGTAAATATACATTAATTGCGGTAAAGAATATTTAGTTTGCAAAATATTTTGCAAGATACATGCAAATATATATACGCTGAACCCATATCTCAATCGAGACAGCTTTGCATTGATAAAAAGCATGGTCTCCTTAAAAATCTTGATAAAAAATATAGGCACAAATATCATACCAACATTGAAAATAATATAAAATTTATATTCTTGGTAAGTTATAGTAAATTTATTTCTCTCACGAATTCAGGCAAAGCATAGTCGTCAAAATGCCACAACAATGTCTTAATTTTCAACTCTATGATACTCCGCACATCTTGATGAAGTGCTACTTAAAAAAGATAACGTTGAATATCTTGTAATTCCTAGAACTGCCTAATTTAATAAATGCGTTCCATAAGGATAACCGAATAACTTAATTATCATAAACAACCGAGAAATTTCGACGGAAAAGATTTTTAAAAAAGAAGTTTTTAGCCTACATAAGCCAGCAACGACCCTTTACAAAACCGCAGGTTGAATGCTAATATTTTAAAATCAAGTACGTGGAGCAATATTAAAGTTATAGATCTAAGAATTAAAGAGAATTTAGAGAGTTGAAATATTTTTAAAAAGATCGAAATTCGTGCATATATCCAAATTTCAAGAGCTAATTGTAAATTGAGAAAAGTGACGTACGTTGAATTTGGAATGCCGATTACGAAGACCGCTTAAAAACAGAATGGAAAGACTGTATAAAGCAAAGTTCATTTTGATGAGATTGATGCAATGTCTTGTTTCTTACTATGTAGCCACTGCATTGCTAAGAGAAGATTTTATCAAATACACAATGTAGTTTTAATTTTATACATCAGCGTAGATCAATATTAACATGTATATTTCGATTGATATAACCTTTATTGGCAGTTAATTTTATGAATAATGAACTTGTGGTTAATTAAATTAATTTTTTCCCATTTTCTGATGACCAGGTAAAAATAGAATATGAAGAGTGTTGAAAATTCCTTTAAATACGAGCAAAGTGTTTATTTGGTTTTAAAAAAATTAGGTACTTCATTTACCATTTATCTTCGATCATAATGGAGATTCAAATTCTGCGACTAATTGACTCGACCTATCAAAATTGTAATAGGTAAGAAGATTATGCGAATAATGATTAATAACATTCTTCCAATTCTTCCAAAGCAGCTTAAAAGAATGTATTAATTAAACAATCATCTGCGGTTGATGAGTACAACCATGGAGATCTTCTGAGAAAATTTCGCACTGATACAGTTTGTAGAGGTCCTGCCAGGGTCGCCAGTATGTAGCGGCAGATGGATAACAGTAAACGAAGGAAAAGGAACGCCAAGGAATGCGTAGGCCAGGTTATATTGAGTAAGCTCAGTACAAAGTCTCAAGGGAAATTAGGGAACTGGAGGATTGGACAACGAGAGATGCGCCTGGCGAGCTGTGGTCCAGCTGGGGTCCACCCTGTGTCCTGTGTGTGTACTGGAGGTTATTTATAATCAACACTTTGGGTGAGGGATTCATCCTTCAAGTTCACCAGATAGGCTTTGATGTGCATCATCTGATTTGAAGATCTGTTATAACTTAAAAAGGGGAAATTAGTGCTAGTTCTTACTGTCCCTATTTGAATTATATGAAAAATCATTAGATTAATTTTAACTTCTACTTGCAATAAAGCAAATGTTATAACTATTATTTGGATATATTTTAATTATATACTTTGACTATGTTTTCAAGTATTGGGAATTCAAGTTAAGCCATTGAGCAATGAAAAGAATCATTTTCAACTTTTGTAGATAGCACCATTGATCTCCAAATTATCAATTTAAATTTAGAACAATAGCACTTGACAACAGGCATAAATCAAATGAGAAGGAAAAGCAGAATATAAGAAAGTTTCTCATTTTGTGATTGTTAAACATATTTTCACGGAGAGAATAATGTCAACGGGTTTCATTCTTTAAATTTAAATAAAATTGCAATTTATATCCAATTTCAATTCCATCTTTAAATAAAAATGTCGGAAGGAATGGTGGAACACAATGACATATAATTCTTAACAAATATTCACACCGTTTAATAAATGCAAAATATTTTGCTTGAAAAAGGACAAATTGCCGCTTTATTAGGGGTAAGAGAGGGGAAAACAAGAAAAATAAAAAGAAAAAACGTTATATTTCTACTTGAAAAATTAATTAAATTAACTGACGTTAATGAATTTTGTTTTTTATTTTATTTGCCGTAGTCATTCACAAAATTTTACAACTCTTAATTATGGTAAGGAACTGAAATTGACTAACAGATAGTTCAATAAACCATAAAGGGAAGGGGATAGCAAAGATGCTGGTGACAACTTTATGGGATTAAAGAGGCTTATTACATTTGATTTTTCTGTCACAATGTGTATTTCAAGTCCCAAAATTCAGATTTCACAAATCGTCCCCAGGATTGCAGCAAATGCTTGTCTACGATGATCAATGCTTTTGACAAGTTTTTAATTAAGGCGACTTGGTCTTGCCACTTCAGTTCATTTTTACCAGTGGCAAGATGATCTTACAAAATTTTCAGCAGCTTACGGGCTTATCATAGTAGAGATGAGACAAATGAAAAATTGTAAGTTAGCAGAGCTCCTCAAGTCATGTTAACGCAATGTGTTTACATAAAATAGCAAAAATTTTAATAATGTAGAGATAGGACAATTTAATGCAATTTCACTGCAATATACTTATTTGCTTTTAGTTGGAAATAAATTTGCACAATTGAAAGAGTGAAGGAAAATTTACATTCTGCTTTCGTGGAAAATACAGTTTAACAGGCAAGTTTTCGAATTGAATTTAGAATAATGATGCTTGACAATATGCATAAATCAGATTAGAGGAAAAGGGGAATTTAGAAGAAAATTAGTTCGTATTATAAATTTTAAAACTGATATGAAAGGATAATGTAATTTTTGTGTGGGAGAATGTCATCTTAAAATCTTAAATTTAATTATAATCTGTATCTACTATCAGTCGCATTCACAAATAGATGACTCACTTTAAATAAATATGTGCTTATAGGAATAACTCGAGAATTGAATGGAAAGTGTAGTACACATAAAGTCAGATCCCTCAAAAATAATTGTACTGTTTGGTTAAATTATAATGCTTTTTTGAATATATTAGAATATGTCCCTGATTTATGAAACGCATAAAACAAGTCGATAAATGCTGGGCAAATCACAAATCTCAGTATTTATTAATTTAAATGACTTTAAAAATAAAACCACATATTCGTCTTATAAAATGCCGGATTGATATTCACATTTGAAAACTTTATGTAAATAACCAAACTTTAATATTTCCTATTCCAAGTTATGTCCTGAAGTCACACTAAACATTCCTAAGGGATATATTTTAATTCATAAAAGTGAACAGAATACAGACACGCAAGTTATACAACGATCTAAAACTGATGTTGGCAATGCTGGAGTTTGTTTGGCTTAGGGAAAATACTCGGATTGGTTCATTTGAGCTCGTTCTTACCGGAACGAGCGGAATGAAAGTTAGAGCGAAAGGAGTGAAGCTTGATTTAAGATGCTTTTAAAACTCTCAATGTCTAGTTTAAAAACATTGCTTGTCCTCTTTGCTGGCCTAGCGTGTCTTGAACAAGTTCAGGGTCGAAATTATCACAAAATGCTGGAGGATAGTTCACTTCGACAATATGTAGGTTTAGTTGGTTTAAATGTCATTATTTTCTCAAATTGATCAATCTACGCGGTGTTGGTATATATTGTTATTTGATTTATAATATCCAAATGTTGAAGTTTTCCGCATTGATAACATGATCAAATGCAATTTTAAAATTTCATTTACAATGTTAAGTATATGCTTATCATTTGATCTGACTGAATCTTACAATTATAATGATTTAATTAAAATACAATATACTGGTTAGACAGACGAATACAGAAGTCTGTAGTAATCCCGAGTGGCCTGATTCCCTAAATACTAAGTAGGGTTTCATACGACAATTCAACAATTTATTAACCTTTTGTTTCACATTTAAGTTAAGTTTGCTTGGCCCTTATTTCGTTCTACACATGCACTACAGCTTGGCACAATAAAATATAATATTTTGGACTGGTTTAGTTGGTTCCCTAGGACGAATTCCTGAGAAAAACAAGTGGCCATACAGCCGCTCTTCTTATTTTTTGCACTGCCGGATATGCACTATCATATAACTATTTCAACCTCAAGGCTGCTCAATGAAACGAAGAGAAAATGTTTCCATGAATAAAATTTTCAGAACTAAATATTACAACTCAAAGATGTGTTGAGTTGTGTCGAATTCGTATATTCTATACGATCTTTAAATAAATGGACTTTTTATTTGATAATTATTCTGGCTCACTCTTTCCCTTTATCGCCTTAGATGCAGTAAGGGTTTCAGTAAGTGCCAGATCTAATCATCTCTTCTTCTAGCTTTAATTCTGATTTCTGGTTGACTAAATAATCTGCGATTTATGTTTAAAGTATATATCAGCGATATTAATGTTGCTTCACTTTCAAAGCTCTCTAATAAGTCGATTGAATTTATTAACATTCAGTTTATCCTTATGAAGTAGGTTGCAATTCTGTTACGCTACACTTTATTCCTTTTTATTATAGATGGAATGATAGCGTAAAGTTAGCTCCCTTTATTTAAGGGTTTTGCATCTAAAATGCTTATCGATAAATAAGCTAGATTACTTGTTTAGTTCGACACACAACATACTGAAAGGTTTTTCTGTCCATTACCTTGTAGCGGATGCTACACCAATGTCTTCTTTCTACACCTAAGTAATTCTCCTAAGCAGTCCGAATAGCCTCTAGCAGAGTCCTCTGTTATCAATTTACTCTCAAATTAGCTAGGCTATGCCCAAAGTGGTAAGAATCAGGAAGATGCTGAGTGGAGAAGGTTTATTGATCACTTCCTTGTTACCGTGACTCAAAAGCTTAGTCATAAAATACAAAACTACGCTAGACTGCAAGGATCTTGATTGCTGATTGGTTGAGGAGGTCTCTGCACGCGCTTGTTCTCTACGCGACCGGTTACATACCGCATTTCCCAGAAATTTCTAGCGCACGTGATTCAATCAGCCTTGTTAGCGTTGTGAACCCCACAAACTTCTACTAATACATTAATTAAGAAATACAATTCAAACAATAACTGACTTCATGATGCATATTTTATTTTAGTGTTCCGAAAGTGGTGAAGAATGCATGCTCTCAACTCACTGCTGTCCGGGTCTCTTTTGTGCTGTTCAAGGTCAATCTTACTAAATTTATTTGTTGTTTAACTTTTATTTTAAAGATTCTAACTTTTTTTTAGCACCATTGGAAAAGACCTGAAACCGATATATTTGAAATGTGAAACCCCTGATACCATTTACATGCTTATAAGGAGGGTAGATAGCTTGTTTTCTAGTGTCGGGAGAATAGAATCTGGTTAAAAGATCTTCACAATGAAAACAGAAAGAGCCAGTGTAACGGTGGTAACTATGTAAATTGAGAATCCCTTTTCTATTGGGCATGCCTAGCATAAAACGCTTTACAATTTTTGGTTAATATCCACTCATTCGTACGTTCAGAAACAGTTGATATGTTGCTGAGAGATATAATTCTTATAGGCTGAGACGCAATATTTTAGATTTCGAAAAACAACAAATACTACAGCAAAATGGTAATTGGTAAAATAATAAAACCCTTTCCTTACAGTTTTTGAACTAAATAGTAATTGTTTCACGATTTAGTGTAGAATATAATCTTATCTTGTGATAAGGGACTTTTATGTGCTCTTGAAAATATGTTAAAATGGAAAATAGTTTTTCCTAGCTTTAATTTTGTATTTACTATATTTTGTTTTACAGGAAGCATTGGAACTTGCCTAAGAAATGAATCAGAATTGATAAGATGTAAGTCAGACACAGACTGTCCGCAGTCCAAGTGTTGTCATCGTGAGCGTCGGCATGGAGAAATAGGTATATGCGCCTACGTTTGCGGTGACAAGGGTGAAATTCTTGAAGAATCGGTACATTCAAAGCGTTAAAGGGCTGATATCCCTGTGAACAGCCATAGAGAGGATTTTGCAAATTCCCGCTCACAACCCAAATACCACCTTACACTGCAACACTATCCGAATTTCGGAATATAGATACCTTAGACTCATTCCGATTTACGATTAATTGCATTTGACGTTACTGAATTATTGTAGATTGACAGCATTAATTTATAAAACTTAACATTGAAACAACTTTAACTGTACCGCATTTTCTATAGTTTTAATTTTACGACTAAAAAGTTAAGCTTAAGAATTCCTTTTGATGTTAAAATAACAATAACCTAATTTAAATATATTACCTTAAGCATTTATTGATAAACCCTCCAATTTATTATATAGTACGATTTAGATCTCCCCTGAAATTCTAATTTAAGCTACAAAATTCAAAAATTCGTCGGTTTGTTCAATGTGTGTTTCAAAGTTCACGACAACACGTTCAAAATTCCAGTGCTCATATGTCGGGATCTGACCACTAGGCTCCTGACTGAGTTAATGACTGTAATGTTCAGAGCTTAGTGATTGGTAGACTGAATTCAGTGGATGGTGATATCAATTCGAATCATTAATGTCTTCTTAAAGCCGTCTATGGTAGATCAGAGCTCTTACTCAGGAAATATTCTTTGAAATCCTTCTCTTTGGATTAAATTTCGGATCTGTTCAAAGCGAATTAAAATAAATAAGATGGCATGAATATATCAGGTGATGTATTATGCACTGGCATGGTGAAATGTAGCAGATACGAAGTACGTATGCCTAATTACTACCCCATGCAAACACATCGTTACAAAAATTTAGACCGCAAAGACTCACCATGAAAACATCTGAATGACGCTAATACTTTCATTTTTCGTTCGTTTCTGTAATGAAATAAACATATTAGTTAGTATGAATTATCTGCTTCTGGCTATTGGAAGAGATAAATGTAGCAATATAGTACGACTAAACATTCAATATAATCAACGCTTCAATAAGCCTCCCAAGACGAACGCTGAGATCTGAACATTGGAACATTAAAGCATGACACTGTGAAAGTGATTATCATTATTATTATTATTCAGATAAAGTGTTCACGTATTTGTAGCTTCTGATTAAAAACATTCATAGGAAAGTGCCAGGAATATTGAATCAAAAATGTAAAAAAAAATGAGAATTTTACCATTTTCCATTAAAATATGAATATGTTCACTAAATTATAAGTTTTGGGTAAATTTGCATTAAAATGCAGTTTTATGTTTTAAACAAATTAAAAAAGATGAAAACAGTAGTTAATGGTTCCAGAGTATTATATTTCTCAAATTAAGCCTTTATTTAACGTGGGCTAGAATCCACACCTAAACATGAAATATGCTTACAACTTTGTACTAAATAAGCAACTAAAATGAGATTATATCGATCTGATACGCTCTTTGTTGACTTTTCTATAAAAATAGTGTTTTAAAAGCTTGTTTAAAATAAGATTCTAAAAAAATTGACTTAGATTCACTCCAGTCAAGGAATTGATTACTGTTGTCAGCGAGCTCCTTTTGAAATTTACCTGCTAAATTTAGTCAATTCATAGATTGAAACATAATGTGATCACATAAAGCAAATAGGGGAGCGCACTGGATGGCAAAAAGTTCTTTCTGAAGTAACATAACGTGAACCGGGGCCAAATAGAAGGAATAAGTCGAGTCACATATCGCTAGAACAGCATTGAGTTGGTCGGGACCCCACCCAAATTTATTGATAAACTAGGGTTTATATACAAAAATTTCTTCGTCAGACGTCCGTATCTAGTCGCCAATATATCCGCGTGATCATTGACATCTGTGTAGTATCCATATTCAAAAATAGACCGCCTGTGGATGTCGTTGCAAAATACCTTATCCTTCTGATATTCGGGTGTTTACTGACATCTGCTGTTTATAATACTTTCATATTACGAATAACCTGAAATTATACAAGTTTTAAGTTTAGACCAGCGATTTTCCGCATATATTATTCAAATATGTAATATATGCGACTTATCAAAGGGGATTTAATCCTCAACTCAGATATAAAAGGATAAAAATATGTCATAATTTACAAGAAGGTTAAATAATGTTAATAAAAGTGATATTTATTTGCTGATGAAATCTGGTAATTAGGGGAAAGTTAATCTGTTAAACCAATCGAAATTGTGATCCACAGTCGTGGTTATTATTAATTTCAAAAAGTTTCCCAATTTCTTTCTGTCTCGCTAAATAAAAAATCTCCGAAGTTTTTATATATTTTTAAAACTTTGGCAGTACATTTTTAAGTATTCACTGTATTTTGGCAAAACGCCCTGTTACTGACGAAGGATTCGTCTTCATAAATATTATTTGATATAAGAACACGTTTTACATTCCTTAGACAAAATAAAGTTTCAAATCATTATTGATTATTATGGAACTTTTACTCGTCAAAGTTATTGGTGAATTGCCATTTGTTGTGGTCATATATTATTGCTGCCACTTACCAAGTATCAGCAGGTATCTCAAGAAATTTGTTGATATGATATTTTATGTAATTAAATCCATGAACTAAAATAACGGTTCGATCTAACTGGCGATTCATTAGAATCTAACTCAGTTGCAGATATAGTTCAATAAAAATATGTATAATAGAACATAGGAAGATAATTTCCTGTAAAAACCCTCAAAATTATTAAGTTTGTACCTTCATTTAATGATATGTGGGCTTCCGACGGTCTGTATTTTGTGCCTGCACAATTATTCCAAGGTTCATCCTGTCAGATACGATTAGTGAATTCGATTTCATTACATTTCACATGCTACACTTTTCTGATGAATTAAGTATTTAATTCATAATTAATAAATAAAAAACATTCTTTTGCACATTAATGTTTTGCATTAGCCCATGTTTTCATTCCATTAGACTAGGCTGGTGTAGATATTCTGTAGTGACTATTGTGATGTCCTCCCCGTCTTCACATAATAAGGTAGATTTTTAAATGTCTCTATAAATCCGAAATATAATGCAACGCATGATAGCCAAAAAAATATTCCCATTTCTGAATTACTCTTATCTCAAAACTGTTTCAAATAACAGATGAATGATAATATCATATATTTACGACTTATGGACTTCTATGGATTTTATTATTCCTAAAAATTCTTCGCATTTAAAATTTCGACACCAGAAGTTGTTTATGTTTGCGATATATTATAACTAAAGAGAATATTATTTAGCTCTCGCATAATAAAAAGGCATAAACATAAACTGTTGATAAATACAGTCACCTAATTTCTTGTTGAGTAGAAAATTTAATTCCCCTGTTTTCATTTTTAAACTAAGATGGTAAACTGGATTTAAAGATTAGCTTTATATACAAAAATTGGGCAAATTTAATTCATTATAAGATACTGAGCAAAACATAAATTAAGCAATTCTTTAGTCCGATTTTAAGTTTGAATTGTAATTAAAAATACAAAAAGAATGACCATACAATAATTATTCTGCCGGAGTGTCCACTTTACCTTTGACACTTTAATTCGATACACATAATCGCGCCGATAGTAATAATGCCCCCAGCTTTTTCATCGAGGTCTTTGCGCCAATTTGATGCATTTGCTAAGCCACTTAAGGATTTTCGGATTCAAACAATTCCCGGAGCATGTCGTACGTTTTATGTGCTAATTATTAGTTGTTATTTTAGTATCCATAGCGTGTATAATTATTATCATTGTCTTATATGTTTGGGAAGTCACAGACTATTTATCTCCTGCTGTAAAGCAAGAAATTATTGTTGATATATCACGTAATCGTCAGATGTCAATTAATTTTGATATCACATTCCCTTACGTGCCTTGTTATGGTAAGATAATCTGTCGCAATTTAATATTTCTTAAGTTCTTTCCGTTGATTCAATGGACATTTCTGGCGAGCAGCATTCAGCGATAACACAAGACGTTAATAAAACTAGTATTCTCGTTGATGGAAGCGCTAAATCTTATGGTAAGTCGTCACTTGTTCGTTATTCTTTATATAGAAGCAGACACTGAGAAGGCAAAGGCTCTGAAATTGAAAAGGGTAGGTTATTTAACATTATCAGATTCTTCACTTTTAGAATGCAAATTATTGTGGATCATGCTACGGGACAGGCAACGATGATAAGCAGTAATTTGGGAGAAATTTTAGATCTTTTATTTTCCACTCCTAGATGTTGCAATACATGCGAAGCGGTTATGGAAGCCTATCGCACTCGTGGTTGGAGTGTTCCAGATCCGCTGGCTTTCGAACAATGCAAAGATGAGAAGGAGGTTGGTAGTTTGGGGGCTATTGGCCAAGAAGGTTGCAGAGTGGTCGGCAAACTTGAAGTCAATAAAGTGGCCGGCTCATTCCATATCGCTCCGGGAAAGAGTTTTGGTGAGGGACATGTTCATGTTCACGATCTCATGGCATTCGCTGGAAAACAAGTAAGTTAACGTTAAATTTTGCATTAGTTAGAGATTTAAAGAATTTAGAAACGATTATTTGGCTTAAGTTGAAAATTATCAGATAGCTAACAATTCGTCATAAAGGTTTGATTTTAATCCTTAACATCTGCTGAAGTGGAATACGACCTATGTGCCTTATTATGAAAGATTCAATGACTTAAAATTTTAATTTTGTGGAAGATATCAAATACTCCGAAATAAATATGGAATTGACATTAAAGCATTTTGAATATAGATCTGTATAATTTGTAGCTGATATACAAATTTAATAATCAGGAAAACGCAATTCTGATTGGCATTTTAATCCTCAAGTTAGCTTTCATTGAAGAAAGGTATCTTACAGAAATGGGAAGAAAGTCTTTGGTATAAGTTAGCATACTTTGGCGGTAAATAGGTGATTTATCATTGAGGGTGCATGACCCACATGGCATTCTCTAATCTCGGCATTTTTGAAGGTGTTAATGTTTATGATGCCCTGATCTTTAGTGCTAAGCATATATTATACTGATGAAGAATAGAGTATTTTATTTAAATTTGCTATCTTTAATGAACAAGCTCTAAGATACGCATTCTATTTAATGTTACATGCATCCAGATGTGCTGGAAAATCTTGAACTTGATCCTTAGTATTCGCAGTTATTTTTCAAAAGCAAGTCTTGGTTTCTACATTATTATTTTCATCTTCATGGAGGGTAGGCTTTTTACTTCTTTTTTTCTCATACTGTTAAAGAAAATGCTTAGCATATCCCCAGATTATGTTGCTATTATTTTGTAACTGTGCCCTAGAGGTTACGTCTGGGTTTTCTAATTGATTTTCTTGTTTTACACCTCATAATGGTCATAATGCCGAAATAGACGAATAGTAGAATGGTCTCTATCAAGAGACTGTCCGGGACTTTGAAGAATTGTCTTCGGGTACTTTTAGCACATTGGAAGATCATAGAATATGACTGTTTTTTTTTACGTCAATGAATTTTTCGCTGCACAGGATTAGAGCTTTCTACTACCAGCTGGTATGCTCATCATATTAAGCCACTAATAGTAAAAATTGGGATGGCTAAAACTCCAACCACTCCACACCGCCAAAATGCTCAAAGATAGAAAATGAGAGAATAACTGAATATCTTACTTGGTTAGTACAGAAGATGGTCACTTGAAAACAAAGGGAATTTTCTAGGGCATATTCTGTGTCCTTAATTTAAGGGGAGATGAAAAGATCTTATCAAATCGAGAAGCATTTCAAACTATAGGCCGCAGGGTAGTCAGTAATTTGGCCCAGTTCAATCTACTGAAGTCAAGTTATTTGTATCTCTTTAACAGTTCAGACTTGGTCAGAAAAAATGTTTCCTTTTTATTAAGCAAACGATGCCATCATTGTCACGAAAAATACTTCTGTGAATGCTTTACAACCGTGGTTTCCATACAATGGAGGAATTACTAGATAAGAAATCTTGGCTCAAGTCTCATTCCAACATTTTCATCTGAGTGGGATATCGAGTTGATGTGAATCCCTATAATTAACTCGAAATACATCAGTATACTAATATATTAGGGGTTTAAGTTGTCGCAATAGTACTAGTTGTACTTGTCTTACAATTCTGTCATCTATGTTTTCTTACGTAAATTGGTGGTAATAACCTAATACACACCTTTTCTCTTTCAGTTTAAACTTGATCATCAAATTCAACGTTTGAGTTTTGGTGACACCTATCCTGGCCAAATCAATCCTTTGGACAATTCGAATATGTCCGAACCCTCTGGTGAGAAATCGTTATATCTTAATTGGAATTGGCCCTTATCACGTAATAACTGTTATTCCCTGTGACCGTCGTGGTCTAGGGACGCATACAGACCGGAAAGTCACAAGAGAGGAGATGAAAGTGGCAGTCCGACCTCATGTTAAATTAAGGAATAAGAATACAAATTAATGAATTTTTAGGGGCACAGGGAGCAATCACTATGGTAATGCTTTGAATCCGATTAGTGATTACAACTATTCTCCTAAGCATTATCTGCGACTGCCATGCCCTCATTAACTTCGAATATTTTGCTGCAGATTAGGCGGGCTGATTTTTTGTCCCCTATAAATTCGTTGTTGTTTATTAAAATATATCCTAAATTAGGCTATATTAATCGCCTGGAGTCAATAAAATGAATATAATGAGGGTGATTTAATATCCACTGATATTATTTTGCTTTTTGAAACTGCAACATTACCAAATAATCCTCATCTGATTGACTTTAACATCAACTAATATAAAATCTCTTTTAATTAGCAAAAAGAGGACTAGTTCGAGAGTAAAACGCGCAAGAGGCTATATAATATCCTGCTTTTTTTCTTCTCATTTTAGAGTCGCCAATGATTTCCTATTTTCTTAAATTGGTACCGACAATCTACTCAGATCTCCTGGATACCGTAAGTTCTTGATTTCTTTTCTAACTATTATATGATTTAATCATGAAGTCAGATCCGCTTTAGTTCAATTACCAAAGGAATAATCTTCCCTTCAAAGACGATATTAGGTAGAACTGACGTATTTGTCATTGGTGCAGCTAGTTGGAGCATGTGGTACTATAGCGATGAATACCTTATCCCTGAATTGTTTTAGGCATTGCAATTATTCTATCAACACCGGCTAGTTTCATAAGTAAAATAAGAAAAATACTTCCCGAGCCTATTCACAACACTTAGATCGGGTAGAGGGAAGATATACTGGAGTCGCATTTATGAAAAACATGCGTTCCTCCATCCCTCTTTCTGATCAGATTAAGCCATTACATTCAGCCATCCGTGCCACTGTACAGGTACCGTCGAGCATTGATATCGCAACCTCTGACTTGTCAGACGCGTACGTTGACCAGTGTACTACCGGTGCAATAAGTAAAATATCGTTTTCAAATACTTATTTTTAATTGAAGGTTGATCAAGAAACAAGCTGATTATAATCTGACTGGTTAATTATCCCAATATTATAAGTTGTCTATATGCTTTATTTTGCTCCTTGCTCTTATTGCTACAAACATTTTCAGTCTCTAACCCCGGAAAATAACAGAGTAGTCTAAACAAGGAGGATAAAAATAGGCTACCAAAGAGCCTTATTTTTAGCTGCATCAGGTAGTCTGTTTTTCCTTTGCTTATTTGTTTTTTTCATTATGGCCTAACGTTTCAGAGTTCGAACTTCTGAGGTTTATTCATAATTTTCTGACTGACAGATGAAGTCCGCAGTGTTCAAAATCACTTATATAAAGAAAAGTAATTGATACAAACCAAGATGGTTTTAAGTCAGCAAATTCCACTTTAGTTCAATTAAGGTGAATTTTTGTTTCTGTCTCTTACAGTTCTTAATAATGGCATTAGAAAGCCAAATTGGTTCTGCCCTTTTTTATGCACTGTTGATCATTCTGAACTGATGAAATTCTCACTACTATAACTAACTGCGTCATACGCGGATATATTGAATACTGTAACCTCTAGGTGTATTTGTATCCATATTCTATTAACATCAACCCCTTCATGCCATATTTGGTAAATTCAAACCAAATCAAATAGAGACTATGATTCAGTTAACATCGTATGTTTATTATTCTCTATGCCCAATACCCATTGTTAAACCGTCTTGTTAAGTTTCCTTTTTGGAGGACTAATAGCTGTTTACCTTTAACCAGCATGATCGATTTGTACCATATAATCTATCTGGTCTTTCTATTTCGCTTTAGCCACTCGTGACAAATCAGTACTCGGCTACGTGGCAAATCAAATCAACGCCTCTAACAGGTGGGTCCGATGGTATTCCTGGTGTCTTTTTCAACTACCAAATTAGCCCTCTTCTCGTGAAGCTTACGAAAGAACGAAGGTAAATAACTATCTTTTTTTCTTTAAAAACAACATTGGATTGTTATATTTATGGATGTTAATTGTATGATATCTCCCATTTTAGATCTTTCCTAAATTTTCTGACAAATACATGTGCCATTGTTGGCGGTGTTTATACGGGTAAGAAGTGTTTTATTTCCAAATGCACGATTTTAATTATTCGGACTTGTTTTAAAATAGAAACGGAATGATTGCTTACTGGTTTATCTTGGAAAAAATAAAAAACTTCTCTACAAGCTCTCTGAGATTCCACTTATTAACTCGCTTTTAATTAGATAAGAAGATGCGTTCCGAACCTAGGTTGTTAACATTAGACTGTGATAGTGCGATTTGTCCGTTATGTCGGATGAAATAGATTTGAGACTTGAGGCAACTGTTGCTCTCTAACTGACAAAATTCTGTGAACGGTAGATATTCCTTGTCTGCAAAAACATTCATTGTTAGTTGTCTGATTGAGCAGTGGCATTACACTCAGGTTATCTAGTCTCTCCTCCCCCCTTATGTTTGTGATATTTTGGGTCTATTTGGTAGGCGAACAAGCTCTACCATATCATGGGTTACTTTTGTCCTGTGCAAGTTTTTTTGTCGGTTTCAAATCCGATGTAAACTTTCATCTTATTCTCTAAATCAAAGTATCATTTTTAGATTTCGTGACGTGGCAAAAATTGCGACTTTAAATGCACTCGACACCCCATTATTATAAAATCGTTTTACTTACAAGAATATCAGTAGACTGTTATTCACAAAACTTTTTTCTGTTTTAGTTGCAGGCCTCCTGGATGCATTTGTCTATCGGTCTTCTTCTATTCTAGCCAAAATGAAATGATTTAAGTTCTTTAGTAATATTTAAAGTGATTTGTAATAATAAATGCTTATTATTTTTATTTGTCGAAATGAAATATACTCAATTAATCACATTCACTGTGGATAGTCATTATTTAGGTCATCTGATCGGCGATAAGTTGATGTTCATTTTCAGAAGAAGGAAAAACTAAAACTTATGAATTCCCTTGAATTATAGTTGTGTTTTTAGGTTACTGATGCAGTTAATATGGTGATAAAGTGATAGAAGGCAAATGAAATTAGTGGTGCGTTCTTATTTAATTCTATAAAAAAGACAGGTCATTGAAGAAAATGTTTTGACATTAATTGCTTTCGAAGAAGATAACTAGATCGCTTCATCTACTGCTACAAGTATATGATTAGCAATCAATAATCTACCTACAGTGGGAACGTATTGGTCGAAATTTTTATATAAAAAATATGCACTTTATTAAAGGCGTTTCTTATTACTAAATGTGCTTCATTTTGACAATCTCGTACCTAATTGAAAAAAAGCACATGGGCTTTAATTTTGATCGAATAGATGTGGATCAAATTGTATAAATTATGCTTGAAGTGGAAGTAGATATATTCCTATAAAGCGTCTCAAATATTAGACCAGATCCAAGGAAATGAAATTTGTTGGGAATGCACTGATTGGTTTCAGTAGGATGGCTTTGGTACCTTACTTTCCGTTCCAACAGCGGGGATTGCTGCCAAAATTCATCATTGGTGGATCACCTTGAAATTCTTGAGAAATTCGCACTCGGTGTTCTTTCTGTTGGCTATTCCAACTATTTGGTATGCACTAGTGGGTGTATAGCTCCTGACGACTCCTAAGTTTGTAAGCACTTTTTTAGAAAAATGCGGTTATCATTATTATAATTCATTTTGATGGAAACGGTGGATTCTTCTAAATATAAGCCATCTCACTACTATCTTGAATATTAGACGGAAAAGGATATTAAAATATTATGGCTGACCATCCAAATATATCAGTCGTTCAACAAGCTCTGGATTTTGAGGGCATGAAAGCACCAAGGAACCCAGAAGAAATATCTTAATAACTGGATTTTGAGACGATAGATTATGAAATAATGAACTAGGCCCATTAAATAACATATGTCTAGTCCGAATCTTGAATAAAAATATGGTAAGATTCTTCTGATGTCCTGAATTTATTCCCTTTTATTTGATCCCTATCGCTCATTCATCATTGGACTATTTTACTGTTTCCCCTATTCAGATGTGTTTCTGCAATAAAATTATAAATTATTTTGCCTTGCCATTGGTATCGTTTTGTTGTCCAGGGTAATAATCACCGGAATATGAATACGAGGGATAAAAACCAAGTCCAGTTAAGTAAGATCATGGAAAAAGAGGGTAATGAAGTCAGGGAGTCACGATTTTACTTTATTTGGATTCTGGAGCATTCTTTTCATAATCACATAGGGAGAAGAGCTGAATTTGTAATGTCCTAATGTTCAATCTTCATTATTTGGCTCCTGGGTTAATGGTTGAGATTACGTCCACGATTATTCGTGCTTGCTGATCGGTCGATTTAATTATGTGACTGGTCATACCATCTTCATTTATTTGTGTTATTTTACAACCCAGAATGAATAGATGAGATATCTAAAATGATGTTGGTAATAATTATATCGCAAACTCACAAATCATTAACTTTAATATAATTCGACGTTATTGCCAAGGGTGATTAGAAGTTGAGTTTATTTTAGAATTAATAGTAGCATGCAAAAAGTGAATTTAGATTAGAAAATTAGACACCTTACTTCCATATTTTACGACAAATAATTTCAAATTTGTAAATTAAAAGTATGCTTAGTACAACCATGAACTATAAATAAAAACGATGTTAGTATGTAATTTTTGCTTTAACTGTGAGTGTAAGCCAATATTATGGTTTATATGCTTGTAAAAACGTGAAATGTAAAAACAAATCAACTGCAATTATCCCTAGAAAAACGGCTTCCAAAATTTCGCAGATTATTGACTTTCTAACCTTGTATGTTATTAACCTTGGTGAATTGTGTAAATCAGAGCAAGGTAACTAAAGCGCAATCCACTTGCCTGAATAAAAGACTTTGCTTCGAAGGATTCGAGCCAAAAAGAGGAACTCTCAGCATTAATGAATGTATATTTGTTTTAAGTATTGTGTGTTATCCATACGGATTTCCTCTTATCAGTTTGGCAGTAAGTGACAGTCACATTGGAGCTTAAGTAAGTTAAGCGCCGATTTAATATGATTGTGCATGACTAAAATCACATCACTTGATGTGTACAGGTGAGCATTAAACTTGTGACTTCTGAAGTGGTAGATGTACAGGCTAGTCATTCAACCACAGGAGGATAATTGGACGGTTGGGAATGCGTGTCAGAAGTCGAACCGGGATTGACTATCTGAAAGACAGGCTAACTGCTGGAATCTGGGAGTCATTGAGCAAAGCAACTATTACATCTGTTTGTAATACCGTGGTCAATATAGGTGGGCAGAATTTTCAAACATCCTCAAACGATCTGAATGACCTGACCTACTTTGCTATGCGTTAGGCGGACAAATATTGCATTAGTATGGTTTGAAACAAACCTCTAGTATTTACGATAGTACTTAAAAGATCGGATATTGAATCGTGATTCAATGTAATACTCAGTAAAATGCTGAACGAATGTTTGAAATAGTCAGTAGAAATGTCAAGACTAAAGTACTATTTGATCGCAGCAATCATGCGCATCAACTCAATAGATTTAGATCAAATGATGTATGATTTGGCAACATTTCGAGTTTTTGCTTTGCTTTTAGCGCACGTCTGGAGATATTTTTTCGTGTTTTCAGTATTACATTTTCAGTTTATGAAAAAGTAAATTCAATAGAATTTTGATTTTAACTCCTTTGAAGTTGTCTCAAGACGGCCAAATGCACCTTTTACATATTGTACGGAGCCCCTATGATATACATTATTTAAATAATGGCAAAACTGCTCTAGAATAGGGCAATTGGGTTTAAAATTTCTCCCTTCCAACGAATGTCAGCTACTTGCAAGCACATGCTCTAAATTTCACTTAGTGAAATTAAATCTATTTATAGATTCCACTTTTTATTGCGAAACTCCAGTGAATTTACATTCGCTGTGCTTTTAATGATGGCCATTTCCTTGGTAATCAAATACAAGTTTTTACCAATAGAAAGCTCGCTGTTATTAAAATACGTGAAAAAAACATATTGGTTACTATAACTTCAGAACATTTATTTGATACTTTTGCTATTTAGTATTTTTTCAAAAAATATATTTTTTAAACTCATCTAACCAAATAACGTTACAATAAATTACCCGGATATAGGGCTGCCAAAGTTCATCCGGTGGACGGATGAAATAGTTGACTTAAGTAATGGTAATGCTAGAATCCTGAATGTTCTCTTGAGCTTGAATAATTTGTAAGTGCTTTAAATTACAATTAGAGCCGCGTTGGAAGAATGTAAACTTTGTCCTGGAAATAGACTATAAAAGAAGAATCGGAGACAGATATCTACTGATGCTATTTTTTATTTCAAAAACCATTTCTAACGCATCTTACAGTGAGGGACAGGGATTCCCATTTTTCTTTACGATTAATAAGGAGGCAGGAATCGCAATGGGTGAAAATCAACGTGCTCATCTACCAATTCAGAGGTCACGGGACTGATTCCCATCGTTAATCAAACGCGGTGATTGATTTCAGTTAACCTGAGGACATTTGAATGCAAGTATCTCGTCTGAGCGGTTTCACTATGTAATTCCGCAGCTGTAAACAGATGTGGAAAATCAGTGTTCTCAACGGGTTGATATATTATTTAATCAAAATAGAAGATGAAATTCGAGAGCTGTAAATAATGAAACTCGGACATTTAAATTTTATTTTTCAACTTTAATTCAAGTTTGAAGGCAAACAACTCATTCAAACATTGTTACTCTCTTAAAATATAAAGTGGTGATTATAATAGGTAGCGAAATTCATTTGAATAAACACTCAAAATAAGGACAGGAAAATAGTCAATAAAATTTATTTTCTTTTCCTATAGAATTTACTCACAAATCTAAAAAATTAAGGCTTTCACTGTGATTGAAAATTAAATAATTTTCTAAAAACATTCATTTTATGCGAAAGGAATTAAAAATACATAATGAGAGAAATTTAATTTGCTGATGAGTTCATATTATAAATTGATATGCAAAAGGTCTTAAAATAGCAATAAAAGCTTTCAATTACTGAAAAATGTACCTCACTTTCATAAAAAGTACTTTCATTTTATGAACACAGATAACTGTCGCCTAAAGTCCGTTTCACATCTTGGAAATTGAAAAGATTAGCAGGTCAGACTTGAAAACGGTAAATAGTCATTTTTGATGAAAATGTTAATGCAAGAAAACATAAAGTTTGATGATTGCAAAAATAAAACATTGACTGAATAGTTTCTCAAATTATTTTTAAAAGTTTCCATTAAAAACGGCGTCGAGAAACCGACTAATGTTTCTCGTGAACACTTTCAGTTAGCTTAGTTAATAATGAAGTTATCGTAGACTTAATCTTATATTTATTTCGCCTCACAAAACGAAATGCGTATACGATTTCGAACGTTTAATGGGTATTCAATTGAAACTTTTAATTTGGGAATTATTATCCGATTAATTATTCATGAATTATTTATGATCAACTGAGTTTATGTTTTTTGTACGGCTTGGCGATTATCAGAACCGCTATCAATCGGATAGATCTTATTGGCATGCATACTTCGTTCCACCTATCAAAATTTCTGTTGGGGCTCAAATGATCGTCCGACAGTATTTCCTCCATTTCAACTCATTAATCGTCATGTCTTTACTCCAACCTTTTCAGCTGGATACCTATTGCCTTTTGGAGATTTTAACTGACAAACTACTCAGGTGTAATATACCGTCTGATACGATTCCTACGTTTCTAATTTCTATCACTCTTATGATCGGCTTTCTTCCCTCCTGCTCCTAGAGTCAGGTCCTTCGTCTGTGACTTATTACACCGCTCACTATATCACAGACGATAATTCCCAACGTAAAGGTAGAAGACTGAATGGATCAACGCAACTGTTCGATATGAATTAAATTAAAGAGGTCAAGAAGTCACAGTAGGGATTTCATATGGACGATATTTACCACAAGTTCAAAATGGGTGGTAATAAATATATCATAATTAAGAAATTTTAACATTAGCAGCAATCAAAGAGCAAAGTCCCACATTAACGAAAAGGTTTAAAAATCAATTTTAAGATAGCAATATCCCTATACGTTCAGTTCTCCATTGCATACTGCTCCTCCTACCTTCTGTTTTTGCAGTCCTCTCTTTCTTTCTTTCTTTCTTTCTTTCTGATAAGTCTAATTAAAGGATTTTGTCACCAATCTTTATTTTCTCCGTACTCTTTGTGACTTTATATTTAGTGATGCTAGTATTTAGTCTACGGTGTATTATAGTATATAGACGTAAAAATTAAAATAGTTTTTTGGAGATAGGCGTCAGTTATGTGACATCAATGCAAAATCTGACAAGATTGCGAAAAGCCAACAAAAATTAATAATATGCAGATTTAATGTGCAAAAAATAACAATTTCCTCTAAAATACTTTGAAAAATGAGATCACTTTAAATATGTATACCTGTAATTTTGACAATTTTACCAAATGCAGCGAACAGTTTAGGTTTGCGGGTCATAAAAATTAAAACAATATTTAAAAACTTTTTAGAAACCGAGTTAAAAAATGACTTAAAAACTTGGATTTCAGATTTAAGAGTAATATGCGGCAGGGTAATATACTACTAATCATAACACGTTTTTACGTACAATGTAAGCTAATATTACTGATCGTGGGGTCCTGTTCTCAATTATATTTATCTAACAGTGGCTATAGTTCCCTTCACTTTGATGATTTTAATATGATTTCGGTAAAACTGATGATGCCTCGAGGTATATTTATTTATGTATTATTGTTTATTTCTTATCGTGATACTTAAGAATTAAAATTGATTAGATTCTACCCGATGACTTTTTGTCAACTTTTTCTATCACTATTATTGCACAATTCGGTACTTTATTCTTACTCCCACTCGGACTCAGTTAGCTTGAATGACCTCTTGTTGCTTTCACAGCCGTTCTACACAGTTTATTTAACCGTGGGGGTGAGCTTCCAATTTTTCGCGCCTATTAGCTTCTTATCTTCCATAAATCAAATTCCAGATAGCTCCAGATATCTGAATCTCACTTTAAAATATTATAGACCAGTCATAAAATCATTTCTTGCGGATGGTACGGTCATGTGCAATTGTAATCCACCGATGTAAGTCATTGTATTTAAATAGTATTCTTCTATTAACTTAATACAAAACTTGACTTCCTTTCACCATGTGTATACATTAGTATGCAATATTTTAATCGTACACATTATTACATGTAGTAATTTGACTAGATTTGATTATCTGCTGAATATCCCTATAAATATAATAGTGTCTCTGCTGATATTCTATCTTATCGTCCCAGGTATAATGAGGGTTGCTGGATGTGGGAGATTTAACCGCTATCTACCAGATAGGGAATAGGTAAAGTTTTCTTTTATATTCATCATCTGAAAGTAAACCCTGAATGCCACAAGATTTTATCTGAGCGAAGTCGGTGCGTGAAGGTATCAAAGAAGGAATAAATGGGGAATTATTTATTTTCCATGACAGAATATAATTCTTTACAACTTTTCATCATTATGAAATATTCAAGCACACGAAGGTGAAAGTTAATAGCGAGGGAGCATGCTCACATTTTAAGAGGAATTTAAAATGCCGTGGAGACTGGGTGCTGAAAATTATCACTTCTGAGATATAACCAAAGATGGACGTTAACTTTTAACCCATTCTGAGAATGGCATGACCAACTGCTCATTCTAACCGACTGGTCGATCACTTATGAACATACGGATATGGAGAACCACATACATAATTTTACCAAAGTTGTGCCCTAGACAGCAGGATACTTTAATCGAATTAAGCGATTTTAATGTTTGAAATTCATGTGTTCGTGAATATATTAAATGTTTTAAGCAATAATATTACTAAACTAAAAAGATTTTAGCACACTTTGATTTGGATCAAGTTGGATTCAAAGTTGCTATTAAATACCTAGAATATAAGTGATTGAAAGAGTCCTACTAATGCAAATTGAAATCCAAGACAAAATTTATGATATAAAATTTGACCTCATTTCCCCTGTGATTATGGCATCCCCAGAGGATTGGTTCACTTCATTTTTAAGGAGATTTAATTCTACTTTTTGGACCTTATTGAAGAATTTTAACATATGCGAATAAATAAAAATTTAATGATGCGGATTATTAGATGCAAGTATTTTAAAAAGATCTACTCATTTTAATCATAAGAAGTCATTTCATGCCACTTGTATGGTGAGAAAATAATTAAATTACAGAATACCACTCACCATTAAATTTACAAGTGATCCAGCTTTCACTCAGATGTTACTGAATTTTTCATAAAATTTCTGCGCGTATCTTTTATTACTATTTCATACTCATGATAACGAATAACGAATTTTGCAATTTTTAATTGATCAAAAACGTTCAAATGCTAATGACAGTAAATTACCCATTAATGAATGTGAATCGGGATTTGAGTAGAAATAGTAAATAAAATCAGGTCATCAGAAGGATCTAACGTGGTCTAAATGACTGAATTATCACGTTGAATACTTAAGGATCATAGTGATTTAAGTAAGTGACTTAATCACAAGCTATTCCGTACAATTACATCATGGTAGCATTTAACCCACTATGTAGGTTGTTGATTTTTCATGTTTCCTATTGAAAAATTCAAGAGTATTCACCATATTGGCCTTCAAATCCAATACTTAGCATATAAAATCCTTCTTAGCATCTCTGTCTGTTACACTTATACACGTCGGCTTATATACATTCCGACAATACTTATGTGCACTTATTTTATTCAATACATCTTGTGTTTTATTCAATTCTTGAGCCTATTCTGTTGGTACAATAAAATGTCAGTACTATAACTAAGGGATAATGAAAAATATTACAATGTTTTCCTCCATTAATCATGTCTTAGTGTTTTAATATTCAAACTTATGGATTAAATTCTTGGATTCCTGAATGAGTTCACGTCCACAATGTTTATTAACTAGTTAGATAAACTGAATAGTTAAACATGCTATTAAGTTTGCTACCAAATAGCGAGTGCTTGATAATAGATAAGATGCGCTTTAAAATCAGAGCTTACGAAAGGGTACATTCGTAATTAAAATACAGAATATACGTTATCAAAGTCTTCTAAGACTGAATTGATCATTTAATATAGCCAACAAAGGTCATATTAGGAATGGGTTTAAATAAAATATCTGACTAATGTTCTCAAGTTAGCAACTGCTTATCTCACGCCGGACCATTATAATCTAGGTGGGAATTGTTGTAATTTAATAAAGAGAATATATTATCACCTGAAATGAATCTGTTTTGATTTCGATTCCGGACGAACGGAAAAAATGGCAAAATATATATTTTTCAGTTAATAAATAAAAGTATTTTTAGAAATATTTGCACGCACGTTTGGAATTATTTAATTTTGTTCAGAATTATGGTTTTATTTTATTTCTTGTGCTTATTCAGCCACAGTTGCGATATAGAGGAAATCGTTTCCAGCACTCACTTTGGGTAGAGAGGTGCATCATAAATCCTCTGTGGTATGAGGCTCGAATCTTGCCATCCCATATAGTAGCCAGACTTAACCAGTGTGATTGGTCACTCCGCTCACTGAGTGTGCACCAGTGGGAATCGAACCCGGGAACTATACCATGACGGACGAGCATGGTGACCAATGCGCCAGCGACGTAATTTGTTGATTCCATTTTCGCAAACTCCGTCTCACAGCAACTTATAAGGAATAATGAATACTATAAGGGTTGAATTTGCTTTATTGTTGTGATTGACCAGCGTCATTTCGCGGCACACGACAGGATGCCCATAGTATTAAGCCAATTATCGTAATGTCTGGGGTAGCTAAATAATAAAAGGCGAGATTACAAGGCAAAAAAATGGGACTGTGCTTTGATCAAAACAGAAGTGTTAATGAACAGCCAACCTAGGTTGAAATCAGTCAATAAATCCAAAATCAGTGATATAAATAAATCTGACAACGAGGTGAATTTGTATGAGGAGTCGCCGTTGATTCGGGTAACCGGAAAGGCTAGTAATACTTGACAACCCTCTGGATCATTCAAGTCTTATGAAAGATATGGGTAGTAAAGATAATGTCTATTAAGGTGTTATCTTTAATTGGTGATATAGATTGTATTTTGGAGTCGAAACTAATGTCAGACTTTCGATTCTCAGGGTGATTTTCCAAATATTCTCTCTAGAGTCAAACTCAATTTAATTACAAATTTGTACAAGTTATTGATAGCAAGGTGTCTAGTTAAGTACGCATAATTTTGCAATAAATGCTCGTGCAAATGGATTAAATCGTCATATTAAAACTTAAACTTATTATATAGTGTCACAAATTTCCCTTTTTCCTCGTAATCCTTATTTGACTCCTTCACTGTCGATTTCGCTGCATAATTATTCTTTAAATTGTATACAAGTAAAAATTGCATTATGACGGTAACATAACCCGAGCGAACTCTAGTGGGCCCTGCTACACTCAGTGGGTATTCACTGAAAAATTTATCAGACGTAGTAGGTCTTTCAGCTAAATTACTCAACTGGTATATGGGTTTGAACACAGCAAGCAAGAATTCACTCATTAAACAAAGAAAATTTGCATTTGTTGTCTCATCTCAACTGACTGATAATCATTTTGGGGAATGTTAACTGTATAATAAGTAATACCAATTAATCCTTAGTAGATTCTTTAATGCATCAGTAATGAAATGTAAACATCTAAGTTACACTTGAGTTCACTTTAGAAAAATAACACTACGCAATTTAAATGAAAATGGCGTAAATTATTTACCACTTATTTTAAATAAATATAGTTCCCTAAATATTGAATCTGATAAATATTTGTTAAATAATGATATTTTAAGAGAAATGTTTGATTTATAAATTGTAATCAAATTAAGAAAGTTTATAAAGTTTTCTTCAAATTATTTTTTGTACTTCAGTTATTTATTTTATATTTATTTTTTATTATTACATTATTAATAGGATATAATTATATTTTGTCAAAAATTTTCCAATCTTATTTTGTATTAAGGTATGGCGAATGAAAATTATAAGTACCTGCCAACAATATTTTGAAAATTTTTGTCTTCTTGGACAAGATTTGAAATAATAATTTAAGCAATTAATAAAAACTTTATTAGATTCATATTATTCATTTTTATTTTTATGGGCTACAATAACAAAATGCAATAAAGTAACGGCATTTGTGCTATAGTAACGGCCTTTATCAAGGTATCATATGGAGAAACATCCTCAAAATCAGTCAATTATTAATGATAATTCCAGCACATCCTGTAGACAATTCTAGTAAAAACGTCATAGAGTTTATTTATAAAACAATTTCTATATTCCTCTGTCATAAATATCATGTTGGAGCTAGGATAACAACTAGCGGTTTTCGGCAAACAAATTACAACGGTAATAATAGTCACCAATTCGTAGCTGTTTGAGTATGGGTCGATCGTGGAGCAGAACACCAAGAATTGATTAGACCAAAAATATATTCAAGGAAGCCACAACGTAGATTGAAGCGAGTGAAAAAAAGAGAGAGGGATAGGGTGACGAGCATGCTGAGGAAGAGGGAAGATGAACTGGAAGCGTAGGGGCCGGTAGCTGACACTCGTGAGTTATTATTGAACTGAAAACAAAAAGAGCTTTATTTGAGTCACTTGGGTAGGGACGCGCGAGAACATGAGTGCAAATGTGTTTTGTAGGTGAGACGAGGCCATTATAGAAAAGGGGGGAAATCGATGGGTGCGTTCAGACATGGTAGATAAGGCTTATGCGTCATAGGGACATAAAGGACATCACTCCAGGTTCGTGGACGGAAAACCGAAGTATTGTCATAGAGAATACAGATAAAAAGTAATTCTGGGAATGCATAGAGAGCTATCCTTCAATCTAAAATATTATTCTTTCTTCCATTATTTTACCAAGAAAGCAATTATTACTATGGGACTGCAATTAAAGCAACTGTTTTTATTCTTTGAAGCATAAATTTAACTACGACTAATGGGATTTATAAATATTTTTGAACTTGGAAAAGCGGATCAATTTTTGTCTTATTATCGTCAATAAGAAAGAAATGAATTTAATTTTTAATATTATCAAGGGTATAGCAAAAAAAATTTAAATAGTTTAAATTCTAGAAAATCGTCTGAATGACAGGAACAAAAAAAGCCCAATATGGTAGAAAACAGGGGAAGGGGTCAAAAATAAGCTAGTAATTAAATCGGTGCATCGCAAATTTTATTTTACCTTGAATAGGGATATTGCGTTATCCATTCTTTTAGAGAGGGGAGAATTCACATTTTCGTAATGTTCATATTTCACCATTTGACTCTCGGATTCACGAATCAGTTTACATCCACGATATTCAGAGCTAGTTGACTGATTGAATACCACTTGAATTATTTGTGTCTTTTACACCCAAGAGCAAGTAGATGAGATCAGTATTTGAATACTAAATTGTTTTCAAGCCTTTTAATACGGACGTAGATAAAATATTTCTTGATTTTTATTTTTAATTTACGTCTTCTTTTTCATTGTTTTAAGCTAACAAAGTATAAACATAAAGTGAGGATGAAAACAAATAAAAGGGAAAACTTGAAGACGCAGGAACAAGTGTTGCAGAAGGCACAATGTATTACAAATTTTAAAAATAAATGTAACAAGGGAATTTTTATGTATAACGATTTAGTCAACAATTTTTTGTTTAACAGAAGTACAAACGAAATTAAAATAATTTGCTATTACTGTTTTGCAATGTCGTTACTGTCATATGTCCTTCTACACGTTATTGGAAAATACAATGCATTTCTTGAAAATAACGTGAGTAAATACTGCATGCAAACAAACGCACATTTTAACCCAAAACGCCCTCTTCAACAACTAGAAATTTCAGGTCTTTGCACAAAATTATCCATTAACAAATGTGTGTTTAAGTTTATTTAAGCATAAACGCGTAGCAAAAGATTGAAATCGCTTATCAAAATATAACATGTTATTAAATAATTTATGAAGGTGAAAAGAGCAGTGCTTTAGACATCAGGATGACAAATTTACTAAATTATTCTTTCTACAAAATTTCAAACCAAAGCAGTTAATTGTTTGAATACATCACATCGTTAATACGATATTTTTAATTAACAGGCCTAGTGTACGTAATGAAAAGTAATCATTAAATCAAACTTTATCTGTTTAAAAATACGGTAATTTTTAAAAATTTTGATCATTGAGGTATTTTCTTACTTCTCTTAAATTCTATTTGTAAGGTACCTCTTAGCTCCATAAAAAATAGATTCAGACAAGGATTGTTTTAAGGACATAACATAGCATTTTATACTATTGTGCAAATTATGTACTTTTGGCGCCGTAGAATTGTAGATATAATTCTAGCAGCAGTCACAAAGTCAAAGTGAAGACGTCTGTTCAGTAGTAAACACGTTTTAATAATGAAATTTGGAATAACATAAAGCATTTAACTACTTTGGAATGATGAAGCTGGGGAGCTCCTACACATACTTTGTGGTCACTGGTCGCTTACAGTAATGGCAACAGGTAGGAGTCTTTGACTGAATGAAGAAACGTCAAAAGGAGAACTGGAAGGGAGGTTTACATATAGTAATGAAGTAACACTCTATGAATGCTGAATTCGAGAACAGTCATCTGGTATTGCTAGTTTGCAACATCACAAAAGGTTTTTATTGTACGTAACTTTAAAACTTCGGCTACTCTTATAGCACACTTTCACTCTTTTATAGAAATAACAGTTATCAAAGATTTCAAGTACCTAATTTATAGATGTTTTAATTTCTTTAAAAGGTCAAAATTAATTTCAATGTTTTCTTTCAAAGGAACTTCTATGAAAAAGGAAAAATCCCATGGCCTCCTGAGCTAATTAGTTAAGAAATAAAATTCACAAACTTCAGGGCCAAATGCGTCTAACCTTATCCATTCTATATATTTATAGCTTTGCTTCTGCCTTCTAGAACATCGTAATATATGCTAGCCTGATAAATTAAAATTTTGATTCAAAATCACTTCTTACTGAAACGAAAGTAGAACCTTATACTTTTATCAATGGTTGACTGATCCAAAATTTAGTCTGTAGTGCAAGATTGGAGTAATCCTAGGAGTTACGCATATGGAATCTCAATTAAATACGAGTTTTAATGATGGTGATTATTTAGACATTAATATCACTCGCATTCAAATATTAAGTTTTCGTGAATTTTATAGGTCCTTTAGTGCCAACTTATGCTTGATTCCTGTTAGTTAATCGTTCAGACACACAGATTCCGGACGCAGACTGAAAATGGCCCAGATTCAACAATAATGTCTCCAGCACCCACTACAAAATAACAGAACATGGTATATTAATATGTGATATGGTTTGGATGTGCCCTTCTTGGGAATTTGAGCGCCTTTAAAAGCGTTACGATCATTTCTACCATTCCAATGAGTATAATGTAAACACATGCATGTTTCTCTATCCAATTTTCATCATAGACAAAATAAAAGATCAATCAAACAATAATCAGTCAAAAAATTTGAAGCGGATTGATAAAATGACTTTGATTAATTGGTTACTAAGATTAAAGTAAAATGCTTTTGCGTCGCTTTTACCAGTAACTATAAAATCATCCAATGATTTGTCAATACTGGTTTTCAGTTCGCACCTTAAAGTTTCTTAATGAGATTAATTATTAGAATTTAAAAAAAGGGGTACACTATTAAACCCAACGAGAACTTGATTTTACATTTAATTTAACATTACAAAGTCCTTCATATTAGCCCGGAAGTATTAGACATTTTGGAAATGGCGGTAACCAAGCGCGTGAAGTGAACTAAATTAAAATTTAAACCATACTAAAGCATGTGATTTCATGAAAAAATGACAACACAGGTAAATCATCCGAACAGAAACTTCCGAATGATAAATGCAATGGGATTAAAAATATTAAATATCAGATTTATAATGGTATTAATGAGAGAGGAGACGTTTACTTTTACATATTAACAACAGAGGTGGAACTTTAAATTCAAGTACGATTTATGGTTAGACGAATGCTTGATACACATAGTATTTTATTTCCAATTTATACTAACGTAATGAATAGAGAAGATTCGCAGTAAAATTGTTCTACCATTGCTTGAATATAACAACTTATTCCTTGTCTTAATTTTGATGGAAATGTTGGAGGTTAAGTCTCTGGTGAGTAGGTATATCTCTTTTTCACTATCCAATAATATGTTTTGATATTTTTATGTAAATCCTGGATATTTATTAATATAGAAGAATCACTTTCCGTATACTTCTCAAAAGAATATTTTGCCAACTTGTCTGTTTTTCAGCTCTGGCAGTTTTTGCTAACCGATCGCAGTCAACTCATCTCCTCTTGGCTCCCGAAACGCACATTCATATCGATTATTGATTTCCGATTGTCTGCGGTTTTCATCTCGGGCTTCTTACATTCATCGAGAACGCTTTTCTCTCTGGATTGAATTTCATTATTTTTCAATAGTGTTTTCATTTTTGTTTAAAACTGCCATTTCATTTATATTGGGGCTTCGACCTTCTGATTTGAAAAAAATCGATTGCCTAATACTCGTCATCATACTGATTCTCAGTTTCACGAAGGTGATTTATCTTAGCGAAACAAGGTCGGATTTTTTCAATATTAAATTATTTTTTTCTGTAGCACTTTGAAGACAAAATAGCACGATTGTATGATGTTAAGAGTAAAAAGAAGAGTTATTTTATTTCAAATTTTATTGTTGGCAAATAAAGTTTACCCGTTCTACCCATCCTTCAACATTTCAATCTGATTTAGAATACGAATAAGAGCAAAAACAAGTATTTCTCGTTCAAAATACACAAACCGGTATTTTATGTGTGCTAAAGGATAGATATTTTTCATATCAAAAAACGAAAGGTTAAACTTTCCAAGGTGTTTGATAATTTTAATTGCTCACCAAGCAGCTCAAATGGGAGAGTATTATTTACAATTTCTGCTAATTGGACAAATCGGCTAGTTGACCGTCTAAATTTCACCTCGAAATTCTCCTGATTTATTTCCTAAAATTGGAATTAATTAATTTTCCAAGATTTAAAGCGTCCAGAAACTGGACACCTGCATTTCTTTACTGATCATTGATTTTGCAGATGATAGTTATTTTTTAAGTCAAATATTTTACACTTATAACATTTCAATTGTAAAAACATTGAGCAAAAAAAGTGTTTATCAAGATTAATGAATGTGAAATCGTGTTATTTATATTACAGAACAATTTTACCTAGAGGTCATAAAAAATATAGTTATTTCACGTAGATTGTATTTTTCCCTTTGTATTAGAATGCTCAAACTGGGCGGTTCCAGTAAAAGAACAATAGAATTCTGTGCATTTATTCATTAGATGGGTGGAAATAAATTTTGCGGCATCGTTTAAGGAGATGAATAATAATATAAGAAATATAATATAAATTATATATTAATGTGATTATTTTATGCATTATATTGCGCTTTTATTTTGATTGTTGCTAAAGGCATCAGAAGCTTGATAAAATTTAGATATTATTTCCATTAACCTTAAAAATTATTGATGGTTATAAAATTTGTGGATCAAAATATATTTTCTTAATCAAGCAAATTATTATATTTCTGTGTGCTAAACCACCGCAGTTATTAAAAGTTGTAATCAGATATTGAAGTACCATAGAATCACCATTAAATTTTGACAAGTGAGGATGTTCACAAACTTGTCTACAGGACTCCTTTGGTTATTTACGTAAAATATACTAACTGTGCATATATTTCATAAAACTCGAAGGATAACATGCAATTGGGATTGAGGTAGTTTTAAACTGTTAACATTATCGGAATATTTCGCTGGCGTAGACAGTTTGAGACTCCCCACTTTGGAGCCTTAAGCAAAAAGTTTAATTTTGTCTCTCTAATCTCATAATTTATTTAGATATGTATCCATATTTACGAATTTGAATTCTTCAAACTATTTCAAAACCCCCGATGTTATGGTCAAATCGGCACTGATTTGAGAGTTTAGTTAAGTGAAAAGTTCAAATTTTAGTTCTTATTTGTTTTTCCGTATGTAAATTGCTATGATATTATAATATATTACTGTGCAAAAGACCTTTGTGAGATTTTATTATGGCACAGCATATGAACATGCAAATTAGAAGTATAACTTAATAGGGAATAGAAAAAGAGTTTGAGTAGGAGGCATTGAAATGTTCAATTTCTCATAAGAAGCATAATTTACCTAGTGACGATCAAATGTTCTAAGGCTAAATTTTCACTATTTTATTACTAAATTTGCAGATATTTCTGTTCAGTCGATTTAAGTGAATGGTTAATCATGTCAGAATTGTTCACTCATCATTTTTACTTGCACATTACTGACCCGATTATCTTTCAATCTGATTTTCGTCAACCACAAACATCCATTTTACCGTTGATAAATGCATATACGTAGTCAAAATAATGAAAATTATATTTATTCAGCATATCCAATATATATTCCAAAATATTATTAATAAATATCAGTAGGCTAATTTGTTTCCAGTTATAAGGTACCTTTCTATATTTTCACATATTAATATTTTGGGTGTGGAACATTTTACTCAACCTGTTATGATAACAGCATTAAGACCAACGTGTTCTGGACCTTTGATAAAAAGTCTGTATTACACAAAGCAAAAGCAGAAATAAAATGTACAAATCTAGTCAAGAAGTAAACTGTGGTGCTTCCATGATCGATAGCGATGAAAGAATAGCGTCATAAGTAAGAGAACTAAGGAGGCAATGAAGATAAGGCCGGGCCAAAATGCCGAGTGGAAAATTGTTTGTGGCCGATGAAACTTATCCATTAGTGCCTCGTGGCTATGAAATTTACCAGAAACATAACATCGAAACTTTGTCCTCGAAAGTAGACGCATGCGGAATAAATCCACCACGTATCGATTATCTTCCACACGTCGATGGCATGTTGAAGTTACGCACTTGAAAATAAAAGTTTATTAAGATTGCAGTAATTATGTTTATAATGTATTTATCTCAAAATGCTGTACTTAAAATTTTAAGTATATGGTGATGATATTTATGGTAAAAAATACATGCTCAAATTTTCAATAATTATACAAATCGCATGTTTTAGGAAAAAGAGAAATATTTTATATTTAATAAAGCGTTTTGTATTTATTTGTGAAAGCAGTGAAAACGATTGAATATAAATCCTGTTAAACCAAAATTGATGAATTTTGCTTCAAAATAGAATACAAATTATTTATAGATTTTTAATGAATTATGGGTGAGCCCTGCTATGTTCAACAGTCTCTGACAGCCTTCTCTTTATGATCCTGACTGCAGAAAGATGCAAACATATTAAACTTGCACGGAAAGCCATCCATCTATATCAAATTGTCGACGTTGTCAATGAATAATATTTTCCATCAGATTTTATATTCCGACTTCCATTTATACCTTATCGAACTATTTTGAACGCACAGATGATATTTCATGATTTCATTGATACTAATAATAAAAACATAACAAAAGGCAACACAGCGAGGAAAATTTTATTTTATGATATATTTAATGTATATCATATTTTTCATTTTTTTATTTTATACTAAATAAAATCAAAAAGCAACACTTAAAATATTTGTATAGTAAATTATTTTCCAGTTCGAACAATTCTTTCGATTAACACCCTTTTGTCATTTCCAATTTGCATCAGAATAAGTTTCATTAAAATCTTTTTGACCCAATTTCGGTATTCAGGGCCTCGTTTTTGTTATTTTTCAGAGAAATAACTTCAACCTATAAAATACATATTTCACTTTTTCTTAAGATTTATTGTATCCCCGATTCTGCCCTTTCCGAGATTTTACATCCAAAGAGACCACTGGTTTAAATAGATTTAGTTATATTTTCTTCAGAAAATTATGTAATTGCTTTATTTTTTTACAAATCACTTGTAAATGTATCTATGTCACATGTGTTATCCTGATCATATTTAAGTTTTAATAAAATTTAAACAAATATAAAATAGAAATAGGCATTAAAATAGCATTTGTGAAGATATTTATCTTAAATTATCATTTATTTAGGTTTTACAATGCCTATGGGAAATTTTTTTGTAAACGGAATTATTATGAATATAAAAATATATTCACAAATGAATATCTTTATATTAGTAACAAAATTTAATAAATTCGCTATCTTTTACTGATTTCTTGAAACCCATTTTGATTTGCTTTTGGCATATTTTTGCTTGAATATCATACGGCAGGAATGTTTTTGTTATTGCTATTTATATCTTCACTTGAAGGATTTATTCTTATTATCGGTAGTTGGTTCCATATTTTTTTCCAATTTTTCCTTCTGTAATCGCTTAATTGGTTATATCTTACTAATTATTGGCTTGATAGTCATATTACTATTCTTATTCCATCCACCAGGAAGTCAGAGAGGGAAGCAACAAGTAATAGTGACCTTGATATATTATCAGTCTGTGCAGTGATCACACTTTTCACGATTATTCCTGTGCCTTCAAAATGGAAATGTACCTTTATTTTCCTTTTCTTACTGTACCATTTTTTGAATTTCTTTTTAAAATATTATTAATCAACCTAAAATTTTTTATTAATCATGAAACATTCCTTTAATTTTAGCTTCCAAGAAACAGAAATCCTAATAATTACTATGAAGCATTAGTGCATTTGCAGCGTTAGAATCAAATTCAAATTGGAATGCGCAGATTTGACACTCGATGATGCAGTCTTCCGGTAAACGATAAGATACAAATTATTGGTTAAATTGGATCATAAGGATGATTGTACAATAGAAATTTTGAATACGGAACACTAAAAATGCTACCATCCTGTGAAAGCAAATATTAAATGAGACTAGTTTTAAAATTTTGGGAAATATTTGGTCGAATCCGTAAACATTTGAAAATTTAAAGTGACAATATCTAAAAAAATAAAATGACTACAGCCTTAGAGTTTAGTTAAAGTTGAAGGAGAGAGACTATTCAAATTAATAAAAAATAATTGATGATGAAATTTGACGCGCATTAGTAAAAATATGTTTTTATCAAGTGGTACAATTTTGTTTTATTCGTGAGGTTAATTTAAATTTGTCTATCTGAAATAAAAAAATATCTCGATAATAAATTTGGAGGTGTATTTAGTGACGTTTATAAAATATTGTATATAAACTTACTTTGAATAGCTAATAAGTGGTTCAGAAAGAAGTTCTCAAAATAGTTAATTTTTAAAAAACAGTAGGGTTATAATGTTCACTTAAATTTTGAATAGACATTTTGAGGTGTTTACAACTGAAAAGCGTTAAAATTTGTGTTTGTTAACAAATTTATAACACTTCAAAATCATTAAACAATTAAAGCATAAATATTTTTTCAGATATTAAGCTTAAATTGAAAGAAAATGGAAGGGATCACTATTTAAATAGAAAACGTTGTTTTTAACAAGAAAATGTTATTAAAGTAATGAAATATATTCAAATTTATACAATATCCATAGGTCCTATGCTTAAAAATCCAGATATTTCTTACAAAATTTTGAAAGCAAATTTTGCTGAATGAATTGTGGCATAATTAATGAAAAACAAGTAGTTAGATCTTACACTAGAAATTAGCATTTTTGAGCTTATTCTATCAACTCTGCCTCAATTAAATTTATGCTTTCTTGAATATTTCTGCTATTTTTATTTATATTTGTAATGATAAAGTTATAATTTTCTGATGATAGTATTAAATGATAAAAATCATGAAGGGAAGAGATAATTAAATCTTCTCTTATTGGTAATATTTAATCCCAGTAATATTTCAAGTTCGGTGTTTTACGACCGATATATCTAAGCTCATTAGTCGCTTTGTTTTCTGTAAAAATATTAAGGGCATTTAATTAAAATTTTTTTATGCATTCTCAAAAGATCTACAGTGCTATTTTAATTATCATCTAATTCATCTTAATTTAAATGAACTACACGTTAATAACTTTCGATTAAAAAACATTCATTGGAAATCTAAAGTTGTTTAGTAAAGGGACCTGTTGAATTTGAAACGGTTACGTTATTTTAATGTTTAACAATAAACCCTTTCTTTAAAATAAACACTTTCCTCCATAAGAATGGCATATTTTTTAAAATATGTATTCATTAAAATATTAGTAAATAATAATTCTCAATTTCATTCAAAAAAGCATTTTCTAGCACTCATTTTGGGTAGAGTGGCGTTATGGAGCCTCCCTGATGAGAGGGACTCGAATTCTGACACATTCAATATTTTCCAGGCTTAACCACTGCAAAGAAACTTACCCCATGCTTTTTGTAATTCTCATGTGTCCCAATAGTATCGAATAATTTGGCACTGTAATTATGGTTGTCCCATTCATACAAAATGTGAACCTTAAGGCAAGGAAATTGGGATCTATCTTTGGAGCATTTATTTTCACATTTGAGCATAGGCATATTCCGTTCAATATAGTGCAGATAACACGTGGATTCTTCAAAGTAGGACTCATGCAAGTATGGTAGGATCACAAGACTGATAAGGATGCATTCAATGATCAACGACATAGTCAACGTTGTCAGACAAACAATATACACCGTTTTAATAAGGAATCCAGAACAGACAGTGTCCACAAACTGATCAAAAGCGGAATAATGGGCACCCCTGCTTGAAATGGCCTCCCGCCGTGCATAATTTCTACGGCTACCAGAGTAATCAGGAGTGGGTTCATCTTGGGGTAATAGCATTGTTGATTTCACATAAGTCTCATGTTTCTTTAATTTACTATGGACGCTAAAGTAAATTCTTCACCTGTTTTGAGGTACAGTTGAGCACGTGCGTTTAGACGCAGAGACCAATGAGGAAAGAGACTGTCTCAAATGCTGCGGGATTGGTGGCTGCCTTGCCAAGGAGGGCTTTTAGAAAAAATAGAATCTTTTTTTATTAAATGTGAAAGCATCTATGGATATCAGCTGAAAATTGTTATAATGGAACAATTACTTGAGCTAAAAAAATAAGATTTAAAGTATAATGTTCTATTATGTTTAATCCACACAATTTTGAAATATTTTAATTTATTTCACGTTCAGTTATGTTCTTAAAGAAAACAATTTAGTAATAAATATTTAACACAGAAATTACTTCCGAATTTTAAACTCACCCATTTAGATTAATATTTAAGCTAACTTTAACAGAGTTGAAAAAACATGCATTAAAATATATCTTAAGCATAGAATTAAGAAATATGTATGAATTAAAGAGATCGACCCTTCTTATTTCATTTGAGAGACCAGCCTTTTCCAACGCACTTTGTCTATTTTGCCTTGCAATATATTTTATAGTTTTCCATTCGAAGAAAAAAGATCAAAGTTTTACTCTAGTCATATTTAAATCTGAGTGCAGTTTAAATTACAAAAATAATTTTAATTGTTTGGGTAATGACGTCATTGTAAATTTAAAGGTCCATAGCACATGTTATTACCACTCATGATTAAATGTTGCTATGAAAATGGAAATGACATGAACTACAGTACGACTGATAGATTTGAAATTGAGGGGTAAATTACTGAGTAGAAGTTGAAAACAACCATAATTTTAAAATGGTTTTCCTTCTTTTGATGCATTTTTGACTCATCTGTTTGTCCACCTTCACATATTGGACAATGTTTGCAGTTTCATTTCCAAAATTCTATATTTAAAATTTAAATGTGAATTCATATACTTGATGTTTGGAACTTTTAAAATATCTAATTATTTTGGATAATTGTTCAAGTCATTTAGAACCTTTATTCTAATATCTGAAATACAATCAGGCAGATACGGGAGTTTTCCTAAGCCGATCACACTAAAGGTCACTTAATTGGAACTATGGTGATAAGTAAATTTGTAGGGAAAGTTCGATTTGAATTGTGATTAATGTTACAGAAGTATTCGCAAATCCTAATTTTAAATAGATCTATCGCTTGTTGACATAGCGCCTCAGGCTTTTTTCTTCTGGGAAATTATATATTGTTTTATTTATAATATATACTAAACAAGACTTTGGGTCTATTATTTGGTTTAATTTCTGTTAAAGTATATTATGTCAGTAACTACGCAAATAATTCAAATTGAGTGCCTTCAAATCAGGCCCAAGTATTAAGTGGAGATGTTATCTATTTAATATATATATATATTTATTATGAGTAATTCTCTTTTGATTTAATTAAACAACAAAGGCACGCTTTTAATTTTTATAAGTTGCATTGACGAAAATGATCACCATTTATGTAATAACCAGTTTAAATTGATTCATATAATGATCACTGCCAAGTAATTCAATGAATTTATTTATATTTCAGAAAATAGGAATAGAATGGTCAGTTTTCAAATGATAAAGAGTAGTGACATTGTATCAGTTGTACGCGTAAGATGAAAGAATGCATAAATTTACCTTTTTTATTTGAACTTTGACCTACTTTTCCGGCCTTTGAACACAAAGTTTAGTTGACATTTTGATCAAAGAAGCAATTTCACTTCAATAAGTAGGGAAACCTTGAATTTATAATAATCATTTAAAAGCGCATACTTGGCACTGTAAAATTTAGAGGTGCAGTTGGATTTCCAATCTTATCATTTCAAACTTAGTGCATCCGATAAAACACATTTTTAAATTTAGACAATTAAACGCCATTCGAATAGTTGTTAGCGTTACTGGATACAGATGAATACTTTCCTATACCTTTTTCACTACTTAAAATGGACCAATTTGGGTCTGTGAGATATCTGGAAATCGTGTCTGCTTTGCCTCAAATACTTTCAAGACCTTAATCCCAAAGTTAAAAATTAGTTCAGAACCATGATATCTACTAAAAAGCTCAATTTACCTTATATTAAGGATTTTTAAAATATACTTCAAAAAAATAAACAAATGAATGGAGATGTGAATGCTAAAGTGTCTCTCTTTATACCTGTGACCGTCTGTCAAACTGGTGAGCTTTTCGTACTCTAGCCTAAAGTTAAGACTTAGAATACATCCTAAAAATCCCTTCCTCTTCTTTCAAATGACTATTTAAAACAAACCCTAAAAATACAACTGTTTTGTATCCAAAGAGTAAACATGCACAGTCTCATTTCCCATGAATACACTGGGGCTAACATTTTAGCAGTCTCGAGATGGGGTTTTAGCTATCCTGCGTTTTAATACCGTGGACATTCCAGTAAACAGTACGAAGCGCTAGTCGTATAACGGGACAATTCCGAACTTTGTGATGAGATTAACTAAGTCGGAATTTCATAGAGATAAGTACCTAGTGATGCCTTTAGCTGAAATGACCTATTTTATATGCAAGTAATCAACTACCGGTTAAATTTCTACCAATTACTAAAAAGTGTTCAAATTAATTGAATGAATCACATTCTTTCTAAACTTTGCATAAATAATTCTTTATAAATACCAATAATATATTGACAGAATTTCATAAATCTTTTACAGTTAACTTGAAAGCTACTTCTTTTGACAGTGAGATGATTAATCCAAAAGAAAAAGTGCAATTTTCCATCGGATTTACTTAAAATAAACCGTAGAAAAAGTCAAAGGCGAAAATGATTTGCTGGCAATTTATTTCGAGGAAAATTTTTTACCGAGTAGTGAAAGTTCAATCTTCCATTCTGATTTAAAGCACATCATTTATCAGCACGTGCTTTGTGATTGTTTTTAACCCCTGAGTTCAATAAATAAATTATTGTGTCCATTTTCTGGGATTGAAATAAGTGTACCATATCTGCGTCTTAATCTACACTTTTCAGTCCAGCTTATCTTTGCAGCATGGTTATTAATTATATTTAAAGGACTCAAAATTGTAATTTGAGGCAGCATAAATCTTCAAAATCAAAGTAAGAATTTAAAATGGGAACTTTATACACTAGATTTTACATGAATCTATTTTATTTTCCGGTAGATACTGACAGCTAATAGAATAAAAGTTTTTGTAGAGAGAATATAGATTGTAAAAATAGTGCTCCCTGAAAGAATTCTAACTCATTTCCAAATCAAACTAAACTATCTGTATCCAGTTTTTCTGCTATCTTCTTTCCCGACTATTAAAAATTTCACGTTGGCTCTTCTCTTATTTGTAAAATTTGATAGATAATTATATTTGATCATAGTTGATTTATAAATTTTTTCTGCAAGCATGTTTAGTTGACATGCTAGTATATATTCGCAGTGTAAGTGAAAAATTTTTAGGGAATTCCTATTTCAAGGTTTGGAAAACTCTGTTTCATTGTCACTTTCCTCCTCGTAAACATTCGCATACAATTGACAATCTGGCTCTTCGGTATTTCTGCTTGAATTTCCTTAAGACACTGTTCTTTTCCTATCAATAAGAACACTGTTCCTCAGCCGCAATGTTCAACGATGACTTTCGAAGTATAATTTCCGGTTGTCTTAAGCCTTATAAAGAAATTGTAATGGTTGAAACGTCATCCTTAATGTTGGCTCCAAATTTCACGCAGGTCCCTTCAAAAGATCGTTTGTAGAAGTAACTGTAAATGTTCTTCAAAACCAATTCTTTCCCTATTTCTATATTGTTTTCTCTCTGATGTAGTACGGTGTATATTAGTGAATAGTGTATATGATTTCAATAATCGGAGATATACATTCCATTATCAAAGCGGATATTCAAAGCTTTTCACTAATAGGTCAAATGACGTTTGTTTAAGCCATTTTGATTCCTTTAAGTTTTCTAGGGACTCACAGTGGCTAGTTAGTTCTAAGATACACACAACATGACAAAGTTAAACAAAGTTTAGTAATAACGTGTTTAGTAAAAATTTTCCTTTATCATGTGTGCTGGCAATGCTTATTCGGGATTGGCATTGGCTGCTGCATCAGATAATTTAATAAGAATATCTAATTTTGTTTTAATTTATATTCATCTTTCAAAAGATTTGGCATGAGAATGAATAACATTGATGATCATGCGGAATCACGAAAATATGGCTTTTTTGTCAGATTCACTTCGGGTTACTTTAAAACTTCTCAATCGCCCAAATACCCATCTCGAATACCTAAAGTGCGCAGAGTATTTTCAAGAACATTACTTTTCCATTAAAGTAAAAACTATACAACCACTTTCTAAGAATTCTTATGTAAATAAAAGAAATGTTTATTTCCCAATGAATCTCATTCTTTTCATTTATTTTATAAATTTGCGCATTTTTTTCACGTGATTTTTCTATTCACCTAAAATTAATGTAGACAATTTCTCTTTATACAATTTAAAATGATATTAGAAACAAGGCGCTAAATTTCAAAGTATCATTTTGATAGCATTATTATTACCAACAGTAATACAAAAATTTTACAATTTTTAATTACAGAAACAATTGAAATCGGCTAACTGAGAGTCCAATAAATGAAAAAAGGAATGGGATTGAAAAGACACCGAGAGCAATGTCAAGATATCAGAGAGTTTTAGATTGCGCTATTTTCCGTAAAACTATGTTTTGTATTCAAATAATGCCTTATCTTCTATTTAAAATAAACTAGTTTTATTCAGTACGTGGTTACAATGAATATTGGCTCATTTCGAGTTAGAATATACCAACTAATTTACACAAACATAATTCTTAGTAATTGTTTCGTTTTCGCGCTATTTCATCACAAGAAGCTTTTTAAACCTCACTAAATATATTTTTAAGCTTTCTTCCTTGTTACTCGTAGTCTTCCTAACTATATGCTTGGCCCAAAATTTATATTTTAGTAAGATTTATATAGAAAATCCAAAGTTAATTTGTCAAGTTAATTTTAGCAATACTAATGACCATGTATTCAGGATTTTTTAATTATTGGAATCGCCATTCAATTTATCTGTCATTTTTACCAGGATGTAGAATATGACTCTGCTACGACTTTCCTTAATCTCAAATTAATTTTACTGAAAAATTTTCTTTAAGGGCCTGGAAAAATATTTATTTAGACTGCTGCCGCGGTTGTTAGCCATTCAGTTTGTCCAAGGATGATGAAGTATTTTTACAACTGTATGCAACAATTCGGAAAATTGCGTGTCTTAGATTCAAATAACTAAAACAAACATCTATTTTAAATAAGTCTGTTGGCTTACTGCATGATAATGCCTAAATTATTACAGTATATTATAGTTACTACTAGTTTAAACAGAAAAATTAGTTATTGTCTGGATAAATATACATTTACGCTACCACCACTAAAAGACCATTTTTTGAATGCTAAAAGCAGTCATTTCTCTTTTCTTAAATCGCAATGTTATTTGATAATATTAATGCCAATGATAGAAAATCCAGGTTTCTTTAACAAAACTAACGTTATGATTTAATTTGACCCAAGCATATAGAGAAGGTCAAAGCACTGAAAATCTGAGGAATTTTTCAGTTATTCAATGCTATAGAGGTGTGATGATAGATATCTTTTCATTATATGATCGCCGAAGGTAGGATTACCGATAGATCAATAGTCATGTAAGCAAACACGTGAACCAAAGTGGGATAGCAATAGCCATTGGACAGAATATGGGATATATTCATCCAAAACCCCATGATGCTTCAGAAGTTAGTGGTAAGACCGTCGCTTCGTCTCAACTTCGCAGTCTTTATGCTTCTTTTCTATGCTCGTAGATCTTTGTGTCCTTTAATTTTATACTGTAATCCATTAGATTAATTTTAATAAGAAGTTATTTGGACTATACTCACTAGAGTAGCTTTTAATCATTTTTCCGGATAAACTGTCTGGAGTAGCTTGAGTCCAAATATCTCACTGACTTAACTTCATATTATAATTATCAGAATATAGGTGTCCTGTAAAGGACTTTTTGAAAGAATATATAGTATCAAATAAAATCACCTAATTTTAAATAAGGGAAAAATTTCGATTATGGCCAGCAAAATCGTTATTGAAAATCTTATTAAAGTTACAGTAACATGACCATTTTATGCTTAACACCAACTAAACTGCATAATTTTGCCTTCAATTGAGTTCTATGACTTTGAAAAATGTAATTGACTTGACAGTTGAATTTTTAAGAAAAATACTGTATTAGAATCACTTTTTCATCATTATTTCTTATCAAATATGTAAAATTTCCGGTTTTATTATGTATCGGTCTTGAAGTGAATAGTTTGATAGCTATAAAATTGTATAAGACGGAGCAAGCAAAACAGTAACTGTTGATATTTATGGTAAGTTTAGTTAAGTAATCTCTAAAATGATTCTAACCCGCAATGTTTATTGACTAATCCAAGGCATATGGCACAATTTCGTTAACATGGGTTGGCCTTTGTGTTTCAATTCATTTTTTTCTTCCAATAGTTGTGAGGGCAACATGATCTTACATGGAATTTTACAGTTTACGATTTTGAGATAACAAAGATTAGATAACTAAAAACTTTAAGTTGGCAGAACTCTATGAGTTGTGTAATTCAACCAAAATTTGTATGAATTTACAGCTATATATTTGCTCGCATTTTAGTAGATTGCTGTACTGACGGTATTTTATACTAAGTAATGATAACGAATGATCTCTGAGTCCATACAATTTGTTGGGATGCAATTAATATACAAAATTAAAATCGTTAGGTTGCATTTCGGAATTTACCGTAGAAGTATGCATTGAGTTTTTATTTATTAACTAAAAACACCTTGTCATTAAAACATATGTGCCTATCCAGGTAGGCATCAATTAATACATGGTGATTTGGGATTATGAGGCGGTTGTTTCAATCTGAGGACCCATAGAATGTTTTCATATTAGATTTCAATAATAATCTATCCGTTTTTTCATAAACACATCCAACATTATGCTATTTGGACCAGCTGATGCAGTGCTACATAATTTGGGAAACGAGTAGCGAATTTGGTCCATTAGATTCATGATGTTTGTTTTAATTACTCAGCTCTATTTCTTTTAAAAAAATCCGTAAATCATTCAGAAATCTATATTAACATTGACGGCTATATTTTGATACATGGCGCTTCAACGAAACTCGTCTATTGTTCGACTTAAAGAAACCGAAAATTAGACAACGAAATTCTTGTTGATTGCCACGCAAAAAATTTTGCCTTAATTTCTACAAAAGTTCACTTGAAGTGGACGACTTCAAACTTCATTATATTTGATCGCATGCTTTGACGTTGTAATTTTCACTTTTACAGACGGAAGTTAACATTATTGGCTGTTTTAGCCATGAAATCCTGATTAAGCCAAAGACTTCCTTAAATCTTTATTGATTTTTTGCCATTACTTTTATGGGCATTCTTTCTGGTTCTCATTAGTACCTTCTCAGTTGAAGCTCATCTTCCGATTTCCGGAGAAATTAGATGAGCTAGCTCTTCAAGTATCGTGAGATTGCCACAATGTAACTTTAAGATAAACTTTCTATTATTATTAGAAAGGGCCTTAAGTTGTTGTTCTCAAACGCTATTTTGGGTAGGTTGTAACAGAGAATTGGCTTCACAAAAATACAAATACAATAAGACTTGGCATTACTCAGACTGATCATTGTGAATTTTAAAAATGGGTCGTAACCATAAAAGTTGCTGATCGGCTCTACAAACATTGTGGGTCACATCTATATTAATACCGATAAGTAAATTGGGGAAGTAGCTGACGGACAAAGAGAAGATTACTTCTTTGTTAAATAAACACTAAGCGATGACCACTCACAGATCAAATGGCCTGAGTCTTTTATACGTTAGTAAAGAGAGCAAGGGTAGGTTATTTCAAAATCCAGTGTAAATAACTTAATTTCTTAAATTTCTTCTCCGACACAAATTGGTGCATGTGGCAGTAAACAAGTTTTAACGGTTTTCATATGTCCTAGAATTAATGAATAGCACGTATTAACTGAGTTAGTGTCGGGAGCCAATTCGATTTCTCCACATCTTGTATAAAATTATAATTTAAGGAGATATTTATTTTCATTTCATCATTTTTTCAGGCGCAGGTGGCTGATATGGCAGTATGTTTTGCAGATAGAAATGTATAGAGTTAAAGTGCTCATTCATCACTTTCACTATTCTTAACATGAATTAGCAGGATGTAATAAATGAGCATACGGGTTAATAGCATGGCTATTTCCTTCTGAAAAGACTTCAGAATGGACTCAATTTGAACCGAAATTTTTGTTCATTCTAGTAAAAGAACTTTTAGAATGATAGTAGACAAATATATTAGACTCTTAACCAAAAATTCGAGCAGAAGAAAAGGCCTAACTTTCCAGCCTTGTAGCTTAAATCATCATTTTCTATCTCTCGAAAACACCAAAATTTGAATACTATGTTTCTTTTATTGGAAAATAAAATTATTGGTTTGACAAAAAACATGGATTTGTGTATATTGTGAAATATGGACGCGAAAAAACTGTAGCAGGTGACTGATAGTAAAGCATTACAACCACATCCTTTTAACAGTTTAAAAACCGATTAAAAATTGTTTTGTTAGGAAATAACTGGCTACCGGCGTATTTGCAGTCAGTCCCTATTTGGCTCTGATCGCTGTCAATTTTTGCCTGCAGATGATAATTGGATAATGTATCTCATAGTATTTACTGTATTTAAATACCATTCCATTAAAAACCCTCACATTCAAAATTTATAGTTTTCTTAGTTTTGACGTTATGACCCAAAACCAAACTTTTAATTCGTTTTTCAAATTCATTCAGCATTGAATGAAAGATATAATACATTCATATGGTCAAAGACATTAATGGGCAGGATTCCACTCTCTTGAAAGCATACTGAAATTATACTTCTGATCACTCTCACCAATTCTCCGTATGTATGTATGTCAATTTTTTAACCGCGTTACAAAAATTAAAAAAAGGTTTAAATGTAGCTGAATATTTAAACTTATTGGTCTCTCAGTTGTCTTAGCTTCTTGTAAGATTTGAAATATTCTGTCTAGACTCCCTCTGGATAATTTTTAATGAATTTCTCACTATTTGTTTTACATTTAAACCAGGGTAGAATAATATAAAAGTTCCTTTTTAATGGATAAAGATTCACATTCTAACGGTTTTCATGATGGTGTCGAGTCACTTGATAACTTTCTTCTAGCTTCCGTATCCTTATCGAAGTAATAAACTTTCAGACTGTACACAGTATACTAATTTTTCAGCCACCTCCGGGGGCATTCCTTATTTAACAAGATATAGATAGGCATAAATACTAGTTTACCCTTATACACTCTTCCTTGGAAAATTGATCTACCCTTCCCCCATCATTTTGGTAGGATAGTAAAGTCAATTTGATGGTTACGAGCAATAAAGGATAAGAATTGGATAATGTCATCAACGTTATTTTAATCCAGGCATTTTTTCAAAAGATTCAATAGTAAGAGATTGTGTTTCATTTACCAGTGGTCTCGGGATTAAAAAGTTCTTAATTTCACTTCTCTCCATTGATATTTTTCTACTTTCTGTAAAGGTGCAAATTCCCCCTTATATCATCCTTTACATTGTATAATATACATTTCCATCAAATTGTAAACCTACATAGTGAGGTTTTCAAATGCCTGAGCACGGTTCTTTCTTCCACAAATTTTTCGCATTAGGTGCATTTTCGCAACCTAAGTTGAAAAATTTTTCTTGGGCTTTTCCGACAAGATGTCCATGAATCCATAATCACCGAGCATCGCTTTTGTTTGGATGAAATAGGTGCATACTTAATTCTATTTTCCATAAAAATAGTTACTTAAAAGAAGCATAAAGAGGCATTAAAAGTAACGCCGAACATTAATATAGCTATAGTGTTACTGTGGCGCAGCGGTTAACATGCTCATCTGCGAAGTTAGAAGTCAAGGGTTTGGTACCGGTCACTGCACGTACAGTGAGGGAAATTGTTGAGTACGGCTTGTAAATAGGTTTTAGAATTTGAGTCTTTCATTTGATATAATTCATAAATCTATCCTTCTACTCAACAGCTAAGAAAGGTATATACTTCTTTTCTGAAAAAAATTAAGTTATTTAAGATTAATAAGTAAGTATTTTTGGGCCCTGTCGTGTGCTTCTAATAGTAGACATCCCATTAATATCTGAAGGCCGAAATACAAAAGACAGAAGTGGTGTATTCAGTTATACGTATCGCATAAAATAGACCAATAATATAGAATTAGGGCTCCTAGAGATGCAGTAGATATAAATAATAATGCTGCCAATTTATTAAAATATTTTTATTATATTATATAATATTTTCAACTTGGCACTTCCTCTTTTAAGCCGCGTCATTTGCTTAGGTCTTGGCCCTCATGCCCGCTCAAAGTACTTGTCTCACCAATTCTTCCTGGAGACGAATCTCATATTTGGGAGTGAGTCAGGTAACTGAATCAACTTCAATCCGCTTCTTCTTCCATTTAGTAATTACGTTCTGCCTTGAAATCATAAATATATTTCAGCATTTATGCCATCACTTCTCTCTCTTTTTCCTTTGATATTACCTTTTTCTCTATTTTTGTTTGGGGATTTGAGGAATACTGTATTCAGCTTTGTTTTAGAGAGATCTCTATTCAATTCTGTTATAAATTTGGCGACTAATGCCGGAACGAGTTTGTGATGCTGATTTTTTCTATGATTAAGCAGTCTAACATTTCCTTCATTTTCTTGTACGATTATATTGTTGAAATTCACAAAACCTAGTCATTTCTCTATAATAGCAATTGACTGATGTTTTCATGACAAAAATGCTAAGATGTGAATGGACACAATGACAAAAGGGAAGTGGTTATTCGATTTCATAAACTATCTTGAATTTCCCCTGCTATAATATATAGTAGAAGTACATTTTGTAATAATATTTTGTTTACCTACATTTACTGTAACTTTGGGAAGAAGGGTATAGTAAATTAGGTGGGGCTGGCCAGTAGAGTTGAAAGTACGCCCGCTTCCTGTGTGTTAGAAGTTATAAACGAATCACAATTTTTGCTCTTATTAATTCCATAAAGGGAGTAAGAGAGCTAACTCCATTTTACCGTTACGCCGAGTATCACACAAGTGTTAATATGGATGTTGAGGCTGTGGAAGCTTTAAGACTCAAAAGTTGACCGATAGCCTCTTATCAAGGTAAAAAATGATGCAGAACAATCACTCAGCCTTTCACTCACAGTCTGCATACTATGTACAGATGCTTTGTTCGTAAAGTATGGTTCATCTATTCTGCAGTGTTTCTAAAACGGTTATTTCAGCTACTGTGATCGAATAGATAATCTGCTATACACATATTGTATTTTAAGACTCCTTTATACTGTTTAGAATGTTAAGAGATCTAATTCTACCGCTATTAGTTATCTGCCCACCAGATATCGCTAGGCTGCAGTTGACTCAAACCCAGAGAGCTAAGACAGAATACAGTTGTTGTAGGCCATTGTACTAAATGTAAAAAGGGTTTATATGGAAATAAGAGTTGTCTTCATACTGTTATCATTTAAAGATCAAAATAAGACAGGTACATGTCACAAATAACTGTGCTGTGAGTCAGCATACTGATGAGATTGATGGGCTACTTAGAGGCAACTTATAAGAACTGATAATCCAGAGGCAGTACAACAAATTTGCAGCCTCGAAGTTTGTTTTGTTGTGTCCTATCACTTTTTACTCCTCTTCCGATCTTCAGAATATGACTTCCTCCCATAAGCAAATTAATGTCTGCATAGCCTGAAGCTTTATTGATCGAATCAATTTTGTCCTAAGATTGCAGTAATTTAGATGGACAATGAGACTTCTGCCTCTTTTGAAAGATAAGAACATCTTGCCGGAAATTAGGAAGATGTATTAGTATACAGGTGAGGCTGGAGCTTTTCAAAGGTGGACTCTTCATGAATTGTGTTGATTAAATTACCATTGTTGAAAATTTTCATATCAAATATTAAATGCACCGATCGAAAAATTTGCATTACCAAGAAGGGAGAATCACAAATGTGCATGGCGTTATAACAAAGATGGGTTGCATAAATTCCTTTAGTGGTAGCCCTTTTGTGTGTTTTGGTTTTATCTAGCTATCAACAGTGAACTCCATCAAATTTGAATGTGTATGGCCAAGAACAAGGTGTGTACTTACAATTGTTTATGCTGTTCTGCTTTCCTCTCGAAAAGTAATTATTCTAATAACCTCTAGCGTTTAGGAAACAGGAAGGATAAAGAAGCCTTCCGTGATGATGAATCAATTTAAGTCAAGGTAAAATGAAATACAACAATAACAGTTAAATAGAGTTGTGGAAAAATAAATAAAATTAAAAAGAAACCTCAAATGAGTCCCACCATTGTTTTCTGCTTTAAAAGCCATGCGAGACAATTAGTACGGTCTACAGACCACTTGACCCTCTTCAAAATTGACCTAATTGGACGCAGGGCATTGAAATTTTCCGCAATTAAAGCTCTTTCCTCTTACCTATTCGTGCTTGAAATAGTTGTGCGTAAACTGTATCCCAGTGAGAGCTTGCATTTGATATGATTTTTGTGGAACGTGGTCCACCTTAGTTTGGCACCAAAAATATGATATAATATTTTTGATCTTTTGAAACTGACATCAGGGTTGAAAGTTTGTGAGATAAATCGAGTTTAGCTCAAGTTGAGTGGAATTGGGAGCTTTAAAGTTTACTTATATTGATTGGCGGAGTAATAATAGAGAACTTCATGCATATTTATTACAGATAAATTACTTAATAAAATAACAGTTTTGAAGTGTACTGGTGAACCCAAAATCAAAATACAAGTAGTGAAAAATGTATTGGGAGAACTATGATAAGGAGCTGCCGTTCTATTTATGCATTATTTAAACATAATCATAACCGGTGAATATAAATCAATAGCCGTCAACCGAGTAATAATGATTTATTTGATTCACCTACAGTGTTGCACAATAGACAGTGACAACTGGTAATCCATTAGTGATAGGATATAATTTGCATTTGAATATATCCTTAGGATCAGACTGACTCGTCAAACTCTTCTGATGATGTAAGTGACTTTATTTATTTCTAGAAAACAAGACTTGTTCTTTTTATCACTTCTTATATCGTCGACGTAGACACCGAGATCCAATAAATGTTGGAGACAGTACATTATGAGGTGCTACATACGTTGTTTTTCATATATGGCAAAATATTGACTAAGGCATCTCAACTCTTTTGTCTTCAGCAATTAATGCTACTGCATCCATATACTTACTTTACTACAACTCCCAACGAAAGTAGCTATGTGTAGAAACATTTCGAATCCCTTGAAAAAAGTGCCAATAATAATTGATGTCCTGAAATACCTCTTACGAGAAACTCATATTCTGCCAATTCTCTTATTGGTCAGAATTATTCAATGTTATTTTGCTGAATATGTGCAGATTAGATGCAAACTCGTAACCTTTTACTTAACCGATGAGTACCACCGTTTTTTCAGGGAATTTAGTGAATTTATGTGTGTGCTCAGACAAAGTGACACACGAATATTATAAATCATACATTTATTGATGTATTCATGTCTAATTAATATTTAATTTGGATATAACACAGAAATATTATCTGATCAGTTCCATATTTCTAGTCCAATGGGAAAAATGACTGCTTTTTCTAAATTTCAAAATTAAATCAACTATGTTTCCAGATATAGTCGAGGACTGCTCATTTAAATATTAATGATTAAATTTCACATCTTTGAAGGTAAATTTACGAGCGGGTATCGTATTCCTAAGGTACGGAGAAAAAGTGTCCTTTAACGTGTATTATATTTTCTCCATTTCAGTGCTGCTGCAAACTTTAATAAAAATGTCAATGTATACATATCCTGGGTATTTTCGGAAGTCTGGCTTCAATAACGATATGATAACATTTTTACAACAAAGTCTGCTAATACTTTTGCACACAAGAAATTGTCCAACAATAAATTTATCTCTCTCCAATTGCGATAATCCCGTTTGTAAATATAGGAAACTTATAGTACAACACGTATTCACATGTCAAGACAGATTTTGTAACATTCCTCGCTGCAATATTTCCAGATTCCTGTTGACCCATTGGAGGAAGTGTTTTGATATACAATGTGACCTATGCAATCCTGTAAAGAAATTTGTGAGAAGATATGGTCTTGACTTTTTTGTCAAAAGCACTCCTACTTGGAGAGTGAGGTATGATGAATCAAAAAGAAATGCAATTATTCAGATTGTGTAGGTTCCGAATTATATTTATCATGTTTCTATTTAGTCATAATGGCATTTGTTCCAAACAACTTTTCTTTGAAAACTATTTCCTGCAAAATTCCGCTCTGCGTGATTTGATATCATATGAAAAACAGGCATTTATGTTTTCAAGAGATGAAAATGAGTACGTAAAAAAAATAACTGAGTGGGACAAAATATGCACTCCTCATTTGCCAATGCAAGCAATTTGATACCATTTCAAATGAATAACTTTTCCTCTGCTGCTTGTTATATTTCGTTGCTTCTTATCATTCGCTATTTAAAAGATGCCCCAGTTTATTTCTTTTGGCTTAAAGGTAATATTTCGAAATCCTGTTTAAATAGGAGTTATTTGATAATGAATATGTTGTTATGGAATTGTCGGGGTTCTTCATGACGAGTCTAGCGTTTAGACATCAAGAATCGAATGGAATGATCTTTTAATCACAATTGCCTTCACTAGATATATTCTTGCAGTGTATCCTTTAACTCTTCTTATTCACTTCTACACAGATAGTAAGTCTAGTTTCTGCCACTAGGATCTTCCTACACACTCGATATTGCTTGGCTACATCTGACTCAGATCCGGAGGGAGAGATATGACAAAAGTCCACAGTTAGCATAAGATACTTTATTAGCTCAACAAAGATTATAAATAAAGACCAGTTTTCATATTATTGATGTTAAAGGTCAAAACGCCACTGGGCTAATAACAGTTTTTACTCGAACTGATGTCAATATTTTTAGGGACCGCATACACCCCATGTTGATAAGAATAATGAACGACCTGCTCATTCCGAGGCAACATAATAACTTGTCGGCCTTGTACTTGATTTTTCCACCTGGTATCACGAATTAAGGGTTATCATCTCTTAAGTTAGTTCATTCAGTTTGAAAATGATTTGTTTTCGAACATGTAGTTTAGGTTGTTTAGAGCTAGAATCATAAAATTGTAGAGAGTCGTAACTGTGTGATGCTGAGGTAGGTCTCTTACAAAAATAATGATCTGACGAATGACTAAAGAGGACCTAAAAGGTATAAAAAATAGACAAGAATGGAGAGGGGGAGAGAGGAACGTGTTTCCAATAAATATAATAGTTGACCTTAGAGGCTTTTTTGTCTAATTTGGGAGTCTTAATATCCGCTTTATTAAAATGCAAGTACAATACAAGTTCAATTCTTGAATTTAGTTCGTTAAATTATCTACTGTCTTAAGAGAGTTTATCGTCGAAAAACAGGTAGCAGGCGGCTCAACCGCGAATGTGACTCATCTTCTGATGTACCAAGTAGCTTAGCACCCAAATATTGCGAAGAGATGTTTTATTTCCCTTCCCACAGTATGTGCTAAAATTTCAGAAAAGAATAAATGTCAACAAAGAAATACTTTACGATCTTACTAAAAGTACGTGCGTCCCGTATTTCCTAGTATTACTTGTTAAAAAAGAAACCCATATTAAAGACAGTACCAATTCTCTTTCTAGCATTTGCAGTTTGATTTGTGCTTTTTGCTCTTAGCCAAGTATTTTAACCTTCTTATGTTTGCAAAATTGCTGCAGCTATTAGTAAATCAAATGGTAAGGAAGTTTAATTTTTGCCAAATTGTTCCTCGTCATTATCATTATTATTTACTAATAGTATGCTCAGTTCTTAAATGTTACTGTTTCTTCAGAATAAATACAAGTTTTGAATATCTCATATAGAGAACAGTTTCTATAATATTATAATATTTAATATCGAGAAGAAATATACAAAATGAACGATAATCAAAAAATTTTTCATTCATTACTATCCACTACAAAGCACGGTTTTTTAGTTTTAACCATGATAAAGCATTTGAGCATGAGCAACGCCAATTAGATACGAATGAAGAGTCAAACGATAGCACTGACTAAAGCGATAGCACCAAAAGAATCTTGGTTCGGTTTTATTTTTCATTGATTGGAATGTTTTTTCTTTTTTCTATTAAGCCATAATATTTGGAAGATAAAATTTTAGGATTTAAGATAATTTCGCCATTATTCAGAACTTATTAACCAGATAGTTAATTGAATGGTTAGCCATACAGTCTCAATCAAGTTATCTTTCCTTATGACCAAAAGTAACTTTCGATTTTTTCTAAAATGCCAGCGTCCTTTTCATAAAATTTCTGATTTCGAACATTTGCAACAATAGCGTCGTCATTCTTTCGATTCAACTTTCATTTATCATGTATATGAAGTTTAATCCATATCTTCTACTTTGAAAAATGTCAATCTATAGAGCACTTTTCAAAGTTTTAACTTTGTTATAACATCATTTGTTGTCACTTAATAGACATGGAAGCTAAAAATTATTTTTTAATAGGTAGGAACGAATTTATTCAATAAAAATGGAAGCGCTTGTTCCCATATAATATTGTGGACTCTGAAATAAGTCTTGGAAACAGACCGAAACTGATAAAGGTAATGTGTAGTCACGAATTACAGCAGAAATTTTATGACCGGACTGATGCCTTCAGAGTAATTTATGGAACGTACACAGACGCGCTTTTATACCAATAAGGCATGAGAAAGAGAAAGTCTTCACCTACATGTTTGATAAGACGGGGAGTGGATTAATATAAATTTTTGCAAACAGGCTTTAAAACTTGTAGAGCCAGTAACTTAACTTGGGTCCACTGTGAAAGCACCTTACCGAGCTCTATTGCATTTAAAACGTCATAGATAGGCTCATCTAAATGCTCTTGGGCAAAGTAGAAGTAGATGTTTTGGACAACATGGCCAGCAGCACAGTTTCATCGACTTTCAAATACTCTCTGAATAAATCAAGAAATTCAAGCTTTGAAAAAATCACTCATCAGGTAAAATGCGCAAAACTCGATGAATTTAGAAATCAAGCAAATCATGACTCGATTGATGCTCTGACTCCATCGATTTACACTCGACCCAACCCTTCTGTCTTCACCTTAATTTAGAAATGTATTATTTTCCTTGTTAAAATGCTTTTATATGATTTATATTTGCCATATTTGTACTACACCGAGGACAGTGTTTTCTATTAATTAAGAGGTCCACAGTCTTCATTATTTCCAATTAAAATGTACTGCTCAAGGCTATCAGAGAAATTTTCAGTCATTTTTAGAATTGTAAAAAGTCTACGCCACCAGCTGATACTGAATTTTGGACAGCACGTTTCTATCTCTGCTCTAATAAGATTCAAGTTGTCTATTATAGCTTTATTAGAATTTTGGGAGTCTAGCTTTATAAATTTTATTAAATGTTAATAGATATTTACTTCTAATTTGTTAATTTAATATTTCTATATGAAGAGCTACTTTAATGTGTCATTATATTGACATCATTGGAATACTGTATGCAGGGTAATAAAGGGTATTATGGCATATGATTAAGCCTTCTGTTCAAGTTTCTGAATATTATTCATTTAAATTCTCCTCCCTCATTGTTAAGTAGATAATCCTATCAAATACTAAAATTTGCCGTTCTACTACTTCTTAAATAGAATTTTTTTAACTGTTCAGTTGCCCACTTTTGCAAAATACGGCTCTGGTATAGCACTGCTGGGAGATTCAGGTCTGCTGATATGGTTCTCCTGCATACTAGACATCACTAGACTACAGTTGACTCAGACTAGAGAGATGGTTAAGATAGAATGTATTTAAGCCAAGACAGTTTGTTACCCATAGGTACTGTATAGAAATACAAGATGTCTCCACGTTGTTGACCAAAACACTACCGAATTGATAACACTATTGTCCCAAATATCTGTCAAGATATTAGATTTGATGTGGGCCAGCACATCGCCAAAGCTGATGGGCGACTTTGAGAAAACCTGTGGGAAATGATCATCCAGAGACAATAAGAGCACTGCAGCTATGTTCTTTGTTTTGTCAGACTCATTCACTAATTCTGTAAATACTTAGTTGGGTCGATTAATACTCACATATTTTTTAAAATCATTTAAAAATATTTTGAATAAAATTAATTAATCCTGATCGGGAATCATTGATTGAGCAGTTTTATTAATCTTAAAGCAAAATCCAAATTCTACTTACAATTCAAGTACGCGCAGTAAATATCTTTAAATTTTTCAACTTTGCATTTTGCTATCACATCAGTTGATTCGAAAGAAGTTTCTCAAGTCGTTAGCCGCGCAATAGTAGCCAAATTCTAATTATTCAGAAAAGCATGGCCGTTACTCAAAAACCTTTCTTAAAAACTGACGGTGGCATAAACTTTCTCATAAATTAACTCATTTATTTTCTGGGAATAAAATAATGGCACTGATGAGAATGTTAAAAAAGAACTCTCTTGTTTTTCATATTATTAACAAATTGGACCATACACTACTCTATTTATTTGTATTATTCGTGGCCACGCAGAGAAACTTTTACACATTTCAGTCATGAGATGGTAACAAAATATTAACTTTGTGTAATAGTCCGGTGGGCTATGAGACGAGAGGTCGGATAAGAGTATATGAAGTTGAAGAGTATATACATGAAGTATATGAAAGTCAGGCGTCTTACTTTACTGTAATTCTGGAAGACCTGAGGTATTCATTTTCTTCTGAGAACTAGAATTCAATTTTTAATAAGCAAATGTTCCAGAGCTCAATTTTTATGAAATGATACCCAAATTTCAAGATCAGTTCATGTACATATTATTCAAAGCTTATTGATTAGTTGACTCTTTTGAATGTTTCCTCTTGCTACTTTTAGTGCTTTATATCTTCATACAGCTGTGAACAGGGAGATGAGATAAGCAATACATTTTAGACTAATTAGTACTCACTGGGGTCAACTGTAGTTATTAGTCTCTGAATCATCCTGTGTGTATTTATATTTCATAAAATCCATGCCGTTAAACTTAGTTCCTTTAACATATTAATCTATTATAATGTCTGAATATCGTGGCATCACGATTCTCTAGGGCAGAATGGATATTGGTGGCACAGCAGTCAACGAGAAGTCAGGAGCCACATGTTAGACACCAGCAGCTACACAACCAATACGTGGGCATAACCGAACGTACTGAGTAAAAGGAGTGACAGAATTCGAGTTTAATATCAGCGAGGCTCTGTGGTTCTACCCTCCTGCTCAGGACGATTGTTGTAAGAAGGTTGTAAGAAGAAGGACCTTTTACTAAATATAAATTTACTTCCAAATCCATAAAGAAAACATATGCAATTAAAACGTTTAAAGTTTTCTGAGGTAACAAAGGGAAAGAATCAAGATTTGGGTGCTCTATGCCTTTTCAATAATTGAGTTTAAAGGAGCCCCTTATTATCGACCTTTGTTTGAGGACTTAGTGCAAACATTCGGCATTAGGGTTAACTCAAGCCGCACGTAATAATTAATGTAGTACTCGTTGTATGCATATATTTCAACAATTGCAGGGGAGGCCCCTATCAGACTCAATCTCGTCAAGCGCACAGCATACTAGCCACGGTGCAGGTTAATGTAAGTAGACGTCGCTATGAACCCCTATGCACCAATGTGATATTTCTTGAATATGAAGTTGACACTGGGTCAGTTTCCAATGAGGCTTGGTAAACTTTGGTAGCCTTAGGCATCTAGTGTTTCAAGTAATGCACTGCAACTACCGGAAGCGATGAAATGCGAGACCGTCTTCAAAGGAAAAACCGAAGCCATGGTATGTAATGTGGCTGATCGTGATATCAACCTCCTCAAGTTGGACTGGATCGACATGTTCAGCGTTCACGAGTCGAAAATCCAAACCGTGATCTGCCAACAAATGCACATTAATGAGACGATAGAGTGGTTAGCAGGCGTGCTCGAAGACACCTTGGGAACGTGCACATGAACAATGGCCAGGTTGTTTCTAAGACCAGGGGCCGACCTAAAAGACAAGCACCTATTGCAGTTACGTAACTTGTCGAGGATGAACTGGCACGTTTAGAACAGATGAAGTATTACAATATATTAAATTTTCGAAATGGGCTGCCCCAATTGTAGTAGTACGAAATGCAGATGGGACAATACATATTTTTCCAGATTTTTCTACTTGCCTTAACTCATCATTATTTGCTCCCCGTAGCAGACACACTTCACAATCCTGAATAGTGGAAAGTTCCTCGCGAAAATGGACCCTTACGATGCCTACATTCAAGGCGAAGTGAAACCAGATAGTCGTGAACTCCTAACTATCAACACTCATTAGAAGTTTTCTAGGGTAGGGGACAGACTTTCGGAGCCAAAACAGCATCAGCGATTTTTCATCACATTATGGGCAATATGATACCGGGATTAGTGGGTTCCGCGGCTTACTTGGACGACATCATCGCCACTGGAGATTCAGAGGAGGGACTACAAGGCCGCGTCAGAAAACTCCTCGAGGGTATCGAAAAATATTGTTTCCATTGTAGTGGCCGAGTCACCAGTTTGCAGAGGTCCACCAGATTGTTGAGAGTCACCAGTATGTAGCGGCAGGTGGCTAACAGTAAATGAAAGAAAAAGAACGACAAGGATTGCGTTGACCAGGTTGTATTGAACAAAGCTCAGTACAGAGTCTCAAGGGAAAATAGGGAATTGGAGGAGAAGGATTGGCCAACGGGAGATGTGTTGGACGAGCTAGGGTCAACCGCGTGTGTGTTTGTGTGTCTGATGGAGGCTATTTATGATCGACACTTTGGGTGAGGACACGCATAACGATATAATTGTATGCGAGCTTTAATTGGTCGGGACGATTTGTAGGAAAAGGAAGGGCCAATGCAGACAAAACTGGCTAATAGCAGGGCCGACTAAGCGGTGTCTGCTACTATCGTCCGAGCTATGCTTACCTTTTCCGATCGATGAGAAATAGGCCAGCTGAGGACACACGGTGTTTGTCTATGGAGTGCTTGGGTCAGGGAAGGTTAAAAGTTTATAGACGCTACTATAAAGACAAGATAATCAAATTTGGTGATGATTAGGGAGTACGTAAGGTAAATATTTCGGAGAAGAAAGGATTCATCCTTCACCACCTTCGAGCTGAGAAATTGCAGTTCTTAATAACTTCCTTTAAATATCTTGGTTTCATTTATGATTCACTCAGCCGCCGTCCTGATTCCGATGAAGCGCACGCTATTGCCAAGATGCCTATCCCAAAATATCTGAGGTCGCTTCGTTTGTTTCTTGGTTTAATATCTTTTTTAAATTATTTCTTACCTTTTTTACTTGAACATTGAGCTCCCTTTAATCAATTCCTGCAAAGAGATACGCCGTGGAAATTGTTTCCTGCATGCGAAGAGGCATTCGAAATGCTCAAGTCAATGCTGAATTCAGTGCTGCTGCTGATTCGCAATGGTCCTGGGTTGCCTATGGTCCCCGCAGCTGACGCGTCTGGTTATGGAACTAGAGCATTCATCTCGCTCACTTTTCCAGATGGTTTTGAAACATAAAACGATCGCAAAAATCTCCCGTACTCTAACTCCGGCCAAGAAGAATTACGGAAAACCTGAAAAAGAAGCACTGGCCTTTTTATATACAGTAAAAAAATTCCATAAGTATATGTATGACAGTCGATTTACACTCCTAACGGACCGCATGCTGTTTTCAATATCTGGCGTAAGAAAAGGAGTCCCAGCGCATTCTGCAAATCGTCTTCAGCAATGGACAATCAAGTTAATGGGTAGTGACTGCTATATCAGCTACCAGAGAACAAAGGATCTCGCCAAACTGATCGTCTATCTCGCCTCATCGACTTTCAGTGCTCGCAAAATGAATAAACAGTGGTTGCATTCATGTCGATTAAAAGAGATCTGCAGCACTTACTGACGGAGTCGAATCGAAACACACCGGTATCATCATAGGACATAGGAGTGGAAAATTTATCCAGTCCAAGTGGCCTTCATTTCCACTAAAAGGCGATCTGCTTGAGCTTCCTCATCGAAGAGATCCGATAACCGTAGTTGAATCTTGTTTAATGCTTCGATAGAGTGATTGTTCTTTCTGTCCTTTGAAATTTTGTCCTACACAGTTTCATTTAAATCATCTTGGAATAAGTCGGATCAAATCTATAGCCAGAGGATATCCCTACTAATCAGACTTGAACAAGGACATCGAACATCTTGTGTAGCGAAAGCCAGTAAACTGCAAAGAACCTGATTCACCAAGATCCTGAACCCTTTGGGTCAGGTTCCACGTCGACTTCACGATCACGGTAAGTGGTATTGCGTATTTGCTTGTTGTTGATTCATTTTCTAAATGGTCAGAAGTGGTACCAGAAGCTGGGGCACTGGATTAAATCTTCTCGACACACGGATTGTCGAAGACTTTGGCTTCGGATAACGGAATAATGTATGCCTGTCGACTTTAAGAAGTTCTGCGGGTAACAATCGATCGAGCAGCGCTCTTACTCAAATAGACGGGCTGAAAGAATCGTCGATACACTAAAGAGAGGCATACGAAGGCTAGAGGGGAGGAAACTATGGAAGAGGTACGGCAGAATTTCTTACTGAGATACAGATTAACCTCGCATCCTGCGTCAGGAGAAAAACTTCCGGTCGAAGTGTTAATGGGTCGACAGGTGAGAACGGTGAACAAAGCGATGCAACCGAAGAAAACTCTGCCGAACAGGAGAGGGGACAATTAGAGAGGCGATTCTGTTGTCAAAACCAGTTTATGCTCGTGATTATCTTCTGGATCGCCAGTGGACAGCTACAATTATCACAAACAGGCATAAGAGCATGATCTATGATGTTGAGGTCGGTAAGGACATGCGGGTCTGCCATCATAATCAACGAGCATTATTTTTCTTTGTATTTATTACTTGACAAGTTCAATCTTTCTAATGTTCTCCCACTTAATACTCAGATTAAAGGTCAGGCTATGATTCCGACGCGTGGAGTTCGAACAAGGTTGAAACCTTCCAATCTCCAAGTCGATCCGTCCTCAAAGATCTATGGGTGAATTGCTAACGATGGGAGATGCTAGAAGAATTGGAAATTATTTTCTCCCGCTTCCAATATTTCTTCTATATAAAAAAAGGTATTTTTCAACTTAATTCCCCATTGATAAAAGACATTTTGTGATTATGCCCATTTGTTTAAACCGATACTGATTGAGCTAAGTAGACGCGTACTTACAATAACGTGTCTTGTATTCCGCTTTGGGTTACTGACTTCTGTGTTAGTTTGCTATATTACTGAGTTTTCTAGATTGATCTGTTCTGCGAGATTACAACAGTGACTTCTATTCTATTATGCTATGACAAGGCTTATATTTTTTTGTACGTTTTCTAATATAGTTATGCTGGCTTCTCGTTATACACGTGTACCTAGAAGTAGTAAAATCAATGATATTCAAAATTTCATAGTTTTATTAAGAAGACTATTTATTATTAGTTCAAATTCGGAATCTTGAACATAACTAATCTATGTAATCTACGTAATAATAAGGGGAAAAAACGGTATTAGAATATACGGCAACGCAGACCTATTTGATATGTCCTCGTCTATCGCCATTGGTAAAGAAAGGCCCTGGACACATCAATAATTAGAGAATAAGTATAGAAAAGCTAAATAACAAGTATGTTAAGTTTCTTACTTGCCTTCAATTAGAATTCACTACTATTAATGTTTGTGACAACGCAAAAATGCCTTTTTAAGTTTAATTCACCATAAATCTCTTGATAAAAAAGAAGAGCTAAATATTGCAATAGGGCAAGAAAGAGATAGGAGTGATAAAGAAAAAGATGAAAATGATGTCAGGACATCGAATGTCTTCGTTTTTAATTATTAATACAGTTTTGTTAACCTTTTCATAAGGGCCACTATTCAGTTTATAAGGTCTTAGTGTTCACTATCACATATCCCAGTCCCAGGACGAACTCATATCAGCGGTATCCAGAGTTTAAAGATAAATTAATTTAATTGAGTTCTTGATCAAGCTCCATCAATTCATTTTCGTTCTCTTATAGATAAAAACAGGTCGTATATACTGTTAAATGTGTTTCTTAGGCATAGTCCATTACCTCAAATTCTGGTAGGCAAATTTTATGATTTGGCTCTTGCTTTCCTGAGAATACTGACTGGTTGATCAATTTGAGCATTTAGTCAACCACTTCAAATATGTTTTTTCTTCCTTGCTCCTGACTAGAATTCACTCAAGATGAAGTCTCACAATGAAACGCATTGTTAGAAATTACATGGCCAGTAGAAGGTGTATGTGTCATATGCTGTTCTTAAGAGAAAATCGGGAACTCAATATGGACTTCCTTTCCTATAACAGACAATTATGAAATAATAATTGTAATGCAAACACGCAAAAAATAATTTTAAAATTTTCCTCTCTAATGCAGAGTCCTCATAGTTCTAGACAAATAGATGTATTAAAATTTTATTTTCAACATTTTACATCGGAAATTTTGAATTGAAAATAATTATAGGGCAAATATCTAAAGCATGAGAACACCATATGTTTAATTTAATTTTATAGCTTTACACAAAATTGTATCAATGTCTAGATAACTTTTTAAATCTCCATATCTCAAGTTATTAAGGAGCTCAGTTAATATTAGAGAAAAAACATAGTGCTCATTAGAAAATAAAAATTGATATCATTTTTATGACGTTAACTGTGTCAAAAAATATTAAGTTGAAATGTGAGCTTAACACATATTAGTGAAATGAAAATTTAATGACTTGAAAATTTCGCTCTTGTTTTTAACTGACTCTTTTTAGCTTTTGCCTTATAGTAAGAAGGGCTTCGATAATGAAAATGTCCACAAAAAGCTAAGCGCCTTTTCCACTTTCAAGTTCCAGTTACCATAAAGTAGAAACGAGACGGAATCGGTGCCAGGATACAGAGAAGGGGCAACAACTCAGATATTAGTGAGCTGAACTTGCATTTTTTTAGTGGAGTAGAACTCGTAACGCAGCCAATGGATAAAATCGCTGAAATGCTTAATAACCGAGGAGCTAAGTCATCCACACAACTGTGCAAACAGGGCCAACAACTGAATACAAATCGGTAAGCTAATTACGATAGCAAATAATTAGATGAGCAACTGAGGCAATGCAACCAAACCAATCATTTCCAGAAACACTAATGGCTTCAATAATGTTGAACTTTACCAAATAATCCATCCTAAAGTCCTTTCATCTTCACTCATTCAGGTCTTGATTATCACCTCCAGTTGTTCTGAATAAACCTAATGACAGTTCTTTATTATCAAAAAGTTTCCACAATAAAAACAATGATAGGATCTTATGGTAAGAAAAGGTAAAAAAATGAAACAGACCGATACCATGGTCCGAATGATGTCCACTGATACATATTCTGTGAAAGCGAGATAAATTGCGATATTCATATCCACTTGACAGATCGAAAGATGAATTAACGTTTATAAATATTTTCTATTTTTCAATATAAACAATAATAAATCTTTCTATGGTATGTTATGTTCTAAGGCGCCTTAAAAGTAGTGGCTAACGGAGGCTGAACAAAATGCGTTTAGTTTGGTGCAGTCGGCACCTTTACGATAATTACATAAATAAATAGTGTCATATATTCGGGAATAACGACGAGGAGAATTGGGACGCACTGGCAAAACCAGACTGTGAGTATTTAAAAAAGAGAAACAAACAATTTAATACATTAACGAATATTGTGGTGGATACAAAATAGGATTGGCTATCAATATTTCACACGATGAATTTAGACATTGTGTTTTAAAGAATAAAACGACATGTACCTTGCACTGAATTTACTTATTAAAATCTAGTAACAATATTTTATGTGTTAAACTAATAAAAATTTTACGTTCTAGATAAACTAATGCACAGACGTAAAATTCTAAGGCGTACAGCACTCTGATTTATTTATCACCCGGAGAAAATAGAAGAATGTGCGCCGGAATTGTTTAATAAATGAACTATAACTATATATGTAATTGTATTTTTTAGTTTTTTCTGCTTGCGACTTTAAGATAAGCATTTATATGAACCGAGACAATTCCAGCGTCCTTCAGTCCATCTTAAATGAGTTTTAATGTGATTATGGTAATCAAACATGTGCTCAAGTTAAATATAGCAATTTAAAGAATAGCAAGTGATCTTTAAAGATTAATAAACTTCATTTTTCTTAATTTTAATATGTTTTAAGTCCCAGTTAAACTCTCTACTGCATTATTTGAAAAGCCTTGGCCTTGAAGATATCGTACAAAATCTAACAATGTTATTTTTCCTCAAGAAGTGAAACGCTCAGCTTTGATAAAAAGTCATAAATTGTCATGTCAAATTAAAATAATAATGCCTGCGTGGAGATTTTATGAAAATCTCTTAGTTTTCGATTATGATATTATTGCTGACAAATCTGCGAAAAGATAAGTAGCTTCAGGGCAGGAGAATTTTAATTTGTTTCTCACGTTCTGTTTACTGCTTCGAATTCTATTGTTTCCCTGAGCCAATCTAGATGTTCGTTCCATATTTACTGAGTAGGATCATATTCGCTAAGTGAAGAATTTATTAATTCAGGTGCTTAGGTGATCACTTCAGATATAATTTCTTTCTATTAACCAAGATAAAACTTAATTTTAACCCAGCAGCTCACCAATTGTATAAGCTTTTACTTAATTTGATACACTTGATTATAGTTAAATTATTTTTCACTGTTTGGCTCTATAAGTTTTGGTGCTCTTATTACAGATTTTAAGTTTTAATACTTAAAGTCAAAGGAGGTAAATGAAATAGGAAGTTTAAAAATGTGAGTTCAAAGTAAATACGCAAAAGAAGAGAGAATTCAATAGACAGCAATGACATTAACGTTTAAATTTTGTGCTCGCACGTCTTCTCATTTTTATCTTAAGCTTTAAACCTTTTGGAAAAAGGGGAGAGAGAGTGATTTAAGCCCATTCTAGACTAATTTGAAGTCAGAAAGAAAAAGGAAACTTTCAGTTTGGCTCATGGCACTCTAAGTAGGATGCAGCCAGTTTTTTGTTACTTGCACTAGATTATAACATTATATCTTAAAAATTTCTTGCTAATTTCCAGTAAAATTTAAAACGATATTCTACTTTTCACTTGAATATTAGAAAATAAGAAAAATAGGATTGAATAAAAATTGTTATTTTATTAATTATTTAATTGGTGCTTTGTCAGTCTAAAACATTTATGAAGTATTTTTAGTTTTAATTTACAAAAAATGACGTTTGGTATGTATAAAATATAATGAGTTAGTGTGTGTTTGTGTGCAGTGTTTTAAATTATCTTCTTCATGCTTATCGAAAATATTGAGAAATAATACGGAATACCACGGGATTGGTTGCTAAAGTCAAACAAACTAACAAAAGATTGCAACTCTCTCATAAAGAATTTGCATATAAATATCATCCTACATTATCAATGGAAAACCAAAGCAATAGACAGGTTCAGTGAATTGCAAATACAGAATTCTAATGACATTATTAATAAGAACGACAAAATGAATGACACATGGGAATAAAACAAGCACTGAAGAATAATGGTATTGTACCATTAACTCAATAAAGTCAAACACAGGAACACGTTATTATATTAGTTAGAAATCAATTCCTTACAGCATGTACCCAAAATTTTATTTTTGGGACATTAGAATGTGTAATTTATGTTAATTGGAAAGAATTCGTTATAAGTTAAGTGGCTCCATTCTCAAGGCCTTACTCTACTATCAGCTCAACTTATTTTGAAGTGGAGGTGTTTCTTTTACCATAATAGTGACCATATTAACATTGTTTGAAAGAAAAGGATTAAAGCCACCAACAATAAATCAAGACCAAGAGAGGTGCTGGGGTATTAAAAGTGAGTCAAGTTTCTATTCAGATAACCCAAAAGTGATCAAATGATGAGAGTGCCCGTTATGTTTTGTGTGTAGCTTATTTCATATTTATTAAAAGTAAACAAGTGTGTATTTTCAAATAAAGAAGTATTTCATTATAAGTGAAGGGTAGATAAGTTCACAAGGTCAACGAAAATTTATGAACTTCAACTCAGTCCCAGAGAGATTTGATCTAGTCTGCATTTTATAAATCAAGGATTATAAATCAGTCTGCATGGCATAAATCAAGGATTGAAAGAAAAGGTCCTTGTTGTGCAGACTTTTAACTTATTTGATAGACTATCAGCATAATCTTTCAAAGAGTATATTGGTGGCAAAAATATTTTTACCTACCCTCTCTTCAAATGTTTTACTATTTTTCTAATAGAATAATTATAATAACTATACACTGTCCCATTGTTTGTAAATGAGGTTAATCCAAGAATACTCATTTAGAAATTATATTCATGAATCTTATTACGCGGCAAATTAAAAATTTTCAAACACGTGTTGAACATGAAAATTCAAAATCATTTCGGTTCACATTAGTCGAAAAGACGGAGAGTTACAGAGAATATTAAAGCACACTAAATAATTTAACTTCAGGAAATTCGAACTCTGTTTTAGAGAGACGGTTATTGTAAATAATGTGTTTTTATATTCTCTTTAGGCCTTATCTGTCAAGAGTTTGATGCTACAAGTTGTCAGTGTAGGTTCTAATATAAGACCTTCAAATTTATCGGTTCTTTAATTGTTTTTAAGAACACGATAACAAGTAATTTACCAATGATTCTATTCAAATTCACTATACTAAAGCTTAAAATCATATTAATAATCAGTTCTTCTGTGACTGAATTAGAAATAAAAGTAAATTTGGATGATTCAAACAATAAAGGGCATCTCAATTTGTTGTTGTGGTGAGCTTACTGGATCAAGCTTATTCGAATATAAACGGCTATAAACATTAAGCAAAATTTCAGTCTAATATGTGGAATTAGGTTAACTTGCGCAAAATAACAATGCATACGATATTTATTAAGCCTTGAAATCAGCATAAATGTATAGAATCGTATGATTTGGATACTTAAATTTCTTCGGTAATCCATCTAAGAGAGGGAAAAATCTTAGACAATAGGAGAAGTTTCAATGGAGTACCGTCTTGTACTTAATTTTGATTTGATTTAAATTATTGATTTGCCAACTAATTTAAGTTCTTTTTTATTTTAATTGTTAAAAATATTGAAACCATAAACAGTCTATTAAATGAGCGATCAATGAGGGACAGAAATTAGATCTATAATTGCTAAATTTCCATTGTGAAATCATCTTCCAGTCTTAATCACTATATCTGATCTTCATATTCCCACTTTTAAATAAAACTTAAATATGGAGGCGCTTTTAAAATTTACACAAAATATAGCATCAAATCCAGTATAAATTACTGATTAGAAGATTAAATGTACTAACTATCACCCCTAATTACTATTCAGAAACGCAAATATGTTCAAAGGACGGCTCATTAGCAGCGTATGGTTAGAAGCAAAATGCTTAATTAGCTGTCATATTAATGCTGATCTAATAAAAAATATGGCCGATTTCTCCCTTTAGAAAAGTAGATCATTATTAAATTAATTTTATTAGGACAAGTCTATTAGAAAGATAAATAGCGAATGCTATTAAGATATCATGAAAGCCCGACTTTAAAGCCTTAAATTTTAAATGTAACAAAATATAAGAAGAGCTAATTAATATGGCTCAGTGGTTTGTATACGTATTCTCTCGTCCATTTAATCATTCTAGTTAAATATTCTTCTTCACATTTGGATGTCTTCAGTATTTCCGGTTCAACTTGCATTAGGTGATAAAAACAACTGCAAACTTCAACAATTTCTTTGGAATTTGTTTCTGATGAATAAATAGCCTTCACGCTAAACATTCGATAGTTAGTAAATGCAAAAATTTCATTCTCTACTTTATTAATATCAAGTTCATCCTTTTCTGTGCTGTATACTGTTCCCTCCAATTTGTTTGTGGTATTTCTGCTGTGCGTTCAAATACTAAATGATAAAAAAATAATGCAAAATTTGTAATCAAAAGTTAACATTGTAATACCTTGATTTTGTTCAATTTTTTGAGGTCGCTTTTCATCATCAACTAGCTTTGTTTTAGTTCCTGAGCCAAGCTCTACTGTTTCCAACATATCAAGCATTGTCTTGAGCTTGACATCTAGTCGGTCGTTTCTAATAGGACTTGAAGATTTTGCTAATTCCATGTTGTTATTTGTTATAAATACAGCACTGGTAACGAATCAATGTAAGAATGAACAATACTCATAATAATTGATATATGTTCAGTGTACCAAGGTCAGCGTGTCAATCTAATGTCTAGTTTAAATTCCAGAGATTAAATTTTAAAACAGTAAAGTTCAGAAATAGGTAATCAGTATATTTTTTCAATTTTATCTTTATAATTCACAATATCTTATAATATATAATATAATTATATGATATCTTAATAGAAGTGACTAATGGAGATTATGTAAAACATGGGTGTACAATTGATGTTTATGTGATATTCAATTCTTATTTGTTTTATAACTTTGAAGAATGCATTTCAAACTTTTATCCAAGACGCTACTCTGAAATTAATGTCGTCACTGACATCACATGCACATTTGATCAAAAATGAATATGTGAAATAAGCTAGATGAAAAATTATAAGTTCGATTTTTTCCCAATTTTTAAAGTGGCAAAGTGATAGTATTCAGATATGTCAGATTAGATTCTATGAAATCGAAACTGAGAAGGAAAACATGATATGAGTTTCTAACTTAGAAAGGGTTCAGAATATGAAAGATGTTTGAATAAAGAATGTCAAAATCGATATTCGTTATTATAATTGCAGATTTGTAGCAACAGATAGAATCCCATTGCCATATGATAAAAGATGAATTTGAAGTGTCACTTGTTATATTTGCAGCGGTTTTTCGAATTGACCTGCTTTTGCGAAGACTCAAATTTATGAACACATAGCATGTTGAAAAAATTCACATTCTCTTAAATATATATATATATATATTATATATTTACATGAATCAAAACCTTCCGAATATTTTAATTTAGCCGACCACTGATCGTGAGTACATTGAAGCTAGTAATTTATCGGCTCATAACGTGGATTAATCCATCCCAGGATTTAAAATTATTAGTTTAATACAGTAGATATTTCGGTTAGGAGTATGGAATCCTATTTTTATGCGACAACAAGTAATGAAAGTAATGAAAGTCTTTCAATGCTATTATTTTGAAAGCTACATTTTTGAATCTGATAATAACGCCAAGCTCCAGCAGATAATTGTAAAGTTGTGAAATTCTCTTTATCTAACGAAAATATAAAAACTTAAATATTTTATTATGGTCTCTTTTGTCAATTTCAGTTTCCTAGCAATCCTCATGAATTCATTTCGCTACCAACTAATGTTCTTATTTCTCAATTTGAGTACATGGAATATTTCAATGTGCTATAAATATCATTTAAGTGTTTCCGTACGGCTTAGTTTATAATCTCCAAATTTAATTCAGTTTAAGATGTACATTATTCTGTAATGTATTATAAATTATACGTTTTTTAGTTAAACAGTTTACCATTTCAAAATCTCAAAATAATATTTATAGTACTCTCCCACATTGTTAAAATCCAAAAATGTCCAGTTTTTGCCGCTATGGTCTACCAGTCCAGTGGATATCGCTGAGCAACAGTTGACTTTGATCTAGAAAAAGAAGGATTTAACAGGTAGTGCAGTTACTCCAAGAAAATTTATTTACTAAATAAGGACTTAATATATGAATCGAAATCATATACATGTTGTTAATTTTTATAAGTTATAACACCGCAGGAAGTATAACGGTTTTGTCTCGATTAACTATCAGACTGTCACGAGTGGCGCGTGCCAATATATTGATAAGGGTGATTGTGACTTGAAGGTAACCTGTTGAAACTGACTGTCCCGAGGTAAAACATCAGAGCCCTGTTTTACCGGCTGACGATAAAAAAATCATATTTATTATCATCATTAAATAAAAAATATTTGAGGCAAAATTCATTTTATTTATGAAGTAATAAATAAAATAATAAAATTATGTCTGAGTTTATTATATTTAATATTACATTTAGACAATTTGACAATTCATATATTGAAACCTCGAATAGCCTTCATCCATCTGAGACAAAAAAGTTAAAACCTTTATTTTTCCGCATGATTTATCATTTATTTTAACATTCCATTTTTTATCTAAAGTGTTTGTTTTAAACTGCCTCTTTACTTTAAACAGTAATGTCTAGACTCATTTGAAATTCGTCCTCATATTTCATGACTTGAATCAAAAATTCCGGCTTCAGACATATTAATGCATTTCTGTCTGTCGGAATTAAAATTTTCAATGCTTAACTGAATTCTCACTCTTGTATATTAACATTATGATATCAAATTGGAAAAAATAAGTACTGAGTTTGATTTTAAATAAATTGGCCGAATTTGGTCATTTTTAAAACTGAATAAACACAATGCGTAATATGTTGTACAAATGAAATTTAGTGTTTATGAATTTGTGATTTATGTTTTTTATATTATGAATACGTCTATTTGTCAAAATATAAACGCCGAGTAGCGAAGAAATGACAGAAAAATGAGGAAGAATAATATTCATTTTACATTGAGCACCCGCGCATACCATTAACAATAGTGTCTCTGATATTCACTAACTTGTGAATTGGACAGGCAGACGTAACTCGATTTATTCTCAAGACATCTATGGTTCCCATTTATCTACTCACAATCTTTATATGCCAGTAGGCAATCATTTACAAAGCCGTTTTAATCTCCTCGGAACAGATAGATACAATGTTGATGCCATCCACTAAATGGAGATTTAAAATTACTTACCTCATTTATCACAATATAATACACCATCTGCAAAAATTATATTGCAGAAACACTCCGAAAAAAATGCTGAGGAGTCCAAGTGACAGAATTTTACCATTGTCACCTATTCTGCCGTATTCAGTATTTCCCCCACACAGCTTCCATTAATGACGGCCTATTGAACATCAAAATTGTCAGCTCTGTTACTTCACTAGGTAATACCAGAACATTTTTATTTTAGTCAGTTTTTGTCCATCTGATGATGTATTGGAGTTTCACACCTCCTTCTTACATATACTGCTTATATTAGTTATGAATAGTGGTTATGCGTGGTGCAACTCATTTGTAGCTTTGTGTTAGGCACATTCCAACATAATCGGCAAAACCCTAATGGTAATCATATTACCAATTTTACCTAATTTTCATTCTCGGGATGTGAATTGCATTAAAAGAACCTCTTTCTTTTCAAAATTTTGGTTTGGTATTCTCTTCCTTAATAGAGTTTTACTTTAATTTTATTTTTCCTATTTGATTCATTCATATAATTCCCGCAAGTAAACTGTTTACTTTGTGTTAAATTTTACATAAATGCTAGTCAACTTACATTTTAGAGCGCAATGCTATGTTCATCAAAATTATTAATTAGAAAATCACATTTTTAAAATATCTCTTAAATTATTTTTTGGCATAACGAATATCAACGCTCGAAATTAATATACTTTTCTAGCATACATTTTCTTCTATTTGTCTATTATACAATTGAATGTAGCGTCGAAGGCAGCACGATATGAATATTATGAGTAGTAAGCATCTCTTATAAAAATTGTCTATTTTATTATCTTGTTTTACTGGCGCTGATTTGGTAATTTGGCCTTTAGTTCTGCTATTAGTTGTTAGTGTAAGGAGACCCAAGTAGTATCCACCTGTTTTGGTAATAAGTCCTTCATGAGCTGGAGAAAGGATATTAGACCTCATTACTTCATCAAATTGTCATCCACAATGCACCATTGATAAAAAAGAAGTGCAAGATAAATCAAGAGAACCTTATGAGTTGAACACTATTCAACAAATGCAAGAGACATAACAGAGGTATTTGAGAAGATTACTGTTTAGAGATCCTCCTTTCCAATAAAATGCTTTATGAATTGCAGAAGAAAGAGATTGCTTAGAGATATAATTCTTTTGTTCATCATTCATAATCATTAAAAAAAAGATCTATCCATCAAGATTTGGTGAAAAATCAAGTATTAAGTTGAGCTGTATGAATATAAAGCTGTCTTGGCACCTAGAACTCTATTGAGATAGAGGAATATCAAATATCTTGAAACTCTCAGCAGAATTTCTAAAATTTTTTCAAACGAAGCCTGTAGCTTATGCAAAAGGTTTTCCGCGTGGTTTACTTGAAATAAAGTTTGTCCGCTCTATATTACCGACTAAATAGTAAACTGATCAAAAGTTATGCCCATTGCAGCATAAACGGTGTATTTTTTCATTATTAAAGTTGGTGATTTGTACTGCAGGCCTTTTTTTCCATCTTCATTTTAGATCTGTGTAGTTGCAACTTTATGTCAGTAACCTAAACGAAATGGTAGGAATCTATATTTTTTCAGAAAACATTAACAATCTAAAACGTTGGGGAAAATAGAAGAATATATCGATTTCGATACAAGATCCATTTCAATATACCTCTCTGGGTAGTATCTGAGGTAGTAAGTCGCCTTGTTTGGGAGCAAATAAGCTAAGTATATGGTTTCGGAAACAGTTTGTCCAAACTCATTTCAGCATGCTGTATCAATTGTTTTTTAAAAATATTCATCATTTATTCATTTCGGTTTATTCACCTTATCGTCTAATATTAGATTAAACTTTTATTTAAGACATTAAAATATTATTTTGTGATGACGATTATGATGATACTAATAATAATAATACTAATAAAATACATGTGAGCGTCTTGAATGGACACGACCAATAAGTCTAAAATAGTTAATTGCGTACCTGATATTTTGATTAAATATTTAAAACGGTAAAGGACGATTGCCCTGGAGAAAAGTTCTCGATTTTAATTGGAATTTCCAATTTACGCTCCAGTTACTGTCAACAAATTTCAGTTAATAGAGCATTTTATGATCAAATTGAGTACTTAAATCTTTTGGTATTTCTGTAAAGCCAAAACGGATCAATGAAGTACAAATCTATTTGTGTTAAAAATTCATTTTATTTTCAAATACATTTCATTTATTCATTCATCAATTCAAATGTCTTGTACTTGAAGGGGTAAATTCTTTTAAGCCCCTATTCTATTCACGTATCTCAAATAGAGGAGAACATATCGGCATTTTCTTATCGAGTTCATCCGATAAGTAGAGATAGAAATCTAAGCATTCTGCAGAATTTTATTTATATTATTCTCATTGCTAAATTCCGGAGACTCAGATAATACCCTAAACAAATTTTGCTAAAGGGTAAAATCGAGCAGCACATTAACCTCACCCATCACATTAAAAAATGTTACGTACTTTGAAATGTATTGTGTTTTGCTATCGTCTTTGCAGAACTATGTGATCTTAATAATTTAAACATTTTTTCAACAATTATAAATATTTCTTGTTCGTTTTTTGAACGAATTTCTCAGTAATTCTACATCTCAGCATAAGAATGTTTGGTTAAGGTGCTCGTATTTTTAGAAACAAACACCGATTTTTAAAGATTTCCTTTTCAGTTATAAAATATTTTTCTCAGTTGTGCATTTTTTTACTAGTTTTTGCCAGTCTTTCAAATTTTTCAACTGAATCCATTGATCACAACTTATAGCTTATTTCTGTGCAAAAATATGATCTTTAAATAAAGATTTGTACGGCATTTGAAAGTCCTTTTAGGTCTGGAGCTGCCGGAGAAATCTGCTAATACAATACAAAAGTTGAAAAATATTGTTCATGTTTACGTTATTCTTGACTTTATTTAAGGGTACAGTTACTGGCAAAGAGCAATCACATAAGAGTGCTATTTTCTTGAAGTAATAATGACTTTATATCAGCAGTTGTTGTTGTCTTAAAAATAAAATCTCAGCGTATTAATTATTTAAAGCTTGTTACATGAACTTTATCCATCGACGTCCATCGTTCCAAAAGTCACTGATTTCTTTCAACCAATAGCACTACATTAATGTTGATCACTAGGGCTGACCTAATAAAAATTCATCCAAAATTACGAATGAATACACATATATGTTTCCCTTCGCTAATCTCAAGATTTATTGATACTATAATTATTCCAAAAAAAGTTGATTGATTGAAATGATGGCGTTGAACTCTTGTGTATCACATTTTTCTTTTCATTAGCAATTAAGTATTTGTAGAGTGGAGCGTTATAGATGGGCCTATGCACAGCCTACTTTCATTAATTATGCATAATACAGGAAATTTTTAAAAATATATCCATATCTTCCGTGTAACTTACAAGGAAACATTAGAAACTATCCAAATTAAGGAATTTAAAACAAATCGTCATGAACCAATATCGGTATAATTTATTTAATTGCAATGAAAATTTTTCGCATGCATATTAAAATTTGCAGTAGCTCAAATGCTGAACTTTTTTAAAATATGCATTAACAGTAATATATATATATTTACATATATGCATACTCATTTTAATAGTGTCAGGCTTTTTTCATAAGACTTCATATCTAAATTAGCAATTTTGTATATCTATTTAAAACTATTACCGTTTTATGCAAATAATCTTTGTATTCCTCTTTCTAATATGAACCATATTACATTTTAAATTAATTATAAAGATCCACCCGATTATTATTAGTTAATATACGATTTATTAAAAGATAAAAATGACAGGTCATACAGCCTTAAGATTTTACATTTAAATAACTGTATAATCCTTTAATTTTAGATCTGGTTTTTTCTTCGTGAACGGATTTGTTGTTCAGACGCATGAAGGCTAATTTACCACTAGCATCAATAAACCGTATAATGTGAATATGTTATCAGTAATTTAGTAGAAGGGTTTTTCGGAAAACAACATCTGAATAAACTCAAAACAGGAAACTTTAATTTATCATTAAAACGAGAGTCCTTTTCGCATGCGTTTACAAAGCTATTTCCTCCGCTCTACCGGCAATAATCTCAATCCTTTGCACACGAATAAATAATTCATTCAGGAACAATTAATTATGAGATATCTGGGTTTGTGCATATGTATAATTGGAAGTCACTACTATTCTAACCTACAGCAAAGTAAAAAACGTTTTAACATCGAAAGCAATAAAATTATTTCGGTAAGTTATCCAGAAAAGACAGAGATAATTGTCATGACATCAAGAGTCCAACCATATAAGAACCCAGGACATATCTTCTTTTTTTGAACTTTACGGCATTATAAATGCGGTTTGCTGAGTCTTGCATTTATATATGTTCTAGTTAAAATGCTAGAATTGGACCCCAGAATTGTGAGCAAGATTGTTGGCAGTGTTCATTGTGCATTTACTATTTGAACTCATAGGGAAGTTAATACGAAGTATGACATTGCAGCTCACTATAGTTCACCCAAAATGAAATTTAATCATATCATGCAAATAATTCTGCAATTAACCTTTATGAACTGCCAATTTTTAAAGTGCTGTCTTATTCATAGGTCAGAATCATCAGAAAATAGGAAATAAATCAGATTATTGCCATTCACGTGCAAAAGTGCAGCATCCTCATTCTTAATTGGATTTTGTTTCTACAACACCATTTGAATGGAAGAACTTGCAGGAAATGTGCAAGCCGAAAATGGCCTCACAATTTTGTTGAACTGCAAATATCTTTTCCCAAATTTTTCATAGCTTTAATATTAATAGATCATCTTTACCAATAGGTGACTAAAGAAAAAATGTATTAATATCTGTTTATTAGTATATTAATAGGCAATTATCAATCCTTTAGTAAACAGTGACCTTTTCAAAGGCGAGGTTTCCTTATCAAAAATGTCGACAATATGTTGAACCTAAAATTCACATGAAACGGGCTCCTTAGACACACTTATTTTTAATCCTCCTTTCTACTCTACAAAATTTCATTTACCCGCATTCCAATGCTTCAATATTATTAAGAATTATGTAACATTTTGTTTGACCATGAGTAAATACAACAATTGCCAATAAATACGGTAATAGTGAATTCGTCAATGAAAGCGTCCTTAAGTGTCATGCTCAACGGTTTACATCCACAGGTGAATTTTGGTGACAAAATGTGGTGCCTGAATGCTAGTTTCTCTTAGGAGAGGAATTAAGAATAACCCTTCTCAACACCACTTAAGCCTTGTCAATAAATGGGAAGTAAATGGCTGATAATCATAATAACGGTAAATAATAATCATAAAAATTGCTAACATATTTTTTATTCTAAATAACCCAGGTGGAATTTCTTGACCATCTTTTGGGAGCAAATATTCAATATACCAGCAGTGTATATCTCAACGTATTATTATAAGATCCTTCTGATTTTACTTAGGTTATTAATATCCAAGCATTCGTCGAAATAAAAGAAACAAATTTCGTATTATAGGCAAATGACTAAAGTAATTCTTTATATTTTACAAATTGACTTCTGAATTAATAACAACCATGTACTAAATAAATAAATTAGGCATGTTCACTGTCATAGCAGACGGCCTAGACAGTCAGAGAGGAGCTAATAAGCATATAAACAATATAGAACATCAACTGATTGGTAACATTTTCACATTCTAACAGATTATCAAATCAAACTATATTGAACAATTGTCAGAATGGTCTCTAACGTTGGATTAAAGATGCTTTTGGTACATAGTAATCTGTATGGCACACTAAATGTGGAGCTCCCAATTAAGCTTAGTCAAGGAGGTGACAGAAAATGAGGTTCATTTATATAATTAGCGTTTGTTTTTACGTTTTAGGTTTTAAAGCTACGTACTACCTGCATTAAAACCACAAGTAATGTTCATATTTAAACTTGATGCGGGTTTTTTATGTGTAATTAAGTCGTTATATAACAAATCAAGGGTATTTCAAATTCTGAATTTCAAACATTCATAACGTATATTTAGCTCAAATCTGCAACTATGTAACAAAAATCTTTACGATTCACTTCAAGGTTAATGCATAGTAGGAAAATTCAAGTTGGATAATCCATAAACATAGTCGTTTGCTCAAGTATGGACTCAAAATTACAGAAGAACAGGAGGTAAACGTGCTGTAGTAGAATATGGATGATATGTTCTAGGTACTCTTAATTACATTAATTGATTTGGAGTTCAGAGATCATGTTCAAACTAAAGTCAGTCTGTTTAACTGTAAAAACACATAGTGAAAGACATTATAATCCCTTTTTATAGTGTAAAAGTTGAGGATAGTAGATTTAAAGTCGAAACGATAGAGAATTAAAAGGAGAGACTAAAAGTATACCTATACTTTGAAAATGCATAATAGTAAGAAAATAGCTTCTTGATAAAATGTTAATATACGCTGTAAAAGATTACTTTTCACTTCAAAGTTCATATGTACTATGGAAGGTGGTTCATAGATTTTATGGTCATTTCATTTATTGACATCAATGCTTACATTTGAAAGAGTTTAGATTGAGAGACAGATATTAAAATATAACCTATGAGTCAATTTATTTAGGGAAAAAAGTTTAAAGTTTTCATATTCTATTGCATTGAACAGAGAGCCGTGCTAAGCATTAACTTCAGCGTAATTTAAATTTCTTTTACATCTCTGGGTCTTACGGTGATATTCATCAAGCAATTTTCCCTTCATTTCATCGAACAGCCTTAAATTCGAAATAATTAAATAAAAGTACACGTACGACACCTCACAAAATAAGATTAGCGGTTGCTAGACCAATTTCTTCTTTACCTTAATAATTTTTAATGTTGTTATTATATTTAGGGCAGGCTTCAAGAACAACTTTATTATTTTAACAAATGAGACCAATCTGAGATAAATTATGTTCACGAAGTTTAAAAAGTCCTCATGAACTTTCATCTTGGTTTATTGAATATTGTTCTTTAACTTTCTGCAAATGTAATAATTAAGATTAAAATGAATAGTACTTTTACTTCTATTCCAGAAATGTTTAGGAAATTAAAATTTTGTTCTCTAAGGAAGGAATTGCATAAAACGAAATCCTTTGCCAAAACGATACCAAAACATAAATCAAAATACCGACAAAATGAATGATACTTCAAACCGGCAAAACGAATTCGCTTGTTATTCTTAACCATGAATATTTGCAAAAGAATGGAAACTGAAATCACTTTCATAAACAACTTTGGGAGGTCATAAAAAATGGAAAACAAGTCAAGAGTAAAATGGAAAATAACATGACTGTATTCAGCAAAAAAATTTGATTTATCGCGCTTGTTTCAAAATGACAGTTTTTTATATCCTCTTTTTCACTCTCTAAAAATGTCTATTGAAGCAATCTATTTATCATTTTTATTTGATCTAATTTATTTTTAATCTTTCTGTATTTGCTAAAAATTGAATTATTATATTTGTTAAGGTAGACCGTCTTAAAACTCCGAGGTGCTCTAATTTCCAACGTTTTTCCACTTTCATTACACTACATTCTCCACTGCGCACGTCCATTATGGCCTAATTCTGTTTATTATAAAGCCATAAAACAGAAATTAAAGTGGCATAAAATTAAGAGAACGTGCCTTAAGAATGGTGGTTTAAAATATTCACATCTTCTCGGATTAGTTTGTGCTATATAATAACTCCGATTTTCACTAAATGGAATAAAGGTTGGGCTTTTTATGCAGCAGGTTAAACAATTTTAAACTAAATAAGATCAAAGTCCTAGTGCAAAAGGACACTTTTTGGAAGCAAAGAGAAGATAACTGCAGATAAATATTTATTTTACAGAAATGAATATACCAAATCGAAAAATCAACCAGTGTCGCATTTACCTATGTGACATTAGACGGAGAAACATCTATTTTTATTTCACTTGGAAGAAATTGATCTAAAATTTGAATTGTACAATAATATGAAGGATATTTCGTTTATTCGTTCGTTTTCATGACAGATTAAATTTCATTAAATATATAGCTACTTTGTGCATTTCCAAAGGAAAGGTGATGAAACGTAATTCGGAACACGTGGCCAGTTCATTGAATATCAGTTTTCACTATGGGCTTTTTTTTTGACATTACATCCAGACAAATTTGACTAATCCGTCTCTGATCTGAGTAATTCCAGCATATTATGACATTAAGAAGATGACATTTTGTTTTATCTCACTCGACAATAAAGTTTATCAACTTATATATGAAGAGTAATAGCACAAATAGATAGATATGTTAAACGCTGTCCTACATTTAAGGAATAAATGTGAATTAGTATAATACTAAGTTTTATGGTACAAATCCAAAACAAAGCGATTTTCTATCATTTCTTTAAAAAATTCTTGTACTAATAACTCTAAAAATTTCACATTTTTAATGATCGCTTGCCTAAGTTCTACCAACCAGTCGGATTCCCAAAATACAGGAAAGGAGCATAGGTCAATCATTTTAGTACTGTTATTTTTGGGTATATATAGATTTTTATAAAAGTTTTCAATGCTGACGAATATCTAGTTTAATTAGTTACTAATCCGTGACTAAAAATTGGGCATGAAAATTGATAATATATCACTTAATGAATTTGCAAAATTGCAGTATCATCGGTCAGGTTAGCATCTGCTAACTAGCATTAGAACATGTGAATCAATCTCCTTATAACAGATACTTTTTCTGTAGCATCTTATACAAATGTTGATGAATTGAGTAAAGTTTGACGATTTGTATCTAGCTTTCTAGAGGCTGATTTCTATGATTTTGTAAAATAAAAAAGTGTTCTTAGAAAAAATAGGCAGTATCACCGATCTCACTCCTTTTCCAGTTCATTGGACAGGAGAATATTAACCAACTCCTTCGCGTAGTTTCCATTTTTATTTGCTCGCAGGACAAAATTTCCGGAAAGAATAAGTCAGTTTAATGCGCTATTAAATAGCAAGAAAATGAAGATAGGCTAGATTATTTAGATCGACTGATATACGCGGATAATATATGGTCTTCCAGTTTGAAATGTTTGAGAATATGAAAAAAAATATTCGGATAGAAATTTTGCACACTATATAATTCGATTAGGGTGCAGTTAGCAAAGCCAAACGAATTAAAAGTCCTTTATTTCAAAGGTATTTTTTAGGTGGTTTCAATATCTAAAATAATTGTAACGCCATTGGATTGGCGGAAAGCAGAGAGGGGATTTTAAACTCCAAAGAAAATCACTACGTGAACAATTTGTGCCAGTTCTTTTGAGAGCTAGTTTATTTAAATTGTTTTAATGTTAAACACGGGAATACCTATTTCTGTAATGATAAGATTCGATAAATAGAAGCTGATCCCCCTCCCCGTCTTAAAATCACGTAATGACGCACTCACAATATAAAGAGACGTTTCCTGTTAGCATGTCTTATTTCACCTTTTCCTCATAACTCGGGTCGTCCTCGTTAATAACTGATACCTTACGCTTTCCTTCTAGTCCTTCCTGGCAGCCCCATCCTCCCAATTTTAGTTGTCCAATTAACGTGATGTCATATATAACACTCGGTCTTCTTACTCAGAAAAGATTACTAGATTTAAGAGAGCATAGTTAGCCTAATTTTGTGTTCATCTTAAAATAGCATTTTTATCTGGATTAGAACTACTCTGCGTTTATTATATTTAGAGAAAACTTTCTATTCCATGAGTAACATATGCTTAGGAAATTCAAAAGAATACAATAGGATTAAAAGTACATATAATTTTCAAAGTATAAATTATTCATGGGAGTTAAGATAAATGCCTCCGAACGAGATTTACCTTATAAATATGGAATATTTTTATAAAATTTGTTTTAAAGAAACAGCACCATGCTGTAAACAACATAATTCTTTTTCAATTATTTGGGCTTCCAGTTTTTTACATTTCTATCCGTGAAATGAAACGTAAGCATTTTAAAGAACTCAAATTTTAAGCATTATAAATGCTTCATTCAATTTAAACATTTGCAATAAAAAGGAATTTAAAAATCAATTAAATAAACTATCTATTAATAAATAATCAATTCTATAAATTTTATAAAAAGAAGCCAGATAGAAGAATGACTGTCTATTGATGCTTAGACCAAGTAAATTAAGTAGAAAGAAAGTACAAAATATATTATTAAAGATGCTACATAACTATGAAGACGCAATTACCTATAATGTTTGAGATAAATTAAAAATAAATAGCTTTCGATTGGACGAAAAGGCAAAGGAGGCAGTTGTTTATAACTCGATGTCCGAAGGATAAAACATGTCAATTCCGTTTAGATGTCCCGAAAACATTCCACTTTGCTTTCTAAAATTTCTTTCAGATCAAATTGATTAACTTCTTAGTTTGACAGTTAAATATTGACTGACTCTTGTCTTATAAGCCCAATAAATATTGACAATAAAACTCCACTTAATATGTTCATTAAAATAAAGAACTGTTATTGTGTCCATTAATTTACCGTAATTTGAAAAAACTTCTGTGAGAACATTGGCACAACATCTGAGTAGCTGATGATAGAATTAATAAGCACTCTTTCCGATTTTTACAATGTCTTATTTTCTTCTCTGCTTTAATCGAAGTATTTATTTCCTTGATTGTCATCCATATTTTCTTACCTTAAAAACAAATTTTCAATCATTCAACAACTCTAAACTCAAAGTTTAACAAAGCCAAGATGATTTATTTACATTAATTTTAAATCTCCATTCTAGAATAAAGGGAAGCAATTCGGTCTTTAGATTGAAATATTATTTCATATATAAAATTTATTTAAGTCGGAAATTAGTTAGTTTGAAATTGGTATACATTAAAATCTCATATTCTCTAATATCACAGGTATATTGGTAGGATCTACACTTCGTCATTTTTGTCGAATGTGCGGTATATTCGGGAGCAATGCCTTCTGTCATTTAAATTCTGGTAAGTTGAATATGGATAGAATATATCAATGTATCGATAGTTTCCTATTTTGCTTGAATGAAGACTTGCATAAATAATATGTTATAGTTATATTAAATTAATTTACAATAAGAGCATAAGTAAAAATATAGTTATTTTAGTTGCAGATTTGTTTCGTTATATGTAATATAAAAATTTTGACTAATGATTTAATTTATAATTATTCATTGCCATTTTCTCCACTTAATAAAAGTATGGGCAAGCTCTGATTAATTGTGTTTATAATGGTCTGTTTATTTATTGAATTTATGTCATGAAATGATTTTTGGACACACAAGGAAAAATTATCCAGTATCTTGGAATATAATAATTGTTAGATTTTCAATAGTGAGCAGGGTAATTTCTTGATAAATCAAAATTCTATGTACCCCATTCTTGTAAAGTAGACCTCCTCCATGTTGAGAATTTTAGGACGTCCTATTCCTGCCCATCAAAACGTCGTTAGGCTATAGTTGACTCACACTAGAGAGATAAGACAAGTTTGCAGTTAATCTAAGTAATCCAAGTAACCACACGATGGGTTTATCTAGGAATACAAGTTGTCTTCGTGCCATTGAGGATTGTAGACTAAAACACCACCGAGGTGATAGCAGTATATGTCCTGAATAACTGTCAATTTTCCAGAGGTGATCTACGCCCGACTATTGATGAACATGATGGGTGACTTAGAAACAGCCTGAGGAAATTGATTATCTCTAGAAAAAACACTTACTAACACCCATATTAATAATATTATAGTATTAAATTTAATTGCAAAACAGTGTTATTATTAAAAATAAAATTTTGTAAGATAAAAATATTAGAGTTATTTTATGTTTTAATAGTTTATAAAAATTATTACTCAAGAATATATGCGGAAAACTTTTAAATTAGCATATAATTGAACCAAAATATCATAAATAAAAGTAGAATTTCAACAAACCTGTAGTAGATAATTTTTTTAATCCATGTACTCCATTATTGACACCTGTTATTCCATATTTTGTCTAACGAACATAAACGAAAACCGATTCCCTGATTTTAATCCCTTCATACTTAGATTCTATGCATTTTCGTCATAATTAACTTTATGACAGCCCACAGTAAACATTCAAAATTACTGGTTCATTGTGCTTTCTGAGTTTAATATCTGTTTCAATCAATAAATCAAGTCCTGCTTATCTGGATAATAATGATGAGGACGAAGAGTGAAGTTGAGCTCACGTTCAATAAGTTTCCGGTCAAAAATTCTTTTATTTAGGCTTTCACAAACAGATGTCAAACTATCAGAACGTCCTTTTGTTTTCTAGTAGAAATTTTTTATTTTTTTTGTCAGTGCTTTAATAAAGCTCCTTATTGCCACCTTGCTAACTGTTCCTCCAACTTCTATATAGAATATACATTGGCGTCTTCTCTAAAGTTGAAGATTTTCAACTCAGCAGGTTTAAAAATATAAAAGTATTTATCATCCTTTTGCATGTGCATTGCATTAATTCTAACTGACAATAATGCCAGTTGATCTAAATGTTGATTGCGGGATATTTTGTTCCCCGAAAGAGCAAGCATGGCATTTTGTACTCGAAAATCAATAAAAAACCGTATTAAGATATATTATACCGGCATTTTTAATGTGCAGATAAATTTATTTATCATTCCTCACCGTAGATGCTAATAATAGATGAAAATTCGGAAAAATTAGTTTAAAATATTTACAAATGAATAACTTGAAATAAGATTTCATTTTTTCCAATATGTAAAATGATCCTTTAATAAGACCAACCGATAGATACAACAAAATAATTTGCAGTTAGGGTCACGTTAGTCAATTATTTAGTTCAATGACAATTTGACAATTTATGAGCATGCAGCAGATGTTTGAATACGATTGATTTTGGTCTATTGAAATACGCTAAATCCATTCGGATCCTTGAAATATTCCATTGTGGTATTTTTGTGCTTGCTAAAAATAAACTTCCACACGTCCAAATCTGTTAAAACACTGACACTTTTTTGTCGTCTTCTAACATTCCGGGATTGAGAGGTTTTCTGAACTGAGAAAGGAAAATGTTTTAAATTCAGTCGTCTTCAGAAAAGAGAATAAAGATTTCCCACCGTTTGGATCCTTACCTACGATTCATAAAATACCCACTATGTTAAGCTATTGTTTGAGTAAGCTTCAACCGACTGCATTTAAAAATATCAGCAAGCCTTCGGAACGCATTCGTTATCATGAAAGATTTGGTCTAATTTTTTAAACTTCCCAGAGAATGCCTCTGAATAAATTGTTATGGCAGTGTTCATGGTAAAAGGGAGATACAATCCCACTTTTATGCCGCATTTTATTTTTAGTTTTGGGATTTCCACTTCTCCGAGCGGATTTAAACAAAAGATTCAAAGTAAGCGTCTCAATTTGGCACATATAATCAGTCTTCATCAAAGTTTCTGATTTATTTCCGGTAACACTTGTTTAACCAAAATTTAACAAATGCTTTTTGGATTTTGATGCTAGAAACTTCTTGGAAAACTTTAGCCATGACAAAGTCTATATGGTTAATGTATTTGATGATGGACAAGTTCTTTTAGAAATATCAAGAATTAGCTTGAATTAACCAAAATTGATTATTTTATGTTTACTTCACTTGTTCTGATGATTAACAAACTTTTCCATTAATTTAGTGACCCATTGAACGATATGTTTATAAAATTCAAGTTGGCGGTTTTTACAATCTAGAATTATTATTTACAATTGGACATTCACTAACTGTTTTTTCGCTTTTACCATTTTTAAATAATTTTTTATGAAGATAGAAATAAGTTTTGTTTAAAAACCAATTCGAACTTGAAATTTACGGAAATTCGATTGCTTAATTGACGAATCATACGAGATTTAAAAAATCTTAATTCTTCAGGTTAGTTAAACTGGGGTTGTTCAAAATTGCAATTTTAAGATTTGCAATTTTGTTCCCAATACAATTTCACTGATCAAATTTATTTGAAAAATGTAGAAACAAACCTATATATCTGAATTATTGTCAATGAAAGGAAAGCAATTTTGTTTAATCTCCGCAAATCTTGGCCAGCGTGAACTAACTCCCACCGAATCAATTTATGATTTTTCCCATTGACATTTCAACCACATATCTACTTGGCTCTCTTCTCTCCAACTTCTAAAGACCAACTCCTACTGTCGATTCTTCCGACTCCTTCTCGCTTCTGTTTTATAGCCCCTTCTCTGTTCGTCAAACAAATTAGAAGAAGATGAATGAATCCACTTTTTACTTATATCTTTTATATGATTTTCAATTGCTAAATTTGGCATATTCAAGGGAATTTTTTGTATAGAAAAAAACTAAAAGCGTTCTCACTAAGAACAAGTGTATTTAGGAGATATCAAAGGACTTGATTTGTTCTTACCAAACTTAAGTGTTCTGTATTAGAAGAAAAAATTCCCCCCTGAGTTTGAAGTTTCGACATATCAGAGAGTGTATGGCATTATTAGAACCCAGCATGTGATTAAAAGTCTATTTCTAAGTGTTTATTCAAGAATAACTAGTCGTGATTACCTTCAATTGAATAAAGGAAGCTTTCAAATCATTGCCCCTATTGTGGAATCTCTAATTTTACACTTCATACTGCTCTGATACCACCCTGGCTAAACATCTATTGAGTTTTGAAAAACGATCAACAAGATTTAGTTGGGAGTTGAATTGATGTGTTACTGTTAAATAATGCCGACCAGTGTTAAAAAATGTTATACATACGGCACAATGAAACTGCCACAGTTTGCTATAAAAGCAATACCCCCAAGTTCCTCAACTTCACCTTACCTTTTGACTATTCTTCCAAGTAACGCGTTGAGTTGTCTCTACTTTTCTACGTCCCTCTTTCTGAACCCTACTCATAGTACGCCTTTCATTCATTACGTCGCCTTGACTTTTGTCTCAGTTTTTTAAACTCCACCATGTTGAAATTCCCTCGGTTTTACACATAAGCTTGTTTTCAATCAATTATTTAGTAGAGAAGTCTCCACTATACTTTATTAATGGAAGTATTCACATTGCAGCCACTGTCTTCCTTATAATCATACCTGTGGAGAGGTACGTAGAAGCTTAAATATCGATTGCTCAGGAACTTCCTCTATCCTAACATTAGTAACTCGAGAGCTCTAGCCCCTCTTCATAAGCCACTTGAGATCTTTTGATTGGTTGAATGACGTTAAATTCATACAAGTCCGCACCACCTTGCTAATTTCTTCACTATCAGGACAGTATGCTTTTGAGTGAAAATCCGTTTTTTCCCAACTAAAAGCTTTGTAAATCGAATGGTTCCACTACCCAATCTTTTTAAATTGACAAATTCGATATAGCTATCAGACAAATTTAAGCGGGATTATGAAAACTCAGATAAATGCAAATTTTGACTCATGAGTAATAATATCTCCGCGTTTATAGCATAGCTTTAGCTGAACGGAGTGTTCACGAATGCTCAAACCATGAAAACGCAATGGACAAAGTGATGCCAATCGCAGCTCGGGTTATGCGAAAATCGCTGGTTTCGGGACAGAAACTACCAAACTCCATAATCTGTTTCTCTTTACTCAGTAAATGTATTACTGAAAACTATACATCCCCTGATCATTGAAACGACTTTTAGATGTACTTAATAATTTGGGTGAATCGAACATAACTCATCGCCTTCAATCAGTATATAAGCAAAACACAATTTCTCATATCATAACACTCATATAGGATAAAATAGCAAAATAAAAATCTGTCCATCATAAGCATAACAGAAGACAATTTACAAAAAGTGAAATGCCCTAACCGGCATTTTGAAGAGTTGATTCATCGGACATTTCCACATCCCAAGTTTGATTTGAAGAAGATGGTAAAGCCACGCCTTTTCTCTTTTGTTGTAGGGCAGAGGCATAGGCTTTCGTCAGCTCCCTATGCCGAGCGATATCCGTAGCAACGTCTCTGTAATCCTCAGGCATTTCAGTCACGTAGATGGGATGAAGACTGTCTTTTAGGAAAGGAAACCACTCAGGTAGCATATAGGGCTTAACCCAACCAACCAGAGGAGTTTGACCACAACGATAGTAGACGCATGAGTGGTAGAATAGAACACCGTCTAGCTAAAAGGGAAAAGTCGATTGATCACACCGGTCTTTTTAGAGCCCATATTAAGGACCTAAATTAAGAGATGCGAAGCTTTTAGTGAGATTATTACGATTTAATGATACTGTACTTGCCATATTTGATAAATAATGTCATTTTGTCTTCCTAACAGCCTCGTAAATTTATTAGTGATACAAGGGGGTTCGTGAGCTCTAATCATCAATGGTTTAAAGCGGAAATACATCTAAAAAAGATTTCAAAATATGAGGACAGATTCAGGGAAGGGGAGGAAATGCTTATTTCTGAGATGATTTATTAATTTAACGATAACCATTTATGGAAATAAAAAACGCGCCTAGTGTAATTTGTGGTTGAAAGTCAATTCACCATCAGACCGATGACAGATTTGTTGAAACTACTTGTCATTACGTCAAAGCCAGCGTGCACTCGCATACTGATAGGACAATTGGACTATTTTGGTTTTAACTGTGTAAGACTTAAGCCTTTAAGAAGTAGGCACACAAACTTGCCAGACTAAACCGGAACACACGCTTGCATGTAAAGTAAACGAATGTGGAAGCCAAACTGAGGGCTCAGTGTGGTTATTGGCTTAATCAGGGTACGTAGCCATTGGTTGCTATCACTGTGGTGAAGCTGGGCGGACATGAGGCAAATGACCGCCTGCAATCTTTATGTACCTTGGTCCTTATTCCCATTTTTCATACAACTTATAGACTTTATACCATTATGTACTTGCTTGCCTCATCTATATGATGTGCCTTAACATAGATATATTTAGATCACACTTCCTACACCTGTCAGACGTGAGCTTCTCATCCCAAAGATAAAATATCGATTTGCGGATTAGGCAAATTTATAGGTGTCTTATCAGATAGACATGTGTATGAATCTAAATCTGCTTTGTTGAAAAAGCTCCATTCAGAACAATTTTCCAACATAACTGAACAGCCGCAAATAACCGATGGATAAGCCATGTTGCCACTGAAGCACATTAATTAACGACCTCGCCAGTAGGTAGGGAAGCACTTATCAACACGCAGATCAGTCGGATCAACGTGGAAGAACAGCAGCCAATGGGAAGCTAAAATACCTAGATAAACTCATCACAAGGTCCTATACTGATAGGAGAAATAGTGGTCATTGTGGTAAGATGGATGCTTCCTCTCACCTTTTTACTCTGTAATGCTTCTTGGCCCATTTCTATTGTTCATACGGTCACAAATCTTTGTCCTATCTATGAGATATCCTTTAGTATTTATTTAGATCACTTTTTCTACAATATACATCTTTGTTCAAGAAAAAAACAGAATTGGGTAGAGCTTTCTATTAAATTAACAAAGCCGGAAATATTTTAACCTACAATAAACTTACGGCCAAAGAATAGTACACATAATACTGATTGTCATAAATACCATTTTCCAATTAGTACTATTGCAACGAGGTTACCATGATCACTTTCTTAAAATGCCGCTAAATGTTCACTTTTTTCCTAATAATAACGCAGGATAATACCAGACAACTTTCTCTGTGGGAATGTATAAACAGCATTGAACGAAACCAAATACTAGCAACAAGATCGTTGGAAACTACTGAGTTAATGAGCTCAATCAATAAAAACGATATATCTGGTAACAATACCAAAAGGACAATTGTAAAGAGTGAATATCTTAGCTTAAATACTGTCATCTTGAAAAAGTCACGTAAGAAATACTTCTTTCAGTACAACGGACAGCAGCCCCTCACTTCACCCCAAATATGGGAAAGAAACGTTTGAAATCATTGTGATTTCACTAATTGTTAGTAAATAAATTAAGCCAATAATTAGATTATTTGTAATACTGCTTGGTTTGCGTAGTTATCTGTAGCAAAGAAGAAATACGCAATTAAATATGTAATAGTTAGAATCGGCAGGTGATACAATTTTTGTGGAAGAAATAGGGAAAATAAATTTTAAGTGCCAATGAAAATGACAGAACGGGGCAGATAATCAAGGAAATCGATAAATGAGCTCACATACCCAAAAGAAATACTACTGATTTTGGCTAGTAGACGTTATGTCAACAAAAAAATAGGAATGAGAAGGGTAATTTGGTAAAGAACATTAGAAACTCCTCGGGGTTCAGTTTTCCAGAAATCCAACAATTACATGCACCACAAATTCAATAATTTCAAATGCTATAAAAATCCGAACATTTCTGAAGCAACCTATCAGATCATAATCTTAAATAGGTCTGAGTGAGAGAAAGGAAAGAAATTCAACGAGTTGGCATCAACTACCTAGTGCCTCAACTATTAAGAGAGAATGCATTGAAGCGGAACGAACAACTAACTAATTTAGTTAATCAGAGAATAAGCTCTGAATATCGACAAACACAGGGACCTACGTAGAAAATCAGGTTATCCGGATATTGGAATAGCCGTCGATGGAGAAGTGAACTATATTCATTGCACAATCCAAAAAAATGAAATTAAATTTTTTTGAAACCATTAACTTTCCTACATTTTTTAGTAAAAGCAACATAAACAAATTAACTTATCTTCAGTTAACCTTAAGAAAAAGGTATTCAAATCACGTGTTTTTAAATTTCACATTCAATATGTAAAAGAAACTATAATTTACAAATCATTACTCCTCATAGAACATAGAACGTTGGTGGCATATAAATGAAACAGTTAAACAGAATATTTCAACAGCTGAATACCTCAAATGGAGGCGGAGATGAAAATACCGATTTCATAGTATCTTTATCACAGGCGTACGCGGGAACAATTTTAAATTGGGCCTATAAGAGAAAGAAAGTCCAAATTACAACCGTATGGGTAAATTATAAAAATGAAATGAAGTAGCGACATCACACCGGGTCAGTATTTTCATAAGCTTCGACGTTAGTCTTATGATAGTTTTCCAGCCATTCACATCGTTCGAAGAACTAAACAAATATTAATACATGTGAATTAAATTAGAGGATTTTAAAGCAATCTTGGAGGTAAGGAGAACTAATCTACCGTAACATCATCATAGGAAGTCGATTTAAAGGATATCAAATCGAGAACCATAAAAATGAGCTTCCCATCTGGGAATTCTGACGAGGCAGAATCTTGATGCACCTTGTTACGATTATCAACCATGATACAATCTAAAACCGTCTCATAGCGATGCATCATTACAGAACTTTGGCCCAAACCGCCACCTGGAAGCCTGGAAAGAAATGACTCGATACGAGTGCCCGATCTTGCATATACATCCGTTCTCCCCTTCCAAGCGACTACGCAAACGTGACGCCCCTTGGGACACAATTTAAAGAGGTAGTCGGTCTCAAAATCTTTCGGCATGAACAAAAACCATTCGGCGAGCATAATCATAGAGCGCTTCCTGCCTTGACGACCGACTTTGCTGCTTTTATTTGCAGGCTTTTCTGACCAGGGATTTTTGACCTGATTCAAATCGCGATTGCTATTAAATTTATCCCTTCTTTTTGCATTCCGCTCGACTTCAAACAATTCATTTCTCCAACGACGTGCTTGATCTTCCGCAGGCCACGTATTTTTGTACAGAGAACGGTGTGGAGAATCCGCATGATTATTCACAGCTACTTGTATTTGATCTGTGCCAGATAAAGCAGAAAGTTGATGCGACAACCCATTCAGTTGATCAACGTAATCCATCCTAACACCGCGTAAAACACAGACTTGTACGGTGGAGCAAACCAAAAGTAGGCTAAACTAGCAACGGCACCGACCAATAGGAGGGCTTCTCCTTCTAATGCATCTAGGCCCACGCTACAATAAATTGATGGGCCAATGGTAAAGAAGCACGCTGGCGTAAAGCTATACAGTGGACTAATTTCCAACTTCATGACGTTTTATCACTTACGCTAATGGCGTGCGTGACATGGCCGTTTCTGTGTCACATTTCTCTCTTTTCCTCAACTTTCCATCGAATGCCTGTACCTTCAATCTGTCATTTATGTGGCTTGTCTATGGTCAGTGCTTCTGTCTACGCTAGGCCGTCTCACAATCTCAAAAACTTAAAAAAGATCCGATTATTCAAGGCCTTTGAAACTGCGTGTGAATAATAAAGAACGTATTAATTTCACTCAAATAAAATCTATGCTCTTTATCAAACTTCCAAATATCTAATTATGCAATAGTTTTATTGACCACCTATATAACTTCAGTAGCCTTATAAATTAAACATTTTTATTAAGAAAACTAAATGGAATATTTCATAATGCTAAAATACTTTATTGCCAAGGTCATTTTGTTCGGAGACATCGGAATAATTTTGACGAACACAAATTTGCCGCATTACAGCCTTTATGTTTAACGTTCAGTGTTTTATGCATGATGAGGGTTTCGTGTGCTAATATACTTAATTCTATCGCGTGGATTTTTGTGTTTCTAATAACGTGGCCCTTGTCATTTGTGTTGGCTATCATTGAAGTCCTTCTTATTCCTCTTTGTGTTTGTTCTACAAGGGTGAAAGATATGGTGGAGGAACTTGACCGGATATCTAAAGTATGTGTTTTAAATGTTTATGTATACAATTACGCTAACAAATATCGTTTTATTGTTGGTATCAGAATTTTATTGTCATAATTTTTTCCTGCCAATATTGGTTATTTTTGGAAATCAACTATTTTTTATTATTTTCTCTTCTCCCTATATACCTTCTTATTCTTAGTCATATTTATTTTTACCCATTCAATGTCCATATTTTATTCTTTATTTCAGTGGTTCGCCTTTGTTCCTATGGAGAACGCGTACAAAAGTAAGCCAATTCGCACCCGGCAGGAAATCCCTGTGCCAGCTGATGAACCGGGATCTCCAGATCTAGTCTAACTTCGATTCTTTACTAAATTACCACCAAATCTATCCTAGACACTTTCCTACTTACTTGCCTTTGGTTTCGTATGAATGCATATTGATTTCCATTAATTTTCACGAGCCTCAAGTGTATATTTTCCTTTTTTTCTCCCACTCCCCGGTTGCATTTCTCTATCCTTTTTTTTTCGTTCTGCTTGTTCTCTTTTTTTACCCCCTCAGATGTTGTCCGTCACTAAATTTTGCGGCCTATATGATACTTGGCTTTTAATATACTCTCACGTAGGTTTGGGCCCGTTGTATTTGACACTGATTCCTTTCGCCAAATAGAGTTTTACAGTATTTTTATGTTGAAGAGTAAGTCATTTTATGGCGTTGGTCATTTAGCCGGAAATCACCCAAATGACCAAGTATGGACTTCGTTGTAGTTCTAATCACTACTTGATTTGTAATCATGCCGTTGTTCAGTTTCATTTGAGATAAGTAGTTATAGAATAACCTTCCTGCTTTAACACTTTGTTCCGGCAGACGTACTTTTCTCCCTGTGCTTTATAATAAATTATTCTGAGTTATCTTCTTTTCCAATAATTTAAAAATATGCAAACACGTGAGCATTTGAAACAAGCGACCTGCGTCACTATCAGGACTGCCCCATTTAAATGGAATGGAATAATAAGCAGTGAGTCCTCTATTAGATCAGCGGTATCGGATATGCGGAGCGATAGATCGGTAATTCTTCATTTTCAAAGTCTGATATTTTATTAACTAATCAACCGAATTGCTGGAAAGGAACCTTTTGACATGTGGTCTTGTTTTAAGTTTGATTTTTACGTGAGCATTCGATTCCCCAAGCTTACTAGGATAATGTTCATTATACTTGACTTGGGCAGAAGGAAAGTGTTGTGGAACCGCTTAGATGAGAAAATCATACTATACTTACCACCTTGCAGGTCAGAATTGACCATCCGTCACCAGATTTGCACTGGGGAGCGTCGATCTCGTGCCTTCTACCTTAGCGAACATTGACCACTGCGTTGTATATGCATTCACCTAAATCGCTTAGGAATCTGTTTTAGAACCTGTAACAAGGTAGTTCTTTGTATCATTCTGTGTAAGTACTTCTTTCCGCATTTCCGACGATTGTCTTCTTGAATAGTTTGTTTCTAAACTCCATTTTGCACCTATAAATTTTAGCACATTCTTGAAAACTTAAACTTCCAAAGGTTTTATATTGATTTACCTTAGACTTGTCTATTTCTAACTACCCTGCATCATATTATTAAAATTGAGAAACCATACTGATGATGCCCATTGATGAGTATGCATCCATTCACATACTAATATTGGAATCATGAGGCCAAGATGTAGAAATCACACAAACACTCGAGTAGTTTTTGGCTATAATGAGGTAATGGGATCCAATTACTTTTGGAGTTTTGTCGCTACTAACTTCTCCAACAATGGTTATTAGCTAGTTAGTTCCCCACAATTAAAAGCAGATAAAGAAATGTGCTAGCATTTTCTAAAAAATCCTCCAAGGCCAGTGTTGTTTGAGTAATTATTTCATAACAATCTTTATAATTTAACTGAGGCCACAAATATGATGGCTAAGAGGCTGTTGCTAGCGCTCATTATCAGTCTGTCTGACTGTCCATGGGTGGGAAATTCAATGTTCGTTGAATTGTTATCGTATTAACTTCTTCTGATTAGGATTCATATTTTGTGTAAAAGGTGAAGCTTTTTAAGTATCGATTTAGCTAAATTGTGGTTTTATCCTTGATTGGATACCCAATCACATGTATTTCTGCAATTTTTCATGACCTACTGATGGTCCTTCATTGGCTAATATTGAAAGGTGTAGATTTTTAATTGGTTGTATGGACAAAAAACTCTCAAATAAAACCAATTTTCCATCGTCATTTTATGATGTTAATAACGTAAAATACCAGATCGTAATATTAAGTTACTAAAATTTCATTTTCATTTCTTACACTTAAATGTAGATGAAGTTTACTCTCCAAGGTGTGAAGTTAAAAATTTAAGATGAACATCAATTTACGGACATCACTCTCCGTCTCTGTTGATCTGTTGAATTCTATTTACCTTTTTAGTTACTCCTTTTAGCGGTGAATGCATCTTAAGCGGAAAGGGATTCATACCCTCAACTGGTTATTTTTTCAGCCTCCTCTGAACCAAATCAGTTGGTCGCTGCAGAATCTTCAATCCCTTCGTGAAATTCTATTTATTAAATCCTAAGATAGTTACAATTTACAAAGTATTTCATCCAGTGTTATTAGCACCGCTTTAAATTAATCAACTAGTAGTATCATATAAAAATTGCTTTAAATACTATATAATGTCACTATAGTACGAAAAATATCAGATAAGTTTTGGGTTGCTGTGGTAATTTCATGCAGAATTCCTCAAATAATTTATTAATAAGGTCAAACCTTATGGCCAATAACAGCTATTCATACTGTAGAATAGCTTTGAAACAACTTTCGAAAGTTCTCTGATATTTTTGTACTCAAAGGCAATCCCAAATACTCATAGTTGGGAAATAGGACATCAAGAGAGATTAATGCTTCAATTCACTCTCTAAATGTGATGCACTTTTAGAAGGTTCTAGAGTATCGCTTGTAATTTATATATAAAATCTAAAAGCTTAAAACAGGCAAAGAAAAGGAGGTGAGAAAAGCAGTCGAAAATTGTGTTTTTGGTAACTCACGCTCTTGAGTTGCGTCCAAAGTGGACAGAGAAAATTAAGACATCCATCGTATCACATACATTTGAGTGTTGAAAAAGTACTCTGGGAGTTTTAAGCTACAAAACGCTGATGCGTCGGTGATAAAAGAGAAAAAGTGTAACATCATGTGAGATTGATTGAATGTGAGCAGAGTACGCAAATAATTGTAGGTCGCTTTCGGCCAGTGAAATGCATGGAAGAAAGAAAATACAGCCGATTAAGAAAATTCATAACCGTGCACGGTTCTTTGTTTCTGAAAGTTCTACCGTTTTTCGAAGCAAATAGTTAACTTTCAGGATAATAGACGTAGGTAAAAGAAAGCTCTAACGTAGATGAGCTGTAATTTCATTTATCGGTTCACTATGAATGTGAATATCGTAATAACTGAAATATCATTTGGGAACAGAAGAGTCGGTATCTAAGTATCAGTAGACCTTTGTAGTCAATATATGTCCTGTTAAATTTAAGTTGATTCAATAAATGTGTGGACTATTCTTTCTTACGTTTTTCATGGTGCTTAATTATTATGGCAACATTTTCTTTCTATAAATCATCTGTGAACTCTTATTAGTGCCTACTTGTAATAATGTCAGCATAACGTGAGAATATTATAATTCTTTTTACTTGGCGCTTCCTATATTTTTTTAGTGAAGATATTCGTAGTCATTCTTAATGAATCATTTAGAATAAAAAATCCATTGGTTAATTTTCCTCAAACAAGGTGAGAAAGAATCACAGTTTGGTGTGAGAAATATACTCAGAAGTGTGAGAAGAAGGTTCTGGAAAGGATGTCCAATAAGAAACATCATAACTAATTACAACTTCATTGGAGCATATTGACGGACACTCTCATTGTCTATGTAACGTATTTTCTTGCGTTTCCACTTGATATGACCGATTATGATAGCGGTGATTAAATTAATGAGATCGGAAAATTCTCTAATTCAAATATCGCCAGTCGTTAAAAATTCAACCGATTTAATATGCGCTTACTAGTACTATTGTTTCCAATATATTTTTTCTAATGATCTGATTTACTTTATTGTATAAGCGGCATGAATGGAGGCCGTTTTTGTGATATATGCTAATGATCGCACCAGCCAATCATAATGACTGTATTATCTAACTCAACAGTCATTTCTATCCTATCTGCATGGAAGAAAAACCAACCAGAGTGCCAGGATTTGTATATACTATCGGGAACCCAAATGAGGAATCAACGACACACCGAGTGCATGATCCTTCTTCTATATTCGTGCTCTCTCCTCTTTCCCTTCATTTACGTTCACGCACTTGTATTCCTTCTCATTGTGAATTTTTTCCCATTAAACTCCTATTCTATTCTTACAATTGATAGAACTTCAACAAATCAACGCTCACTGCTCCAGTGCTTACGTTTTCCCATATTTCCTTATCAGTACGCTGGTGCACATCGGTCCTGACAGCTCAGCAGTTATTTAGGACAAAATATGCTGTCAGTCTGGTGGTGTCTTGATCTCCAAGCATCAACAATATGATGACGGTTTGTATTCACATGTAAAGCCTTTGTTTAGTTAATAGTGTCTTAGAGTAACAGGAGTCTTGTCTGAGTTTGAGTCAACTGTAGCTGAGCGACTTCTAGTGGGTACTAAGATAATAGTGACAGAAATCTATATTTTCTAGTATCATTACAGTAGGGAAGAGAATTTCATTACCAAATTTGTTAACAGGATAATCACTTTCTCTAATAATGCTAGTGATTAAATCCTCAATAGCTGACCCATTGTAAGGCTTATGTAGTGTTTGATATTGAAGAATGACCCTCTATGCATTCCCAACATTATTCTTTGTTTGCATCCTCTATGAAATTGCTTCGGTTTCTCGTCCACGAAGCCACAGGAATATCTTTATATCCCTATGACTCAAACCCCTACCTCTTATATCTAGACAAGTTTACCAATTCTCTTTTTCCATAACTGTCCTGTTTCATTTAAAAGTACATCTGCACTCATACTTCATGCGCGTCTTTGCCTAAGTGACTCAAAAACTGTCTTTGTATTTCCACCGTGACAAACGGGCACACACCCGCTTGTCATACACCTGCTCCTTTTTTGCCCTCTCATCGCCCTTATTCCTAATCTCTCTCCTACCCACTCGAATCCTCATTGTGGCTTGATCAATACATTTTGGTCAAAACAGCTCTTGGTCTTCTGCTCTAGAATCAGCGTCAGCTGTCAGCCTCTAGTTGTTATCTTAACTCCAACAATGTATTTAACTATAAAAACCCATAAACCCAAGGCTCAATTTTGGCGATATGCAATTAATTTGGATACTGTGAAGTACTGATAGCTAGACTCACGTTGTATTTGCTACTATGCATACTCACGTGTGCTTCTCATTCTCCTTTCTAAGCACCAACGATTATTCGGCTCCTACAACACGCTACATCCCTCACCTTCCCCTATTCCTGCCAACATGACTCAAACCCACCGCGAGATTATCTTTTAAGTGTTTTTTCTCGGAATAAATACTGATCATCCAGTTCAGATACGTTTTATATAGCCTCTGTTACGCACTACTATTAAGGTTCCCCTAAGAATTAACGAACATGTGTTACTGTTATAAATTGTTTTTTCCGGCTCTGTGTTTAACAACGTTAAACAAACTCTTCAACAAGCTCTTTTGATCATACTCATTGTAAATAGAAGTCGCTTCAAACTTTCAGTTAGTAATTTTATGCTACAGATATCTTTAATGACTAAAAGAACTAATTTAGCACCGTTACACATCCATACTTCTATTTTTCGATTATCTTTATAAGCTAATTACCGTGACCATAAACATTAGGAAGGCATTTTTTCCAATTCAGTGTAAAGATATATTCAAAACACTTCCCTGTGAAGTAATAAAACCACAAAAAATGGAATGATTTATTACTTGGTTTAATTCGCATGATCTGCAAACCAATGGGAGGGGCAACTGGGCAAGCCATCGCACGAGTTGTGCACATAGTGTTTGTTTGCGATTCCACCATTAATTAGCATTTCAACACATGATTTTCCTAATAGAGTCCACTCTGGTATTCATTTATAGCTGGTTGGTATTTGAGTTAAGTGTTGCAATATACGGGGGTGTACTCAATAGCATGGTCTGGTCATCATTGACTGAATCAATAAGTCGATCCGCGTCAATGATTAAACAGTTATGATGTAATTCTAAAATCATTCTATTTGACTGCCTAAACATTAAGTAATGTATTAGAGCATTTTTTCCCAAATGTCTGCTGTATATTAGGAACTTTACGCAAGATCTTAGAGAGAACAAATTCTGGCCGGATCACGTCCTTCTAACATTGTTATTACTTTAATTTTTATTTGAGAATCTGTTGCAAGATAATAAAATGATTATTAATTTAGGGGGCAATAAGTAGATTTATTAATCCACTTTCTTATCATTTACTATTTCAAGCCTACTTCCAGAGCTTTCGCCGCTATTCTGCTGACTATCGAAGGCCACTGTTTGGTGCATCTCTGGATTTATTTATCACGAGTTCATCCAGTCCGCTGACAACGGGTAGATGGTTAGATTATTATTACCTTTGGTCTCCCATTTCATTGTTGAAAGCTTTTAACTAGTGCTCTCAGATGTATTACTATTTAAGAATCTAAAGTCACATAATTGAAGGAACTCAACTCTATGAAGCTAAAATAAAATTTTTTCTTAACGACTCGGAGTGGACCACCACTTTTCTCAAATCAGAACGGCAGTAGTTGAGTGTATATCGAAGTATACTGCAAAATGGCGATGGAAATAAGAAAGAGAGAAAAAATGAAGGTTTAGATACAAGACAGAATGACCTAGATGGAATTCACACTGGTAGGATTTGAGTTTATCTCAGCTAATCCTACTTTTAGTACTGAGGATTAAGTGTGTTAGTAGCAAAAAAGTAAAAACACTGTGCTTTTACAGCAGAGATAGGTAGTATCGCTGCAGTTGTAAAGAAAAGTCAGATAATGATTAATAAGGTATTAATGCTTTCTGAAATTGAATCTATCATATAATCATTTTAATGGGGAGATAAAATGGGGAGACAATAAAATATTTAAATGTGTACCAATTGACAATTATAAGACCTATTCCATTGGTATGAAAATGGAAGAGTATCGAAAGATTGCAATTAAAATACTTTAAATATTGTTACTATCTAGGAGCATCAAGTATGCCTGTTTTAATTAAATTGAAATCATTAGCTTATCTTAATAATTTCATTGTAAAATAGGTATTACAAGCAAGCGAAAGAGAGTAAAATCTAATGTTCAAAAGAAGGATTAGTTAGATGTAAAAAATGAAAGTCAGGATATCAAAAAAACTTGCATTGTCTATCTTCTGGATTCAACAGGTTATTCATTATTTTGGTTAAATATGTAAGGTTCATTGGATTTGAATCAAATATTTCAAAGTGTAAAATCCAGGATTAGCCCTCAAGATTCCTGGAGCACCAATCAGTTGATTAAGTTGATAGGTTGGTTGTGCCATCTCAACATTTCAATTTTTGATAGGCAAAAGTAGTTTGTTGTTACCAGTTATGATGATTTTAACAGCAAAGCTCAATGGAGATCAATCAAGGTTTGAGATTTTATTACGCTTCAGTTACCCCTTTTTAAATCTAAAGCTACTCACAATCAGGAAGGAAAAGAGAAAGAACAAAGAAGACTCATAGCCCAATCAATGTTTTATTAAGACCATAAATTTGCTTACATGTGTTTGAATACGCAGTAAATGATTGGTTGACTGATTAGCCAATAATTGCTACAATGACTATTTCATCAGTGGTCTTATCTATTTTTGCGAGCGTAGAAATCCAACAATCGATGATCCACGGCATAAGGATTGGAGCTTAAGAGTTTCTTTTGGGTGTCTTAATATTATTTAATTTGGTTTCTTATCTGAAACCTTATTATTTATTTATTTATTTCCTTCAGAAATGATTTCCTTGATCAGTATTAACTAGTCACTTGATATGAACTGATTACTTTGGCTTATCAGACATGTACTTCATGTTACAGTCATACCAAAATAGTTAGTTTATCATTAGCGTGCACTTTATATTGGAAAGTGGTCACTTTTTCCTAGCATTAACTTGCCACATAAGTGTGAATAAGTTGATTGGCTCCTTGTGTTTGTGAGGCGTCTGTGTTTATTTAATAATCTCTTGTATCCATGTTTTTATAAAAAAGGGTTTTAGTAAACTCAAATTCTCATTTCATTGAAATAATCATGGGAAACCTCAGTGAGTCAAAGATTAGGTATCATCATATATATATATATATATAAACAACCTAATGGAATATTTCTGGTACACCTGAGCGGAGTTCACTGGCTGTTTTCCTAGAGTAGTGGTTTGCCGATTATCGATTAATGGAGTCCTGTACCTAGTGTATTATTGGTCATAAGGTGATCAGTCAACTGTTCGAATTCCACTCTGTTAGATAAAAAGGAATATTTTAATTTAAAAGAAATGTATTCATATTATCATTAATTATTTACGAATGTTACATCACTGTTAAAATGTACTAAAATCATGGGTTGTTGTTTGGTATTATTTTGAGTAAATAGGCTTCGAGAATCTATATTGTTTAATTACTGAGTTCGGGAGATTTTTGGCTATTTTGGAGGAAAATAAGGCTATAATGTACTCCTATTTTTGTTGCGGGTATCTTGTCTTCTTCCTACGGGTATCAAGAAACTGTACTCATAGGATTATCTCTTCTAACAACGAGCAATATAGCAATGAGTGTTGGAGTTAGATAACAGCCAACGGTTTGCAGCTAACAAATTACGACAACCAATTCGTAGCTGTTTGAGTAAGAGTTAACAACATTTGTGAAGCACAACACCAAGAGTTGAGCAGACCAAAATGTATTCAAGGAAGCCACAATGAGTAACAGAGAGAGGGAGAGCAGCGTGCTGAGGAAGAGAGGAGATGAACAGGACATGTGTAGGAGTCCGCACTGACCAGTGTGTGTCGTCTGGAAAAACAAGAGTAGCTTTATATGAGTCACTTGGGTAAGGCCACGCCAGAGCATGAGCGCAGATGTACCTTTTATGTGAAGCGAGGCGGTTATAGAAGAGGGGAAATCGACGGACGCGTTTAGACTTGTCAGACAGGGGTTATGCGTCATAGGGACATAAATGAGGTCGCTCCAACTTCGTGGGCGGAAAAACTGAGGTAATATCGAGGAGAATGCGAATAAAAGGTAAATCTGGAAAATGCCTAGAAAGTTATCCTTCAAGCGCCTATTTTATGTTGGCGATTAATTAAAATTAGATTAATGTATACTTGATGTTATATTAGCGGTGAATGGTGAAACATTAAAAGTGAAGTTGAAATTAGAGCAGACGAAAAAGCCTTACAAATTGGTTACATGTTTTGAGAGAAGAAATAACCACGAACACATATGGATGGTATATGTGTAATAATTAATACGCTATGGGAATAAGTAATATAAAATTCAATTCTCTAAATGACCCATAGGGAATAGGTATTAATTTTTCTGGAGTCACTTTAATATTCCGTGTTTTATTAAAGCAAACATAAGCTTTAACATTATAACTATTGGTCAGTTCTGGGTCATAAGTAAATAAATAGAAATTGTAATTCACGTTTGAATGATTTGATTCTTCATTTTTAAGCTTAATTCAATCCATAGTTTTGTGGTATTTCATGAAATTGGTAGAAATGAGACTTTCCAATCCTATTAAGGGAAAAGTTAATGGCAATACCTATTCTACCACATTTCTCCTTGACCACCATTAACCATCAGGGCCGGTACTCCTTATCACTGGATATGACCCGAGGAGCGATGATTTCGTGACCCTGATTTAAAAGACGTGTATTGGACATAAAATATTACTTCCGTCTCTGATTTCTCAGCTCTGCAACGTTAAACTATTGCAAGCTGCTTGAGGTCATGCAAGATCATCCTATTTTCTCGGCCTGTTGGAGAAAAAAGTGAATTGAAGTGGCATGACTGACTGTCCTAATTGATCACTTGGTTAATAAGCATTGGACATCGTTCATATAAATTGCTGAATAAATCATGACATCCAAATTTCAGAAAGTGGGCAACCCATTTGTACAACAGGAATCAAAAAATCAAATGAAGAAAGGCTCTTCGTTACAATGACTATACTCGCAAAATCTTTTCCATTTACATTTATAGGGCTTACTGTCAACCGATTTCAGTGTCTTTCAGTTGCTATGACTTATATTAAAAATATAATATATTCCTATCTTTATATGGAAGATTTGTACAATCAGAAGTTATATAAGTCTTCTTATCTTAGAACATTTTGCAAATAAAACGAAACAGAAGGGATAACTTTGTCTGGCTTAAATTATCAATATGTCAAATGATTCTTCTCATTTCCTAAATAAGGCAGAAACATATTGAAATAATACAGAATAAATCATATGCTCACTTTTGTCTGCTTGTATGTTAAAGTAATTCAGCCTAGAACACCAATGTCAAATGCTATCCATACTCTCTCTCATTTGGGGGCTGACATAGCAAATCCTGTGACTGATTCACCTCTTACGAAGGGAAAGAGCCTATAATAGTGCTGTTCATATTTAAAAATTGAAGTCAGGGCCTAGACTATATAAGGTTAATTTGACAGCATCACCAAATGGTGATTTCCAAATATATATCCAAAATGGACCAAAAAATCCGTTTGATATCACTTAATCTGACTATTTTTATTTATATTACCCAGAGTAACTTAATAATTGCACTTTTTAATTGTGGAAAGCAGGTGAAATAGGTGGGCAGGAGGATGAGACCAACGTCAAGGTATGAAGGTATTTCACTTAGTTTGACTTTTGGATTCAGTTATACAATATTTCCTAAATGACAAGTTGCGGTTCAAAAATTTAAATATCATTAATCGCCTCCTACAGTAAATGCCTGTCTATCATGTCCGACGCTCATTGGCCAGTATTTTAATTACAATGGTCGGTCACGCAATTTCGACCAATTTTTTACTTACCGTAGTTGAAAATCAAAATTATTGCGCATAACTTCCAGCAGCTTATGGCCTTATCATAGCAAAGACGGGATAGCCAACATTTTTTAAGTTGGCAAGCTTGAAAATGTATATTTAAATAACGCTGTCCTTGATTTAAATAACACATATATAAATTCCTCTATATCAATGCATAAGTGAATTACTTACTCATTTACAGAGCGGGAAGCGAATCCAAGACGTGATTAAAAGAAAATATCTTATAAATCGTTATTTTGAAGTTATTTCGATAATTGCCATCTAACATCATAGCTCGCTTTTCTCTTTGATCAGCAGTTTTTCAAATCGGATTTGGCAAAAAATACTTACACTTCTATAGAATCAAATCCCAATATTCATTAAAATGTGGGCTTTTTAAATGACCCTGCGCAAGATATAAATTATTTATGTTATTATTATGTTGTTCAAAGCTGAATTTGGAGTATGTAGATAATTAAGTTAATTTTACTGGGGTGTTTCAATGCGATTGATATATGTACCTGTAATCATTAGGTGGGCAAATCATTACATTCTACCTAGATAATCAAATAAATAGAAACATGATATGCGTTTTCAACAGTCAATTATTCTATGCAACATTGTCAGTTTTTTGGACATGGTTTGAAATAAAACCACTTTAATGTTAATTTTTCAGTTAATAGTAAAAAAGGGTGCGCACAAATTCTACATTTCAATAGATAAGTTTGAGTTTGTTTATTATCACCATTGCAGTGCCATAAAGCTTTACAACTTTCACATAGGAAGTTAAATTTATGAAGCTGGATCATTGAAGTAAACCGATCAAAAGTAGATTAAATAATAAGATGGAAATGTAAATAAAATGAAAGTTACTCCGGGTGTAAATTGCGTAGAAAACGAACTACTTAATTTTGCATGTTCAGCAGGATAAAATACATTAGAACTTGTGATGCAGGATTCGATGTGTATGGCTTTTTGGATTGATACTCACTAGTACACATTCATAAACTTGGATGGACAAAGACACTGGTTAATTCTGGTCACAAACGGCAACTCATAGTTACTTTCCCCAAACCAAAATCAGGCAAATTAACACTTTCCACAACATTTATTTTTCGCACAAACTCACAACTTAAGCTAAGTAAAAGGTGATTTTAGAAAAAACTTGGTAAATTGGGAATCGGAGAACCCTAAGCAATTTTTACATGGCAATCTGCTGTAAATATTTTTACAATGGGTAATCCAATAATATGGTTTTTATGAAATGCTCATGGTTGAAAACAGGAATAATATAGATGAAGATATTTTTCCTAGAGTATAATATATTTGTAGTAATTGACGAAAGGGCGCCGAAACTTGATATCTCTGTTGGATATATTATGATTGATATTACATGACTGCATATTCAACGAGCATAATATAATACGTCATGTGAAAATCAACAATTATTATTTGCTTTAAAATAACTACCACATATTTAAAATGTACGATTAATTTTGCAGACGAAAAATTCGAATCCAACGGACTATAATTTTTTCCATACATATTGGCTTGAAAAACGATTAGCGATTTACAGAGATATTTTGTGATTTATTCCATGGAAATAAATTTGTCCGTCGTTATATCCGTATAATTGTTCATGAAAATCCCGTTATATTATATCAGTTTATGGAAAAATGTCAGAGTAAAAAACATCCAATAACTAATATAACCCATTTAAAAGTGAATGATATAAGAATTAAAATTCTTGGAATATAAGATGATTAATGATACCTACATGTAACACTTTCGATTCGACGTTAATTTAATATCTAAAGTTATGGAAAAAAAATTTACTCGAACAATATAAAGCTAATTGAAATCTATATTGTTATTTTGCAGTTTTCAATAAATCACGTAAATATGACCCGTGGTGCTTTTATAAGCTAAAATAGAAATATTTCTAACTCTGCGATAATTGAGTGCTTTTCAGCAGGGTAGTGTTATACTGGTAGTCTGAATAAAATGACCATGCTTTCATTATCCTTATTTATAAATCATGGTTTCAATAAATGTTAGAATTTGTTTGTCCATACTCGACTAAAATAATTATTTGAAGTGTCTTTTAAACATACTACTATAGGAGATGCCTGCAAATGACTTTGTTTCATCTAGTTACTCATTTGTTAGCTATATCAATTAATACTTTTAATGTCAAAGATATTCAGTTAAGTTTGGTTTTTTGCATTTTTCCCTCGATGATGTTAACAATTTATGGGTCTTATGTTTTCCACATACATGTTTAAATAATTAAATTGTGTCTTTGTACTCGGCATTTTTAAAACAGTAAGGTGTTTAGGAAATGCATGTATTTACTTTTAATCTGTTATTGCATTTCCATTTTAGACCCTATTTTTATATACAATTATTTTGAACTGTACATGCACCTCATCATTTTGTATCGTCTATGGAAGTAAATGATACTGAATCTGAAGTTAATACCAAGTGTGAAAGCGGTGAACAACAAACTGTCTTAAATAAAGAAGAATCTCAATCACAAAATGAGTATCTTGATACCAATGAGAAAGAAAACGAATTGCAGCAGCTAAATGGCCATAAAGTTTCCGCTCTGCATTCTGGTGATTATATAAATCAAACCGACGTAGATGCCCAATCAAAGGGTTCGAATTCCTCGAAAAATGCATCAGATGCGAAGGGCAAACTTTTAAATTCGACTAATTTGGGAACAAAATGTGACAATAATATAGCACAAAATGATTTCAAATCTTGTTCGCATTCCGATAATACCAAATTTACTTCAGCAGAACCTGGCGATCTTTCCATGAGGCTGCCTAATGAATTTAATCAAAGTATATCCTTACCAGAATCTTCAACTAGTCGACAGGCTAGTGAGGTCGATAAAGTGGAACTCCCTGTAAATTTAAAAGAAGTAACTAGTCCTAAACAAATCTCCTCAGATAATTCCAAAAAGTGGGAATCGTCTTTGCAGGAGAATGGAAAAGAATATTGTCAAATCATTTCTGCTTCGAATAGTCAAAGAATTCCGAATGACTCTTATGAATCCTCTCCGAAAATTCCTAGCGTTGATTCTCCTGTACTCGCAATGTCTACGAAGCCGGGTAATTTTTGTGAAAAGACTAACATTAATAAAGGCAAAGATCTTAAACTTCCCACAGTTCTTGAATCGGTTACAACTCACGAAGATTCCAAAAATTTAAAACTGGATATTCTTGAAGCTTCAGATATAGATTCTGTCTCAAATTTATCATCATTTGGAGATTTAGAATCGCTGAATGAAGTTGATTTCCTGCAAAAAAAAGTGAAGGATCTCACTGAAAAGCTCTTACGATCGCAACAACAAATGGAAGGCTTGTTGGAAGAGAAACAGAAATGGTTGTCAACCCGTTCGTTGACACAACAGAAACAGCCACCATCAAATCAGAAAACCAGCGTCTCATCTGATACGGCTGCTATTGTTGTTAAGTTTGCTCAGGTACAACATCCTCATTTTTACATTCACACATTTATGTTAACTAATTAAATACAATACTTTTTCTACATGTCTTTAGTCAGAGCAACAAAGAATGAAAGCCGAGAATAGAATAAAGGAACTAGAAGCGATGATATCTCGAATGCAGCCTGTTGGATCGAAATTGCCCGTTCCTACCGAGCAGTCTGGGCCAATGAAGGAATTAAATAAGGTATCGTCATAATTTATTTAGCACATAGTCTGTTATAAATGTTTTTAATATCAAATAAACTTACTGGATTTTGGACAGAATCTTACTCTCAAAGTGTCATTTTAACTTGAAATCATCTAGTCTAAATGTATCATCGTTAGGCTGCTTTTTCTTAGTCCCCAATCATTAAAAAAACATCTATTATTATTCAATTTCGTGGAAAAATACAATATATATATATGTAGTTGATTGGCATGTTCGTCCAATCGTAGATTATTAACACTGTACTTTCGTAGAGTCAATATTCGCTGCCCTATTTTCTCACAAACAGGAATTGAGTCTTATTTCTTGTGTGGACTGATACTAGATTATTGACCTAATGCTAAGGTCTTCCTTGGTGGGATCCAACAGATTCTTTAAATTTTGAAGTAGAAGCCCTTCACTCAGCTTGAAAGTTTTATTATAATGTATACCCCGGCATGTCTCTTGTTTAATAATTCAATTTCAACACTTCAAACTGCTATATTGGTGTAATAATTAAGTCGAACACTCAAACATAAATATGAGATCTCTGTTTTTCTCACCTTAGGTTTCTCAAATTATAGTGATTTTAAAAGTTTTCATTTACCAGATGACTTCCTATCCACTGGAAATCATAATACCTCGTGTTTTGAATCACTTCTAACCACATTTCTTTGACGGAAAATGTGTATTTTATAAGAAAATATCGAAGGAAATAATGCATCCTCTTGAATTGATCGTTTTTTGATTTTGTTTATTTCTGTATTATTTAAGATGCTTTTCTCTTCAACAATTAACTTTATTTGTTGGTACTTAATAAAGGGATTTTGTATAATAAATTGATGGGTTTAAAATAAGATCTGTATTCGGCTTTTCCATTACTTGCATGTGGACCTCACCCTTATTGACTATAACTATTAAGTTCCTTACACTTCATAAATAGTATTTTTATATATTATTATCGTTCTTGAATTTTGTCTGTCGAGTTACTAAATCGGTCGAGTGCCACAGGAAGTCTGAGTATTTCGAAGTTGTCTATAAATACTTGCTACTGTTGTACAATTGTTTTCGTATAAACGTAATTGCATATTTCAGTGAGATTTAAATGTTCATAGTAACCACTTCCCCCATATCTTATTATCAATCATGACAACTCAAAAACCGTACAAGTTTTAACCGCGGGACAGTATTTGACCACGCAAAACAGTTCAGTAAGTGGTAAATTGGTGAGGGGGTCGAATAGAGGGCGTTTTGTCTAACTTTATTTAAATTCTGGATTCATTGAGTTGTCTACTTCCGCAATATATTATGCAAATACTGGAAAGCTGAATTTTCATGCTTCACAATACTGGAAGAGTTCGTGTCTACGATGTTCAGAACTTGTTAATTTTTCTTATAGTGACCTAATCCTCTTAAAATCAGTGTGACGGTAACCTGAATGTTATTAAGTCGTCTGGACGTATGATACTTCTACGAGTGAGACTGATTCATTTAGGTTTTTCTGGTTAATTTAAATGTGCAATAATCTTTGAGATTTGTTCTTAATAATGAATAAACAGGATCCATATACCTGGAGTCCATAAGTTACACTAATTAAGTATATTTTTCCCGTTTTTTAATCCGTAGTGAGTATATTCAAGCCTCGTAAAATAATAAAAGTTTATACCTTTGATGCCCTCGTATTTATGAAAGTTAATTCCCCATTGCATTATAAACTAACTTTGATCAGTTTAAAAGGTATTACCAAATCTTAATTTAAAACATATTAGAGGAGATCTAATCTGGAAATTTTTCGTCTACTAATAATAAAAAATTGGGTTGGTCATATCCTGCACTAATGAGCTCAAACCAAGAGATAGGCACACAAAAATTTAATTATCGAAAAATTATTATACAGTCATTATAATATATATTTACCATTGTTTTACCTCCATCGAGTGTTTTCATTAATAGGTAAACAATACAAAATTGATTGGAGTTATAGAATTAGAAAATCTTTAGACAGAATTAGAAATATATTTTCATCTTGAGTTTTAAAATTATTATCTGCTTCAATTCATTAATTTTTGATATTCAGGGAGAATAATCAATGAAGACTTGTGTGGTCATGTCTTGTGTCGTTTCACATAATTCTTAGGTGGAGTTTGGTTGGAGATCAGCTGGAACCTTCGTGATTATGATTAATTCTTGTAGAAGTAAAGGTAACTTTAGAAATAGCGTTTGGTTTATTATCCTTTTACCTCAGTATTTCATAAAACAGTTTAGTAAAAAAAACACTGGCTGAAAGCAAAATTAAACCCTATCTATTTGGGAAATTAGATGTGTTCAAGTGTATCTATTTCAAATTCCCTTGTATTTTTAAATTCTTCAAAGTCGTTTGGATAGGAGGTAGAAAGAAATTCATCATATCATGCAAACGGAATTCTTCCCTCGATACTAAAGAGACTATTTCAGTTTCTGGTCTTCTATGATCTAGTCTGGGAATGAAATCATCGTTGAATTTCAGGTCTTCCTTTTTCTCTATTTGATCTTAGCAATTTTGGTCACAGGGTTACCTCAATGGTCCCTTGCCAAATCGCAGTCTGAACTGAATCACTGGCAATAACTGTTATAACCCTATTTGCCTCCCAGATGGGGTACAGATTTCAGAACTCCATAACAAAACGAATTAAAATTTTTCGTGCCTTTACTCAAATTATTGTTAAGCGACGACTAGTGAATTTAGCACAATTTATAAATAACTAGAAATAACATTGTTGATGTAATTTTTATTGGATAAAAATTATTCATTTCTATCCAACAATTTAATTAAATCTTATCCATATTAGTGTTAACTGAGAGCGCGTTTTTTCATAACCAACATGTGCGTATGAAGAAGCAAGTGAAATAATTCTTAGAAGTTGAGATCACATTCGGATTGGTTTTCTCTATTTTTCTGTGTGTCGTAACCTTAGTGCAAGACCGCATTTCGCACATGATATTTCAGTGCTTGTCATTTCAAAGGATCTTTTGCATTCGATATGCACCTACCATGTATGAACCTGTCTAGTTATTTATCATCTTCGTAAAGATGTAACAATATTTAGTTGTGCAATTCGCGAACTATTTGAAGAAAGGTACTTTTCAACACTTCTCGAATAGAGGAAACTCGAAAAGCTTTAAATTATAGATCGTTATAAGATAGTTCAATAGGTCGTTCCAGCCTTTCTATTGATGAACTCCAAATTCGTGTCCTTTGATTTGATAAAAATTCCCAAACCCATTTTGTGTTAACAACATCTGGCTTGGGTAGAGGGGATGTATTATATGACCGCTCTTATTTGGAGCTGACTTTTTCTTGTCCAGGTCTAGTCAGCGCGTCTATATCAACTATGCCGTCAATCATCATTTGCACATTGTTAAACGTACAGACAATTACTGACACTGTAATTCTGTTTCTACTTATTAAACTTAAGTACTTCGTGTATTTCCTTAGGCTCTGACAGAGGCAAGAGAACGAGCGGAGAATCTGCGACATTCACTAAAACAAGAAGAGGCGCGAGTAAGCGATCTGAATGCGAAATTGACTGCAACCCGTGAGGCACATCGAAATGAACAGAAAAGAGCTGCTGGACAAATGGAAGTTATTAGTAAACTCAATCGGGATATCGATATTCTTAAAAGGCAACTTAAAGTAATGACTAGCTGGATAGTCAGAGTTTTACTTATAAAATTTAAGTAGTATGCGATTTTTACTTTTTAGGATATGGGGAAAATTCGTGAGCGCGAAGCCAAACGTCTCTGTGACGAGATGACTGTTCAAGAGACAATGGTGAAGTATAACAAAGCCTTGGCCGAAATCACTACTCTGAAGGATCGCATTGCTGAATTGGAAGAAGTCAAGCAGTCAAAGATCGAACTTGAAGTTAAATATGAAGAGTGAGTTCGTCTGATTTTTAAATCGAAGTTCATTTGCCGTTTATTAACTGAATGGAACAGAGGTAATCTCATTAATGGAAATTTGTTAGTTTTAAGTCTATTTTTCTTTGGTAGTAGAAATATATCGGCTTCTAATTGTGTGTGTCTTTATTTCCTTCTCCAAAAAACCTATTTCTGCTATTTTATTCCCCTTTCAATTGCTGGAATGTGTGTAGCTCATCTGACAGATGATTGAGCTTGAAATTCTACTGTTATTTTTGATAGCCACATTATTTTTAGTGCTTAATCTATGGGATTTGGTTGCCTTTATCACATGGTATTTGTACTCAGTTAGATGTGGGATTAAATAACTATAAGTGCACTAAGAAATTTTCTTTGTAATTAAATCATGCCAGATTCGACGATATTCTTTAATTGTGAAATAGTACCATGACCTCAGATTCGGTAGAATTCGCGTGATGGTAGAACACAATTTAAGAACTTAGTAATAAATTCTTGTAGTAATAGATCTTTTCATATGAATGATTACTGAAGGCCAAACCACCGTTAGTTTATTATTTAGTGTCAAGATTACAGGAGCAGAATGATCTCACATTCTCCCTACCATTAAAAGGACTGAGTCAGCGCCCCAGCAAACTTCTGTCTATCCTGCTCCGAGATGGCTGTGGTTTCACATTATCTTCAGTTTATAAGGCATATGTTGAAAATAAAATCAATATATGATGTGATACAATGTCTCTAAATGTCATCCTCAATATTTCATAGCTAATATTCATTGTAAACTCTCAATTTTACTATGATTTGTCGAAAGTATTTATGGAGTTCCGCACAGATCAGATCAGTTTAACATATAAAATGCTGTTCAGAATCTTAATTCACTTTCTAGTTTTGCTTGCATCTTCACTTTCTAGTTTTGCTTGCATCTTCACATGCATTTCAAACCTTGGTTTGCATCGTTGGATTTTTTCTGTAAATTTTCACTTTTAATTCGCCTGTCAGTTAACTTTTTAAGTATGTTTCAATTCTCATAAACAAAACAACTTTGTCGATGGGTATAAAATTAATAGGGTACTCGATGTCTGACATTTTTTTGTTCTTCTATTCACAACAAGACTACATAAACACGATAAGGAGACAGGCCGATATTCTCTCCTACAGGGTAGTGATTGAGGTTCAATGAAATTTACTCATACAATCCGAATTATTATCGAGATAACTTGACTTACTGAGAACAGGGTATCTTTCGTCAAAAAGATGATTAATGTGACTAGCTGACAATAAGGCTGGGGAAATTAAATATTAACTAGATAAGAATGAGTGATTAAGGCTTAAAGGAATGGAACATTTTATTTGAGGGTTGGATGTATGCTGATGGCACAGAAGTCAGTGTGCACGTCTGAAATATCGGAAATCAAGAGATCCATGTCCATTGTTATACAACTGGTAGTGTGGGCAGTCTGGTTACCCACACTGCCAGACTACTGCTACCACACTGTTCTCGTTAGAACAGCTCCAGAACATATTCCCTCTACCCTCAATAAGTGTTGTATGTACACTTTTCCTGATGCGCTCCGGGAAATTGAGAATTGGATTGGCTAACTAAAATGGAAGACTTAAATGATGCGGTTAGTGAGGATTAGTACGTTACTGTCCCTTCTTTTTTCCTACTAGACTTCAACATGCCCACGACAATCTAGTCTCAGTACGAGAGGAAATGGCCAGTTGTGTGGAGCGTGAAACTCAGCTTTCTGAATTCACTCGTCGCCTAACTGAGCGCACTGCAGGTCTTCAATCAGCCCACTTGGCAGCTCAAGAGCGACTGGCTGCCAGTGAGAAAGCCGTTGCGGAGGCCTCTCGTGCTGCTCATGAGGCTACAGAACTCCTCCAAGCCACAGAAGCTCGGGCTCGAAGCGAACGCGCTGAGGCTGCCGCTACCATTACGCAGCTTGAAACAAAGGTAAGCTAGTTTGCTGCGTTTGCCCATTTTAATTTGAAATAACTGATTGTCGTTGTATTAACGGCTGCTTCGGCGGTGCAAGGGTTGACTTGTTCGCCTACAAAGTCGGAGATCATCAAGTGATCTAGTGGACCAACCGTACTAGTACAATCTGACAGATAAAGGGAGTAACAAAATGTTGGTTTATCACCGGAGAGGTTCCATGATGCTATCCCTCTTCCCAGAATGAGCATCATAATAATTGCCGCCTTCATAACCAACACTGCTTACTTCATTTTCATTATTTCGACATCTCCCATTATTTTATAACAAGATTCAGAGTTTGGGATACCTCTACTCTTCTTAGACTATTCTTATTGATTGTGTGGTTAAGATTTCTCCATCCATAAAAACACTACTTTACCATTTGACTATACCTAATCAGTGTGTGCATTAGTTTCTTCCTTGGGTACTAATTGATCCTTTGGGTGAGCTTTAATCTCTTCAAATTGCGAGATTCTTAGGAAAAATTTGCTTAATATACCGCACATGGATCTACTCAAACTATTAAGGCTGGAAAAACTTGAAAGTTCAGATTCTAGGATTAGCGATAATTTACTCTAATGCAGTTCATTATATTTTCTCTGGGATTATAAAATCTAAGCTATCTGTCCTGGAACGTTCAATGTCTCCTCCATTCTGTAATGTTCAGTTGTATTTTAGTCATTTCCACCTTATAATGGACAACTGTACTTAGATCTTACGGAATCACTACCTGTTCTTACGACCGTTATTAACTGCCTGTAGATTTCCAAGTTGACGGAATCCGAAGCTTCTCTAAAAGCCGAATTGGCACGACAGCAGGTTGAAAAAGCCGCCCTTAAACGCAAACAAAACGGTCTAGATCGTGAGTTAGCACGCCTGGTGGCCCAACAACGAAAACGATCTACTCAAGAACTGCGTCAACAGACTTCCCAGAAATCAGACAATGTGTCAGAGAAATCACCCATGGGGTCAAATCTAAGTCTTTCCGTTGTTTCTGATGAGAAACTGCCTCCTTCCCCAGCTCCTTTTCATACCTCTGAAGCGGTAAGATCCGAGTTCTTTGAGTGAATATACTCGTTTTTATTGTTGGTTTTGCTGAGTGCTTGGTGTTTTTCAGGTTCAAGATTCTACTCAAACTCCACCTCTTGGTAATGCTCTTTTAGTTTCGTCTGTTCCGTTGAATGTAAACTGTGGATTAACTACCATCACCCCTGATATGTCTTCCATATCTGCCCTTGAGGTACAAACTCTGGAGCCGAATAGGAATCTTCTATTGAATAAAATTGATCGACTTCAGAGAACTAATGTGCGACTGATGGAGAAGATTGATTTTATGCATGAACATATTGGTCAGCTGACACAAGAGTTACAGAAGAAAACAAAAATTTTACAGGTAGGTTAAATATCGAATTTCAAATTTCAGTTTGTGTTTCATTGAACTCGATACGATTAGACGGGCTACATGTTTCGACTAACTTTCGTAAAACTCCGATATTCAGTGTTCTAATAGAAATAATTACGTGTACATCGTTTCACTTTTCCCAGAAGTGAGGTTCGGAAAATCACCTTCTGCTTTAAAATTGCGACCCCAAATGTACTTTTGTACAATTAAAGTACACCACGCAAATAGGATTATTTATGACATGGGCTTATCGTGCATAATACCGGATTTTTGAAAGTATAAAGAGAAGGGTAAAGACAAATCGTTAGTTGGTGTTTTTGTTGCGCCTATTCTCGGAATGAGGAAAAGTTGAGACAAGTTTTTTGGCGGTTTGTTTTAATAATTGTGATCTAGCATCACTTAAATAAATTCTCTTTGATGATTTAAAATGATCCCACTGACTCTCACTCTTGAAACTTGGCATGTAGGTTATATGAGCGTGCTTTCGCTAATTGTTAAACAGCTTTCAGCTATGTTACTTCAGTTAATTTCAACCAACTACGTTATTACATGTTTTCATCTATGTTTACTATGTGTTTATGTGTAGTTTAACCGAGTTATTCGAAAGAATATTCTGAATGACTTCCGATCTCTCATTTTAAATTTTTAGCATTTTGATTTATAGGCCTGTGATTCCGAGTGTAGTTTGCGTAATTTCTCAGCCACGTGCCCAGCTAACAGCATTATTAGAATAGCATAAAACCCAAAGGAATAAAACATTAAAGAACTGAATAACATCTGAACACATTACACAATAGGATAGGTGGCAGTAAAAAATGAATTCATGGAGCTACTTACAACAACGCTGGTCAAGAGAATTGGTAGTTCTTTATATTATAGAAGGAAATAAAATTACAGCATGGCCAAAGCATTAGAGTGATGCATATATTAATGAGCATGACGTAGGAATAACCACAAGAGGAATTAAAACAATTCAATCGGGAACTGAATTCGCCACATGCTTCCATCAATATTTGTGAACCTCTTAAGGCAGCAGTAGTGTTTAATCTCATGGATTTTAGATTAGCAGATATGAAATAAATCTGTTGTGTCAATCAATAAATCAGTCTTTTTCAGGAATGTGATTGTCAGTCACATTAATTATCTGATTTTTGCTGCTTCCAGTGGTTGCATAAACCCAAGTGCTGTCTTTCTTGCATTGAGGTCATGCTTGTTCTCACCTTAAAGGAGTACCACTTCCCCGTTGTACGTTCTCGTGGATTTTCCCTATTTGTAGTAATTAACCGATAGATCGATAAAAATTTAGTAATATTAGCTCAACTAAGTTAGAGGTCACGAGCTTCTTACGCGTCTACACACACTTAACTGATCGAACGACTAATCGTACTAGTTAATACTGATCAAGATAAGGGTGGTAGAAAGTAATTTTCCCGTCAGAGAGGCCCTAGAATGGTACTTCTTTGTTCACATTAAGTGTCAAAAAATGTTTCCCTTCAATGGACTTTGGAATCCTTGATATAACTTATATGTAATTACACTGATTCATTTGCTACCTGATGCGGAGTATTTTATCCTAAAGAAGCATTCGAGGGCATATAAATGTTAGGTTGTCTTGAGGAGTTGCAATTGAGAGATATACTCGTACATTTATTTATGTTCAATCTTAGTTAAGTAGAAGTTGGGTTATACATATACCAAGTATCCTCTCTCATTAGTTCAATAATTTTAATGAGAAATTGTAAACGAAAAAAAGAACTTCGCTTAAGCATTCGTAAGAAACACAGGTAACATTGGTTCTCATTTAATCTAGTCAGGTGAAATGTATACCTATTACCATTTCCTCAATTTAAATCTGAATTTTATATAAATTTATAAACAATTAAATTTTAGTAATTATAGGAGAGATTGCAGTTAAGTGTTCCTAATTGTTCAGATTCTTTTATGGTTGAGAACTTTCTCTTAATTCTGATAATTAATCCTATTTTTAAAATGTTTTTATCCTTGTTTCTGCTGGGGGCTCATCTTAGGATTATTTTCAGATGTTTGCTCTTAAACAAAACAAATTGATAAAAGTTTATTCTCATTTTCGACATTTGTACTACTCTAAAGTGAATTTGAATCGATTAATGTAAAAGCAACTTTTTCTAGTTTTTAAATGAAAACCATTATTAAATGACAATCCTTTATAAGATTTAGTTTATTAATTATAATAGTGTTAATATTTCAAAATGATTTAAAGTTAAAATAGCTACTAAGTCTGTGTTTTTGCCTCATTTTCTGTTCCTTAACCAATTCTTACTTTAACATTGGCTATCAAAATTCTCTTAAAATTCGATCAACTATGGATGCTCTGAACTCTTCTTGGCACATAATTAAAAGGAAACAGTTGACTATGGATCAAGATAACACATAGGCTGAAAAGTCCCGGGCCTAGCACATGGATGGCGCTAGTTCTATTGCAGTCACCTTTTTTTCAGTTAATACTAACCTTCAAAAGACAGGTGTTAAAATTTTATGATATTCTATTCATTAGTTTGTGAGTTATTGTGTTAAGAGTGACGCTACTTTCGTTATTTTCAAAACAATGGGTCAAAAACAATTTCGTGTTCTAATTTTACACCGCTTCTTGATGGGAAAAGATACCGTTCAAACAAAGCAGTGGCTTGAAAAGTGTTATGGGGACTCCGCTCCATCAGAAACAACAATAAAACGTTGGTTTGCTGACTTCAAAGGTGGTCGTAGAGACACCGACACCGAGACACA